>LR989927.1:75699034-76299034 GCA_905146935.1 Scaeva pyrastri
GCTTGCTAAAAATTCATAGAATTCGTAAATTGTTATCAGAATTGGCAGCAAATAGTACGGCATATAATCTTGCCTTCTTATACATATGTATGTATATTGAAAATTTAAACCTTGCGGTATCTTGCTTACAATATTTAATAGGCGATAATGAGGTTGTCTTTGTTAAAATATGGAATAGTGTAGGGTGAGTTTAAGTCACATCAGAGAAGGAAATAGTATTAAAATATTAGTAGGTACTTGCAAATTTATATAAAGAAAAAAGCTTTTTAAGGTACTGTCAAGAAGTTTTTTTTTTATTATTATGAGATGTGTTTTTCAATTCCATCCTCGCCAAAGGTAGGGTCTCTAAATACAACATTTAATCTTTGAAGTGACGTCCTAGTATATTGAACAATCACGCTTTTTTAAATAATATATTCATGTTTTTGACTATAAGAATATGATTTATGCTTTTTACTTTAACTCAACACAACAAGCAGTTTAATTTGATTAAAGCAAATATTAATTTCATTATTTCAAAAACTAAATATCTAAAAGAAATATATCAACCATTACCATAAATGGGTCGTTCAAATTAACCTCGAAAAACAATGAAAAAAAGAGGACTTCAAAGGATTGGATTTCATAATGATTGATGTCAACATTCTTCTTGATGATGGATTTAAAATAATATGGAAAACCTTAACTATTGTTCTACTGCACTTCACGCCAAAAAAATCCAAACAAATTGAGTCAACTGTTATTGTTATTGCAAAAATTAACATTACGACTTTACTATACTTTAATTAAACAAATTAATTTCATTTCATTTTAAATCTTCAGGTTTCTCTTTGAGAAGGATTCTGAGCAATATATTAGTTACCGCAAAGAATTGGAAGCTTCTCGATTGGACCAAAAACTCCAGGAGCAGGAGCTGTACGAACAAGATGAAATGCAACACTTTGAATTGGCTAAGGATGCATCGACATTTGATGATAAGTATGATCCCGAGTGTGTGATGGATCGCGATGAAGATTCAGATGATGAGTATATGCGTGGTATGATGGATCGAAACCGTGATAATCTTAAGCGCCGAATTGAATGTCGCAATGAAATAATGGAAGAAGAGCGCCAACGAGAAGAGAAGAAAAAACAACGCAAAAGTCGCTGGGGAGAAAAATCTGAGGAAATACCACCTGCCCTTTGTGCTATGGCTAACCAAAACAAACCGCTATTGACGGCAGTGCAACGAACAGACCCAGCATTGTTGCAATACGCTCGCCAAAATTATGGCACAACAGAATTAGAAGAGGACGATTGGAAAAAGTGTGAGGAGCACTATAAGGTCAATCTATTGTATCAAGATATGTTGAGGAAACGACAAGAAATCGACCGATTAGCCAGGTCCGGTAAGTTCAAATACGAATATGATTCTGATGAAGATGTGACCGGGGGAACTTGGGAACACAAGTTACGTAACGCCGAGATGGAAGCCACAAACGCATGGGCTTCAGCCCTTACCAAACAATCTGAAGGCAAGCATCATATTGGAGATTTTTTGCCGCCCGAAGAGCTGAAAAAATTCATGGAGCAATACGAGGCCAAAAAAAGCAATCGACAACCAGACCTGAGCGATTACAAGGAATACAAACTACGTGAGGATAATGTTGGTTTTCAAATGCTGCAAAAGCTGGGCTGGAAAGAAGGTCAAGGATTGGGTTCGGCTGGAACTGGAATAGTTGATCCTGTTAATAAGTAAAAATTAGTTTTTGTTGCGGACTCGAGATCTTAAATAAATATCTTTTAGAGCTCCACAGCGAGATGGTCATCAGGGATTAGGTGTAGCAAGTGCAGCTGCACCCGAAGACTGCGACAATGAATATGATGCCTACCGGAAGAGAATGATGCTTGCTTATAGATTTAGACCAAATCCACTAGTAAATTTACTTTTAACCTAAAATTTAATTTAAATTAATTATGTTTTTATTTCAGAATAACCCTCGGCGTGCATACTATTAAAAAAAAAAGAAGATAGATTTCTCCTACATTAGAAGTAAATAAATTACTTCCTCATAATTATAACATGACTATTAAAATAACTAAAGTAAATGTTGTTTCAAATTCATTAATTGATTTTTATTTATTTTTATGTAATGAAAAAAAATCATATTACCCAAGCCTTATAACGGATCATTCGTCAGTTTTTAACACGTTGAATATGCTTTTATTTCATGTGTTGTTTGATAACACTTTTTTTTTTAACCCTCGCGATGCTAATGCCCAAGTGTTGGGTACACTCCATAAAAAATATGTAGACCCCAAAAACGAATGTACATTTACCAAAAAACTGTTGTAGGAATTAATTTAAGTATGTTTTTTTAGGTAGAGCGCGCGATTGATTGATTGTGATTGATTTTGGACTTAGAATAGGATATTAGAATTTAAATGGCAGATTTGTACCGTGCTAAAACTCTAAAAATAGGCAAAAATAGCACAGTTATTTCATAGACTGAGTAGGAAGAGCATAATGAAGACCAATTCTTTGGACTTGTTTGTTTTTGTGGGCAAGTAAATAAAATAAAAAAGCAATTCTTCTCTACGTCTTACAGTAAGCAGCAACGGACTTTATTCTTAAATAAGTTATTTTTTTTGTTTTTGAAGTACGGAATAGGATACGTAACATATTTGCGTTTCATCATTTATGCTTTGCTTTGTTTCTTTAAAAAACATTTTCATTTTTCACAAACCCACCCTGTATATTTGTCTTAATTTGTTAAACATTTTTATTGCAAAAAGTACTAGACCAAACTGTCAATGTCATTTTCGTATTTGAACTTTCACTGCGCAAGAGTATGACTCGTTCGACCATCATTCCAACACAATAATACTCACCCTCAGCAACAGCGACAACCACCCATTTCGACCACATTCACGACCAGACCGAGGAAAGATGATTTAGAAAAAAAAAATAAACTCCGTTTTATGTGATAACAAAAAGCTCTGCGCACTATACCTATTTACAATAACAAGAACAACGATGATATCCTTTTTTCCCTGCAAAAAGGAAAAGCGTTCATTTCACGTTGTTTTCATCTCTTTCTCCCTCTCTCTGACTCTCATCTCATTTTGTATGTTGAGTAGGTTGGGTAGTTAAAAGGTGTGCATGGTGTATGTGGCCGGGCTGTTTCATGGGGGATTCAACACTCAATGATGCTCTAACTCATTCCCCTCTTTTGTATACATCAGCCCCCTTCTCATCGAGAAAATTGTATCTTAAAATATTCATGAACACTTTTTCATCTCTCTCAAACTGAAGCAGAGCCGAGTAAACGATAACACTTCGACTTTTCAACATTTCGTCAGATCCGCCTTGTAAAAAATAAAGTTATTTTTAAATAATAAAATAAAATAAATTCTTTCTATCATCTATAAATGGGGTCCTTTTTCTAAGGATTCTTTTAAAAATTAAGCATTTTTTTTATCCAAATCGATAACACATCACTTGAAAGAAGTTTTCAATACAACAAAAAAAAGGAGCAGGATACTTTCGGGTATCAAGTGGAAAAAAAAATACAATTTCTTCATAAATGTGACCATAAATCAGTGCGAACCTAATTTATATCCTTCGTATTCGTCGCCTTCTATACGGTGTAGAGTCGGGAAGCCATTAATAATGTAATTTAAGGACACTCATAATTAAAAACATATCAAATACATATCATTAGTACATAAGGATAAATTAATTATAAGCATCTCTATATTCTATATTTTATAAGCAAATATAACACTAATACATATCAACATAGTGTCCTTGAATAGTTATTTATAATATTAATCATTAAATTAAAAAAAAAACTATAAAAAATAATCTTTGCGGCATATTACATAAACAAAAGTAAAGATTTTTAGCTGATTAAAAAAAAACCTTTTTAGTGGCTTTTACTCAGTGAAAAAGGATATTTTCCAATAAACGTGAGTGTGTGCAAAAATAAAACATAAAAAAGAAGATATAAAGAGTGACAGAGAACAAAAGAGAAGGGACAAAAAGGAGGGTGGAAATTTATAACTCTTGACGTCTATCAGAAGAAATTTGACATTTGCCATAAGAAGTGGAAAGTGCGGGGAGTTTTAAAATTTTTAAGAGAATTATAATCTCTCTTTTGAGAGACTAAATAAATTTAATTTAAGTGTGTAAACAAAAAGAGAACAAAGATTAACAAAGAAAAAAGGATACAATTTTTATGACTTTAAAATTGAACACCTAAGTAAAACACTTAATTAATAAATGTCCTTTAATATTCAGTTGGAGTCTCTTTTGTTTTGAAAATATTACCACATTCTCTTTACCCTTGAGAACTGAACCTCATTTAAGGACAAATGACATCATACCTACTTTGACCTTTTAAATTAATCTCTAAGCAAAGCCAAGCTGTCCTTAAACCACCATTCCTATTCTAAGCAAAGGAAAGTCAAGTCATTGGTACATTGGAATAATCAAGTTGCGTGTAAAAAAGATACACATACGTCCAGTGACAGGTGTGGCGATTTAATTCTTCTCAGTATATTTTTGGCACACAACAACAACAACACAAATAACAACAACAAGGACTCTACACCGTAATCGGTATAATTTTTCTCGTTTTTTTGTTTGTTTGGATTTTATTCCCACCCACTTATTTACTACCCACCGTTTCTAACGGCGCGTGTGGAGTTTATGAGTAGTCCCGTTATTGACCGGTGCGCGGAGAAAGAGAAACAAGAAGAGGAAAATAAGAGCGAGTGTGCGTGTGTGTGTATGCTTAGCAGGAAACATCAGTATTTCACGAAAAATAAGAAACTCGAATTTAATATTCATCAAGGATAAAAGTAAAACACAATAACAACAACAACAACAATAACCAAAAAAACAACAACAATAAGGAGAGCAAAAAGGGAATGAGAAAAACAGTTAAACGCTTAAGATTGCCAAATAATTCATATTCAATAATTCATAACGTTGTTCATCATTTTGTGTTATTTGTTTTTGCTTTTTTGCTTTTGTGTGAGTTCCTTTGGTCCTTTCGTCCTTGAAACACATAATCGCAGTATTGTGTTTTTCCCATAAACCTTATCTTCATCATCTTCATTCATTAAACATTTTTTGATCGTGTCTTGAATTGATGAGATGTGAGTTGGGAAAGTAAACAAAAAAATAGATTTTTTGACTACGTTTCGATTCAACAAAAAGGAAAAAAAAAATAACGACAGGAAGTTAAAGGATCTTCAGTGTGCTCCAATGTAATATAAAAGAAATAATAAAACCAAAATATACTGTCTAAAAAAATAAACAGAAAATACAATCTTCAAGGCGGATTGAAGCTTAAGGATAAAAGTTGAAGGGTAAGTGCGTAAACTGAACCATACTTATACCTATACTTATACACCTAGCAAGGATAACTTAAGGTTTTTGTTGTTCTGGTTGACATTTATTGCTTTGTTTTGTATTTTCACCTTCAGTCTACTGAAGGATAGATGATGATGGTTGGAAGAGAAAAAGAAATAAACGGATATATACTGATATACTGATGGAGCGAGTTATGAAAGTTTAGCCTTAAATGTAATGGTATTTAGATTACACTCCTAGGGGAATATTCTAAAATAATTTTGTATTTAAGAAATCCTGAAGCTTAAGAATATGTCGCGGAGTGGATCTAAGGATTTTCAATTACCCAAGGTGTATTGCAGATGTTTGAAAACTAGTAAGTTATTCAAAAGACTAAAATTAGTAGGTGTGATGTTTTTGGAATATAGGAACCTTAGGATTGCTTTTAGGGATCGTCAGTGTTGTCAGAGGGATTTTTGTTAATAAGTGTTCATAAAATTTAAATCGGGAGATTGGGACGGCCACTCTAAGACACAAATATTTTTTGTTGCAAACCACTCTTTTAGCAGCTTTGAAGAATGTTTGGGATCATTATCCTGCTGAAAAACCCAACGCAAAGGCATTTCCTCTTCGGCATATCGACCAACGCCTGCACCGGAAAAGCAACCCCAGACCATCACCGAGGCACCACCACCGTGCTTAACCGTAGGGAGTACATTTGCTGGCTTTAAACGTGTTCCTTTCGAGCGCCTTACTGTCATTCTACCATCGGAGTAAAACAAGTTGAATTTGCTTTCATCATTGAAAAGCACACTTTTTCATTTGGTTATAGTCCAGTTCAGATGATTTTTTGCAAATTCAACCCTGATTAAATATTTTAATTAAGAAATTGAAAGTCTTTCCGGTACACCTATCATATTTTACCTTTTTTACGATGTTTTGCAGTAAGTAGTGGCTTTTTTGCTGGTCGGAACGCATAAAGACCACATTCCCTTAAACGACTCCTTACCGTAGATGGCGCTATAGATAAATTTAGATCCTCACAGATGTTTTTCGAGGACGCAAAAGGCTCCTTAAGAACAAAATTCTTTATGCGCCTATCTGTTTAAGCTGTTGTTTTGCGAGGGCATCCACCACGATGTTCTGCTTCTACTGATTTTCCGCTTCTATTCTTGTTGATAATATCATAAACCGTAGAAGTTAGAATTTTCAGCATTTCAGCGATTACATTTTGTTTTGTACCTCTTTATAACGAATAGCGTTTGTGTGACTTGTTTTAGCCATTGTATTAATCGAATTAATTTCTATTTAGACAGCTCACAACCTGCTTAGTTTTTTTAATTAATTATGTTATCCAAATGACAAGAGAAACCGTTACCTAAACATCAAGACTCGAAGTTTTGTATAAAATCCGGATAGTTTTGAGCAGGGATGTTATGGGTTAAATTTATATATTTTATATTTATATTTTTTTTACCATCAGATCATTATTTTTTTTAAAGTAATTGTAAAGTATACCAATATGTTTTTGAAATAAATACAAAAAAAAATCCGGAATGTTACTAGCATCACTGTATGCGTAGGTACCTATACCAATTTAAAAAAGTGGAAGCATTGGTTGATTTCAAGAAAAAATAAAGCTATTAAAAATAATAATTATAAGTTATTTGATAAAAAAAATAAACAAATAATTTCACAATGGATCAATAAATTTATGATTCATGAATAGTATTTTAGAGAATGATTTATTATATTTACTCTTACTCTGGGAAAGTCGTTCTTCAATGGTTCGATTTGGTGTGGTTTTATGTTGTTAACGTTAAATGCGTTAGTACCTACTAATGACAGAAAATTCGTTCAGAATTTTATTTATAGAAAAAAATTCTAGCGTTTGTAAATGTCAATTATTAGTAAGTCTACGAGTGTTTTCCGCAAACTTGTCACTGATTTGTATTATGTTCATTATTGCTGTGTACATTCAAAAGACGAAAAAACTGCAAAATTATATGTTACTGCTCATGTTGTGGAGAAAATTGAATTCAAAGTCTATAAATAAATGTACTGAGTAGAAAAACTGTATTTTAGCGACCGACGACAGTATCAGTTGAACTCGACTTAGAAATCAGCCTATAGTGTCAAAAATATTAATGATGATTTTATAAACTTTTATATGAACTAGCTGACCCGACAGACGATGTGCTGTCTTAACTATTAATATTCAAATCAAACCGGAATAAATAATGAAAAAAAATTAATACATACATATTTCAAAAACAGTAAAAAATGCAACCAATTCGATGTGTTGATAGAAAATTATCTCGAATAACTCGAATAATAATAACTCATTTGAAAGCAATTGTTGTATTGTATTGTATCTGGTCCATTTCCGGAAACCAATGAATGTAGTGGCTCTGGTGGTGGTACCAATATTGCCAATTTGACTTAGCCGCTTCCGCAAACACAATCGAAGGGCTGCATTTCTTAACTTTGGAGTGAACTGTAGTCGATTGTCACGTTATAATTAAATGCAGCTCGATTTCGATTAAATGCAAAATTTCTATGTTTTTGATTTTGATTCGATCTATTTCGTTCAGCTGCATTTCGCGCTTCGCATTGTTCGTTAGTTTAATTTTTTTGCTTGCATTTTTTAGAAATTCAAATTGAAATTTGTAAGAACCTTCTACAATGTATTAGAAAACTTATAAAAAAAGATGGATGAAATTGGTAAAGTCGTTCTCAAGTTATGCCCGTGACCAGGGAAAATAGGGCTTCATTTTTATATAAAGGGTTTTTCAATAAGAGCACTACAAAAGTTTTTTTTTTTTTTAAATTAAAATGGTTTTGGATATCATCGCTAAAGATGATTTTTCGATGATAATCCGAATCATTTTCAAGTTGTTGCTCAGCCCAATTCACGAACATACAACGCTTCTGGTGGTCAAGCGGCTTCAATTCTTTCGTCAATTTAATCTTGCAAGGATGTAGGCCAAGATCTTTTCGAGAAATTCGCCACAACGACGCCGCCTACCGACGTCACAGAGATGCCCAAAGCTTGAGAACGACGTGTGAGACACATATTTGGGATTTCTGCAACTGAAGCCTCAGCGGCAGCAATATTCTCGACACTACGGGCATTTCTTTGTCTCACTGGCACTGGAACATTTTGTACTGTACCTGTGGATTAAAAATTTTTCACTAGACGCTCAATTGTTGATCTGCTAGGACGATTATGACGACCATATAAATTGGACTAAGCACTCTTAACGTTGAGGCCACTGACTCCGAATTTCGGTAGTAAATTTTAATAATTTCGATTCACTGTTGGCTCGTATATCTTTTCATCATGAAATGGCACACCTTACTGTAGAGAAATGTCAAAAGAGCAGCGGCAAGAAATAGGGCGTTGTTTGCTGTCCCTGTCGCTTTACTTTTCTAGCGTCCCTATTGAAAAACCCGATATATGTATAGATAAAGTTTATGTTCAACATTTAGTTTAAATATTTTCAGTATCTATTTTCATCTACATATTTATATAAAGTTTAATGAAACGTTGAACCATATTCTTAAATAGCTTTGAACAGAAAAAATATAAACAATATTGAAATAAAAACAAAATTAAGTTGAAAACGGGTATTCTGTAAATTGTAGCTATAAAAACATCGTTTTTAAAATTGTTAAAAATAGTACCATCTATCGAAACGAGTTATTCAAGTTTAAAGACAATTTTTGGTAGACTTTAGTTTCAGTATGGGTTGCTTCCAGTCCTTTTTTATTTTTAAGGATTTACATTTTAGAAACCTGACATGATGAAGAAATTATAGGGCTATTTCGAATTCAGGAAAACGAAATCCTTTGAAACAGTATACAGTATGAAAAAGAAATATAATATAACAGCCTTTCTGTCAGGTACAAAAATATGTATCAGAAAATTACCAAGTACAAATAAGTCAAAGACATGTCCATCATAAGTCATTTTTTATCTATGAACAGAACAAATGCATAATTTAATCGGCTTTTCTCCCATTTTTGTGATTGTTTGTTCGTTTTTCAAAAAAAAAAAAACTGCAGTAGAGAACCTGTACAAAAAACAAAAAAAAAAGTTTCTCACACTTGCTTCCTTCGACGACCCACAATTTATTTAATTCTCAAAACTCCAATATCACCCAAGACTCAAATAAACCTGGCACGTAATTTCGTGTGCATTTTCCAGATGCATTCAAAGTAACTTTCGTTGGGTAAAAACACAAACACAAACACAAACACAAAAAAAAATGAAGAAAATTATACCACGGTGAATATTGATTTTTCTTTTTTCATGTTAAGCCAAGGATAATTTACAAGGAGACAAGGCAAGGTGGATGCCTGAGGGGGCGGTTGGTGGCAGAAGACGGTTGAGTTCTTCTTTGTTCTTTACTTAATGCCTGCTGCGCTGCGCTTTCCCCTCATATTTATTTTCATTTTTCTTCACTTTGTTTTTTTTTCCTTTTTGAAGGGCTGAACGCTGAAGTGTTTTGCGTGTGCCTATAAAAGAAAACCTAAAGGATATTCATGCTATATTATGTATTTTATATATGTACCAAACCAACACACATACATACATATATACTTGATCAGAATTACCTATATGTATGAACAATTATGGAAATATATGTACTGTACATGCAGCATAGCATATGTACTATAGATACAAACATATATACAAACATTTATACGAAATATAAGCCTGACTAGCTTGTAGCATTTAGTGGCGCGTAAGGACGAAGGTAGACGTGTCATTAATATGTAATGAACCTTCTAGAGGAAAGTTAGAAAACTTTATTCCTCTCACAAAAGAATAGGTTAGGAAAACTAAAGGTGGAAGCACATCGACGGACAGGTGTATTGTGTACCACCAGTTATACTTATGTTTATGTATATGACAATATAGAGGTAGATGGTGTACAGAGCTATAGCGACCGACACGGGTAGGGGGTAGTTATGGGATATTTTAGTATAATGTATAATTTAAATATAAGAAGCGGAAAATGGTCGGTCTGTACTTCCCGTCTCCTTCAATATTCCAAAAAGAAAAACAAAACCAAAGAAAGAAAGCAGAAAAGAAAAGAAAAACTAAATAACTTCGTTCATATGTTCAATTTATGAAAAAGCCTTTTTGGCATTTGTGTGATAGAACAAAGGTTGACAAAACGTCATCTTCGTTGTTGGACTTCTTGTACTATACTATAACCTATAGCCCTAAGTTATAAACCTAATTTTCAAAAGTTTCTCAATCCTGTATGTATGTATGTTTATATGTCTGCATAATGTGAAGGAATGTCGCATACATACTTAAAATATACATACATACATAAGTATAAAGAGTAGATTAGTATATTAAAATTAAATTTCAATTGGGCATAAGGGAATATCCTTACATATATCCTTTCTACACCTTACCTACACAATACACATAGCAACATGGATATAAATGGATAAATCCGTCATAGATATTCGTATAGTTGTAAGATTTAGGGCAATTAATTGGGTTTTGTGTTGTGATAGCGTGAGTGAATAATTTAAATTAGCCCCTGGCTAATTTAAGAGGTATACAACACAACTACCAAAGGTTCGAACAAGACTATGGAATATGGGCAATAAATCTAAATTGGTTTAAATTTAATTAAATTCATTTTAAATAGAATTGTGTGTATTTTCTAAGTTTGGTTGGGTATATATAATTGCTGAAATATTTACGAGTTGAATATCTACCTATACATATGTATACTATTTTATGCGTCTATTAATATTTTATATAATAAAAATAATAACCCCAAGGAAAACTTAAAGTAGGCCCTTTTTGGTCGATAAATTCTTAATTAATATTCTTCCTACTTCCTTATTTACTAGGTATATTGTAATAATTGTTGCCAAGTATTGGCTTAGTTCGATAGTCCAAATTGAAAGTATATTTGAAGTTCAAAATCGAAGCTGAAAAAGTAGCTCAAACATAAACCCAAAAGCAATTACATAAATTACGATATTACGATATAAACCAACACTTGATTTCAGATTGCCTCATAAGAGTACCTACATTGATTCTATTCGAAATGTCAAAGACTGACCGAAATGATATATATTTTGTCGGTCGTTTGACAGCTAAAGAACTGTTCGATGTCAGTATTTTGTTTGAATTTTAGAAATTTAAGTAAGTTTTTCTTTAATATCAAATTTAAGTGATTTGAATTTTGAAACAATTTTTTTTTTGTCTCTGATGCACATATTACCGAAATGAATTTCTTTCGTTAAGTAGGTTCAGTTCTAGAATTGTCAGTCAACGTTCAAGGTTTGAAGCTATAGGCTTTTTTCTTTTTTAGTTCAGAGCAGAGCCTGTACTGTCAAACAAAAAATTGTGTTTCTTTTTTAATTTTGAAGGTTCAGAGCTTCCAATTTGTGTTTCTGTTCAGAGCACGCTCGATGAGCTCAGAATGAAATAACTGAGTAGACTGAGTTGAATGTTGAACACAAGCATTTGAAAAGTGAAATTGAAAAAACTAATCTCAAATGATAATTAAATTGTTTGCTTTATTACAATTAGTTTTTTTTTCATTTTAATTTTTGTTTTAAATCATATTTCTTGTTTTTGTTAAAGAAAATGATAAGGAAATAGACAAAATTTCAAATAGTGACAACTAAGTGTTCAGGGGTGTTTAAAAAAGAATTCTGAGCGCTCAGAACACGTTTCGTTCAGAGGATGTTCAGAGCATGCTCGATATTCTCGGACACTATTCAGAACTCTTTTCTGAGCTAAAAAAGAAAATCGCCTTATATAAATTTAGTTTTACAAATGCTAAGGTCACGCCCATTCAAATACCTAAACAAAATGTCATAGTTCATTGAATGATTGTTTCATTTCGGATGTTTTCTTATAACAAATTATTTGTTATTATTTGTTGTTCCAGAAATCCTTAAAACATTAAAAAAAAAAACAAATATTAGATTATTGTGATGGATATTGTTTGAAAATTCAAGACAAAAATGAAAATTAAACTACATGTTCAGATAAAAAACACAGTTGCAACGAAACCTAGTTAGCAAAAGGCTCTTGATGGGTTTTCATCTTGTTACCAGTTCTTAATGCGGATGCAGCATGCAGTGTAGAACAAGACGAAGTAAATTTTCATCATGAAATCTTTTTTGAAAATCAAATTTCATAATATAAAAAATTGTGAAATTGTTTTATTTTTCGATTCGCACTAAAAAAGTCACACCAAAGCACGACGCGGCCAATTAAGAAGAAGACTCTTGGAAATAAGGTTTCCCCTAAATTTATTTTGCCATTCACCGTAATGGTGGCTACATCCTGATATTATAAGAAATAAGTACCGCCAGCGTGGTAAACTTCAACGAACATTCAATTTTGATTGATGGTGATTGGTGATTCGTTAACGGTTTTAGAATTGTCTTCGCTCCTTATTTACGAAGCTATTTTTTAACCACAGAAATAAGCTTCATCACTTAACGTCTAATTTGACAATGCGTCTTATTTCAAAATAGACAAAGTGCTCTTTGAACTTCGCTAACAGATTTATTTTTCCACAATTTTAGAAGCATCGTCTAAACTGTACTGAACAAAAATGTCAACAAATTTTTACATTGTCAACTGTCAAACCGTAGACAACAACTACCCTTTTACATAAATTTTGATTCTTTGAATATGTACTTTACTTATGTATTTAAATTGACAAAATTATTATTGTCTATGTTGTTTTGATAATATTTTTAGAACATCAAAATTACACAAACAAAAAACACGTTAATTCGAAAAAATAACAATTTTTAAGGTTTTATTAAAAAAATTTTTGGCATGGCGTTCAATTTCCCAGAAAAAATATAAACCTACTGTTTAAATTCTTGTCTCAATGATTTTGAAATGACAGTACAAAAATTTGATAAGAAATTAAAATCAAAAACAGCTCAAACTCTATAAAATTTTTAAAATTAAAAATAATCAATATTTGTAGGACAGTTTAATATTTACTCTTGAGAAATCTTGTGTTTTATTTATCTTTTTCCTTCAGTTTTCTTTTTTTTTTTTTAAGCTACAAATATTTTGAATGCTATTGAAATTAAATTAAATTAAAAAATCATTCCTATATTGCACATTTTCTATGACACTTGTGAACCAAATTTATCAGAATAAATTAATTGGCATTATATTCACTTAAATATGAAACTGAAGTTCTGCACTTTAATTTAAAAAAAAAACCTCTTCGTTATTGCATACATTGAAAAGATATATGTAAATACATATTTGTATTTAAATTTTCAATATTTTTATCAATTAATAACAACAAAAAAACTTCGTCCCCTTCAGAAACACACCCAAAAGGACATCATTTCTCACTCGACAAGCAAAAAAAAAAAAAAAAAATAATGCCAATCAGACCTCAGTATTATTTGTTTCTGTTTTTGTTTTTTTTCAGAATAAAAAAAAGAAGAAAATATTAAACATGAATCATATTTTCCGCCTACCGATTTTACGTACAAAAGTGCATAAACATATTTTTCCATAGTTTGGTTTATTCGCTCAAATTAAAAACAAACAACAATTCAAGCGGAACTGCAAAATAAAAAAAAAAAAACAACGGTTTTTCAAACTTATTAAATAATCACCAGGTCAGTAGTCGAAGTTGGGCTTTAGGCTATGGGCTATAGAGAGGCTAAAAGCTAAAAGCTATGGGCTATGGGCCATGGGTTGTGGGTGGTGGTGGGCCGTGAAACACTTTTTGTTGAGAGACTAATTTGGGGCATTCTACTCGAAAATTTATCAAAACATATTTTCAATCTTATTTTTTTTTTTTTGATTGGTGTTCTCAACTTCCAGATTTTTTTTTTTTTTTGTGAGTGCACTTAAATATTTCATTTTAATTGTTAGCAATCAAAGGATTCATCTACAAACTATGTACATACATACATGAATAAAATGTATATGTATGCATAAAATATTATTCTAGTTTGTCCAAAAGAAAAGCGGGTCGTTTGTGGTTTTCTGCTTTTCCTGTATCAATGACGACTGGCAGAGCAACCACGACGACGACGACGATGGAAAGGGCGGTGCGCGGAACATTATGTCTGGTGTATTGACTCAGATTGTTTGAATATCATTTTAATAAAATTAAAGCAAATAGTTTTATAAGTTCTTTGTATCGACTGCACTGATAAAATACATATACCATAAATGAATTTCTGCGTCGTATTCGTATTTTGATTGTCTGTTAATTTGACGGGGATTGGCTGATGGCTGACATAATTTCTGCCGCAACTTCGACCTCTTTTCTGATGTCTATACGAGGTAGATATGTTCCTGTGATGAGCCAATCGGAAGGAGTGGTAGCCCATGGATGTTCTATAGGAGGAATGGATTGGATTTTATGTATGTATGTACGAACTTCGTCATTAATATCATCAGCATTGATGGAATTCATTGAGGCGGCACGCATATGTACATACATACATATATGTACATATGTATGCAGGTATATATTGCGGTGTTTTCCATTATGAAAATTGGCCAATTTAAGTGATAATTTTAATGGTCGACTGGATATTAATGCAGAAGATTAATATCTTTTTAATCGTTCATGTGTCCATTAAGCGACATACAAACTCGTAGCTACCAATGGTATTAAGAGAAGGGCCGAGGAGGGTTGCATGTACATATGTATATGTATGTATGTATGTATGTATGTTGGTAAATCTCTGGTGGATATGACTTTATTTTGATTGATTGATTGATTGAAATAATATAAGACCAACCAAATACCAACATCAACAGTAAAGGTGGTTTTTGATTAAAAGTGGCACAGCTCACTAAGGGATACACGATACATCCATGGTCATTATAATGACGAGGATATGATATGATATGATAATGACGATGTATGATTGCAGAATCATACGTTACTGAGTGCAAACTTATGTAGATGATTACGATGGTGATAGTCTAGAAAAAGCTTTCAAAAGTACATACCTAGTACGAGTATTTGCACTAGGTTTTCAATTTTCAATGTTCAAAGGATGTGTTTGTCTGTAGTAAAATGAAAACATTCAATGTCAATAAAATGAAATAATTTAATTGACAAATTAGTTTTTCTTTTGAGCTGACACAGTTCTTTGATAAATTTATTTTATTTAAACAATTTTGATTGAAATAATTAAATGTTTTTAAGAAATGCAGTCTTGTTTGTGCTTTCAAAATATCGATGAAACATTTCATTCAACTTTATAAGGTTTTTCGAAACACTGTATTGATTGTAGACATTGCCGTAGTTAGAGATTTTTGCAAAAGGAGACAGCCCATCACATAAAATGGTTTTTATGGAACATCATATTATGTTTCAAGGGTTTTAAAAGTCCAGAGCTGGAAGCAAAACTGAAAACATTTGGTAATAAAATTTAAATTAATTAATTAATTTCGAACTAGACATATGAATTGATTTTTTTGAAGTGAGGTTTTTAAGATTTCAGAGTATAAAAAATATCAAAAACAGCGTTTTCACATGGTTATGTTTTTAGTTTTTACCAATAATGACTCGGCGGCGGCGTCATGGAAAATAAAGGAAAACAAAAGTCTTAGAAAAAAACTATTTGATTGAAAAGAAGAGAGAAAAAAATTGAAATTCTCCAAACTTCAGTACCTAATGAAAAAGCTTAATTTATTAAGCTTGAGAACGACGTGTGAGAGACACATTTTGGCTTTCTGCAACTGAAGCCTCAGCGGCAGCAATATTTTCGACACTACGGGCACTTCTTTGTCTCACTGGCACAGGAACATTTTGTACTGTACCTGTGAATTCAAATTTGTCCACTAGACGCTCAATTGTTGATCTGCTAGGACGATTATGACGACCATATAAATTGGACGAAGCACTCTTAACGTTGAGGCCACTGAATCCGAATTTCGGTAGTAAATTTTAATAATTTCGACTCTTTCCATCACGAAATGGCAAACCCCACTGAAGAGAAATGTCAAAAGAGCGGCAAGAAATATGGCGTCGTTTGCTGTCCTTGTTGCTCTACTTTTGTAGCGTCCGTGTTGAAAAACCCGATACTACTCTATTTATATTTTAGTGCTGTAAGACGTAAAAGCGTCACCACCTTGTGTGTACCGGGACCAGTGTTACCACTTTTCAAAAAAAAGTCGAAGTAGATTTGAGGAAAAAAGCGAAGTAGATTGGAAGTAGATTTCAAAAATGAACCTTTTTCTAAATTTAAACTAAAAACAATTCTTTCAGACTTCATTTCACATTTGTTTATTTCAATATTTATGTTGTTTAGTATCAGAATAAAAACAGAATATGTTGTTAAATTCTGTATATATCTGTCATCTACCAATACCAACTTGTATTTTTGAAAATAAGTCAATACATTTTTCGGTGGGTCAAATATTTCGTTTTTTGAACACTTTGCTTATATTATAGGCTCTTTTATAATATTTGTCACTGTACGGCAGAGTAGCTTGGTGGTGTTTTCATGTTTTCTAAAATTCATTTCAGCATTAAGTCTGTGAGTTCTTGAAACATTGGCTCTTCGAAGATATTTTTAATTTTTTTCAAATTACTTCAAAACCCGACGACACATGTTTCAGACCTACATTTTTTTACGAAAATATTATTGACTTCAAAAACTAAACGCCACTGAGAATTCAATTCTTCCAAATCTGAATTTCCATGAAATGGATATGCTTTTACAATTTGTAGAATAGTTTTCATGTTACAAGTTTCAATATCATTATTTATTCATTAGTATTGTGTCGAACGTTAATACTTTTTTTTATTTTTATGGAAAAAGAGTGACAGAGAAAAAAGAAGTAGATCTGGCCTTTTTTTTTAATTGAAGTAGATTTAAACAGCGACTTTAAAAATGTAGTAGATTTCAATATTTTAGCGATGGTGCGAAGTAGGAAGTAGATTTGAATATTTTTTGAAAAAAAAAGAAGTAGATCTACTTCAATTGAAGTAAAGTGGTAACGCTGACCGGGACTAAGCTGGAACTGTATACATATGTTTGATCAAAGGAAATATTGTTTTGGATTTTGTTTTACCTCAATTTGTTTTCTGTTCTATGGGGCAAGTATCAAAGCTCTCTAGGTCTAGACAGATCAGAGTTTTTTTTTTTTAAGTACTAAAAGAAAACATCTTTAACCACCTCATTTTTATTCACTGTAAATCTAGCTTTTATTAAAAAATTCATGTTTAAGCTTTAGCTATTTATTAGATTTTTCTTAATTTAAATTTGACAAATAATCAGGTTGAAGATTGTCAATAAAGTTCGAAATTTCTTAAAATCGTTCTTATTATGAATTTATTAAGTTTCAAAAAGTAGTAAAGTTAATTTTAAAATTTCGATGAAATGATTCTGGTCTAATCGTATCTTTACGAGTATATAACGAGGACTTATGTATAAAGGCGAACAGGTCAGAAACCTATCGATACCATTATACGAAGTCGCAAGTGGCAGTGGATTGGACACACGCTTCGAAAAGTTACTGACTGTATTGCTGGCCAGGCAATGCAGTGGATCCCACTCACACAAGAAGGAAGAAGATTTGGTAGACCGAGAAGCACGTGGAGGATAAAAGTCGAGGATGAATCTGAGAGATTTGAAAATATGTAGGGGGAAAGCGGGAGACTTGATCATACGGGAGACTTGAGCCACTCTCAATAATTTACTAAATATGCACTTAAAAATTTCATGAGTAAACTCAAACGTTGCATACATTTACCCTTTACCAGCACACAAAAATAATTCAGCATCTTTAGGAGACTTTGGCTGATAAAAGCGAAAGGGGGTTTTTGGACCAAAAAAGTTAGTTAAAAATAAAATTTCCTTTTTGCGATAAAGTTTTTTTTTTTAACCTGGTAAGTAAAAGTAGCTAACATAATCTAATAAAACGGTTGTTCGACTATGTTAATATTAAAACAAAAAGAAGCTAGCTAGTTTTTCCCAAAAGTTATTAATTTTTAATTGTGAAAAAACGTGAACGGGAGACTTGAGCCGGTTCCTTAGGGGAGACTTGATCAGTGGTTCAAGTTTCCCTTTTGTTGTTATATATTGTAAAATGTGTGATAAAATACTTCCTTTTTCAGCATTTTACATTTGTTATGTTTTTTAAGTTTATTTATTTATTTATTACATTTTTTATCTTCAAGTTGAATAACTTTAAAATTGTTATATTCATTTTCATACATAATACTTTATTACTATGAAAGATAGTTGTGTTTTTAAATTTCTATTAGTTTTTTTTTTTGTATAAACACGTAAAACATAATTTTTCTTCTTCATTCATAATACTGCATTAATTTTAATAAGATATGAACTGATTAATTTATTTGTTATGTTGTTTTTTTCGAAGAATTTAAGTATGCTCAAGTCTCCCCAAGGCGGTGGTCAAGTCTCCCTGCTAAGGGGGAGACTTGAGCCAAAAATCTGTTCCCAATCATTTAGCATTTGGAAAAAATCCCTTGTGTGTATGTATAGTTTATGAAATTAGTATTAATGTAGGGCCATTCCATATGAAAACGTCTAATCGAAAAAGCCAACACATTTTTGATTTTTTTTAAACTTTGTGGAAATCATCTTTATGGTCTCAGAAAATAAAATCCAATATGCTTTAATTTTCACATGTACCATTCCCCCGCTACACCCCTTGAAAAATTTAAAAATCGTCATTTTAATGGTGTTTAAATTTTTTTGTAAAAACTTTAATATATATGATATCCATTTGATTGAGGTGTCATTTCAAAGATAATAAACAGTTGTTTCTGCAAAAAATATTAAATTAATCAAAATCAACACCAAACTGTTTCAAACATGGTGCTGAAGTTGCATTTAGTTTTCCTATTTTTCTTCATATTGGACTCGCTCCCATTTTTCGGTCGGTGGGTGTAAAGAGTTTTTTTCTTCTCAGAAATAAAGTTTACATATTTTACTTTAGAATACAACAAAAATTGACTCATTTTACTCATCCTTTATATTTAATATCACTGCTTTAAGATTCGGGTTTTTGAAAAAACCCAATGTTTAGGTCCAAATATCACGATGTGGGGGACCAGATATCAACATGAAATTTTCGGTATTATTTAGTTCGTAATTTAAACTACAAATCCTATAAATATCGTTTTGTTATTCGTACCCCTTCCATATCAAATAATACTTTGAACTAAGCATTAATTATTAAATAATATACACAGAAAACCTTGTCGCTAAGTATTATAGATGTATGTATACATGGTGATTGGTATGGTAAGTGCACCAAAAAGCTATAATGAGTAGTATGGGTTAAGACAAGAAAAAAATCGTATCGGAGGAGATGTCCATCTCCACCCGTTTATGCGGGAGGCCCAATTTTATAAAAAAAAATTACTTAAAACAAAAAAAAATTATAAAAAATAACTGTAAACCCTACAATGCCATGTTATACCTTTTTGGAAAGCTATATATTTTTCCTTTTATGCTCAATTAAATTTAAATTGATTTTGTCAATAACTTTCGAAAAATTAATTTTCGAACTCAAAATTTTAGATTTATTTTTATTTCAAATTTTTTTTTTTTTCAAAATTGTATGTAATTATTTTAAGTATATATTTTTTGATCTTAAAAGTTGAATGCTCCTATTAATTTTCAATAAAAAAAAAAATGAAAAACGGATGCTAAAATGTATCTTATTTTAGTTTCTATCTATCATAAATACTATAATGGTCATTGGTCATTCAATGCTACCTTCCTTTCAATTTTACAGGGGCAGGGTAAAGTGTGCTGGAGCTCTATCATGTTAAAATATTTAATTGTCTGTCTAATAAGCCTGGAAAAGAATTAAGAATTGAAGACATTGTAGCTAAGGAGTAGCTGCTATTTGTTTTGTTTGTTAACTTGTGGAATAAGGTATCTTTAGCAATGCAAATTGAGGAAATTGGTAACTCCATCTCTGGCATCTTACTAAAATAGGTTTATTATGTTTTTTCCTTGAGCAGTATTGTTCTTCAGAATTTAGTTCTCAATATCTTTCATTTTATATCAATTGTGGTATAGTATTTATTATGATGAGTGAAGGATATCGGTGTGAATCACTGCCCAAACTCTACTCTCTTCTCAAAAACTAAGCCATATATACATATATATGTATATACTTATTTTAGCATCCGTTTTTCAGTTTTTTTATTGAAAATTAATAGGAGCATTGAATTTTGGAGATAAAATGTATAGTTAACATAATTACATACAATT
Source organism: Scaeva pyrastri (assembly GCA_905146935.1). Classification (NCBI taxonomy): domain Eukaryota; kingdom Metazoa; phylum Arthropoda; class Insecta; order Diptera; family Syrphidae; genus Scaeva; species Scaeva pyrastri. The sequence goes on from LR989927.1 coordinate 75,719,640, forward strand.
TTGAAAAAAAAATTTGAAATAAAAAAAAAGTCTAAAATTTTGAGTTCGAAAATTAATTTTTCGAAAGTTATTGACAAAATCAATTTAAATTTAATTGAGCATAAAAGGAAAAATATATAGCTTTCCAAAAAGGTATAACATGGCATTGTAGGGTTTACAGTTATTTTTTATAATTTTTTTTTGTTTTAAGTAATTTTTTTTTATAAAATTGGGCCTCCCGCATAAACGGGTGGAGATGGACATCTCCTCCGATACGATTTTTTTCTTGTCTTAACCCATACTACTCATTATAGCTTTTTGGTGCACTTACCATACCAATCACCATGTATACATACATCTATAATACTTAGCGACAAGGTTTTCTGTGTATATTATTTAATAATTAATGCTTAGTTCAAAGTATTATTTGATATGGAAGGGGTACGAATAACAAAACGATATTTATAGGATTTGTAGTTTAAATTACGAACTAAATAATACCGAAAATTTCATGTTGATATCTGGTCCCCCACATCGTGATATTTGGACCTAAACATTGGGTTTTTTCAAAAACCCGAATCTTAAAGCAGTGATATTAAATATAAAGGATGAGTAAAATGAGTCAATTTTTGTTGTATTCTAAAGTAAAATATGTAAACTTTATTTCTGAGAAGAAAAAAACTCTTTACACCCACCGACCGAAAAATGGGAGCGAGTCCAATATGAAGAAAAATAGGAAAACTAAATGCAACTTCAGCACCATGTTTGAAACAGTTTGGTGTTGATTTTGATTAATTTAATATTTTTTGCAGAAACAACTGTTTATTATCTTTGAAATGACACCTCAATCAAATGGATATCATATATATTAAAGTTTTTACAAAAAAATTTAAACACCATTAAAATGACGATTTTTAAATTTTTCAAGGGGTGTAGCGGGGGAATGGTACATGTGAAAATTAAAGCATATTGGATTTTATTTTCTGAGACCATAAAGATGATTTCCACAAAGTTTAAAAAAAATCAAAAATCACGAAAAATTAATTTTAACGAATTTTAGACGTTTTCATATGGAATGACTCTGTAGATAAATGTATCTTTAAATATATGTATCCACCATGTGGCTTAAATGAACAGAAAAGATTTTATGAACGATTTAACAAAAAGTGGCTCAAGTCTCCCGCTTTCCCCCTACTTCAAGCTTGGCTATGTTATCGTAGTGTGCCTTAGTGTCTATAAAAATATAGTAACTTTGAAAATTGTTAAATTTTATTCATTCCTACTTATTTTTAGATTTTCTAATTGTTCGTGCAGGATAAAGGCGGGTATATTGAAGGCTTAAATGTAGTCATCCATTGAGACTTTGTTGTTTTTGTGGATCAAAAGCCTCACCTACTCGTCCTATATTCTTGGTGGTGGATCAAGTTTCTTGTTAAAGCTTCTATTTCATCATAGAGCTGATTGATGCGCTCAGGATTAGTGATTTGATTTCCGGTCCTCCTAATGTTCTAGGAGTATGTGGAATGATTTAAACAGCTTGTGCGTCTTGTCAATTCTTCGCTTGGAAAGAAACAATTTTCTAGAATCTTTATATTCATCTTTGAGTATGCAATATTTTAATATTCATTAACTTGATAGATAGTTTGCATTTATCTACTCTAAACGCCAAGACTTTCTTTTCCCTCCATAAATCCCACTTCGAGGAAGGATTCCTTGAATGTGTCTTTAAAACATTATCAAATTTTTCGAAAGGCTCTATTATAAAAGGTTCAAAACCGTCAAGCTTTGATGTTATCTTTAAATAAAAGAACGATTTGCATTATACTTGTGTGTAAAAATAATTTTGTATTTTTATCCAATTTTATCTGAAATCACAAGTTCAATGTTTTGAAAATCCGTCGTATATTTAAATAATAATTTATTTTCAGTTTCTAAATAATTATGAACATCATCTTTCGAAATAAAAATCTTCAATAAACGTTTAAGCAAATGCAGATGTAACCATTTTTACAAACATACATACATACATAAATTAAATATGTATAAATTTGTATTCATAAGTACAGAATCAAATTTGAGTAAGAAAAGTTGACATATGTATGAGTTTTTATATTATTGCTTCAATCTGAAACATCTCCATTGTTTTTTTTTTTATTTTTATTTATTTTATCAGTTTCCACGAAAATATTGATTTATTCCTTTACTTAAGCATTACCAACTACGCGTGAAATTCAACCCCGCTATCAATGGATTTATTTCCTTTATGAATATCTAATAAAGCAAAACTGTCGGTATATTTATTTTGAAATGCAGGGTGATTCACATAATATCATTACTTTTTTGAAAATGTTACTTATGTACTTATGTACATATGTATATTCCACCTTGTTACCGACAAATATTCAATAACTTGTGACTTGATTACAGATTGGTGCACTACGGCGTATACTTATTTTTTCGTTTGCATATTGTTCAAGTTCTGTTTTAAAAAGCTATCGTGTTTATTATATCCAACTTTTATTTGAAAAATAACGAAAATACGTTAAAATTAGAAACATAAAATTCTAGGCATCCAATAAAAGATTCTCTAAGCGAATGGCTTGACGTTTTCAACTTTTGTACCATTTTTTAGTGTTGAGTTTAATTTTTTAATCTCGGATAGAGTAAAACCTTACCTATTTAATTTATCATAGTGAATGACTGTTGTATTGAGTTCCACCAGGAATCTAGTACTAATAGCAGGGGTATGAAGTGTCAGATTGAAAGCCTTCAGTGTCAGTGGACTTAAAAATTCCTTCTGAATAACACGATCAGATTGTAATTCATTTAAAGAATAATAACTTTGAAACATAAAAGTTGCTCCTGATTAGATTGACGATAATTCTTACCGTCTTTTATTTCACTCACCCTGTATTTCCTTAAAATATAAACATACATTTAAGATCAAAATACAAAGGGATACTAAATTTATTTCATACGCCACCTGTCAAAATATTCTCAAAATATGCCATTCGAATAACATTTCTTAAGAAATACATAGGTATAAAATGTTTTCGTATATACAAATATATTTTGTATTCCATATTTTTTTTGTACTCGTATTCCAATCCAAAGAAGAAAATTTATTGGTTCAAGATATCGAACGGTGATAGTATTTTGTAAATCACACAAACACAAAAGACAAACATTTTCAATAAGCTTTAAAAATACATATTTCATATTCTCATTTCAATTTACCTTCAAGGGATGGATTAATGTTTCATACTACGTTGAATATTGTTTTTGTTTTTTTTTTTTTTGAAATTGTATGACTTTGTGAGAGAATTTTATCCGATACATCAAATTATGTCATAATAATATTTGACTTCCTTTTTATTTACCCTACATGTCAAAATCTAATGTTTCCGCATTGAAAAATATATTGAAGGTTTAGGTTTCTAACCTATTTAAATAAAAAAAAGGGGATTTACCATGTAGAAGAGACATTTCATTTTGAACTGTCAAATTTTAGTAACTTATGTGTACATATGTATGTATTGTATACTTTTGTACTATTAATTTTACTTATATTATATTTAAACAAAATGGTTAAAAATTTAAAGTTTAAAGGGCACTGAGTAAATGAGCTCAACACAATAACGATACAACTGCAACTGATAGCTGTCAAAGTATTATGTATCAAACCACCAATTCAATGTTATTAATATAACACAACACAATACAGCTGCAGACGGAGTTGAACAGTTTTTAATTTTGAATTTGACATTTTAACATTGAAAATCTTGAGCGTTGCGGCACCGGATCCGTTGACGTATGAAACGGATATGGGCGACCCAATGGATACGTTGCGTTCTTTTGGTTTTTAAAAATACAAACTAGGTCTGTTCGATTTTTCGAACCTAGTGCGTACGGAAGAAAGTCAGACCAGTTCATAGAACTATAATGAAAACTGTATTTTATAATTGTTTGGATATAATAAAACTGAAAAACTGACGGAATTGACATCAAAAAACTATCAAAATAATGGAATATTATGAGGAAGACTGTCAGTTGAATACGTTGCCGCAACGCATGCCATGGATTCGGCCCATTGACACATTTTGAAAGCTATTCCAACTGTGGATCAAGCGAATGATTTTAGGTTATAAACCTTTTTTTTTTAGTAAGTTTTTCTTCAAAAAAAATAAAATAAACGAAATGGGTTTATTTATCTTAATTTCTTTCACACGACAAAGTCTTAAGTCCGTCAGCACAGCTGTGCTCAAGACAAAGGAAAAATCCATTTATTTAAACTATTCTCAAAGGACACGGTTAATGCCCAGCTAAGTTCTGAGACATTGCAATCTTATTAGGGTAACAAACTCAGATAATTTTGGATCTCCTTCAAATTTAGAACGATAAAATTTAAAAACTTGAAACTTACAATATTTACAACGCAAGTTAAAAAGTCTTAAAATAATAAAATTTAAGCGAAATGGTTCAAGTGGTTCCTGAGACACAGTTCGACAAATGTCGCAAAAAACCGTAGCTGAGATAAAAGACTGACTATCTTTTTCAAAAACACGTTCAAATTATAAACGATTTCCAGTTATCGTACAACGGTAGTAACGAAAAGAAATATTGAAATTTTGCTATTTTTTTTTGCTCCCATTCTCATAGTTAGTATCAATTAAAATAAGCATTTCGAGTTCCCTAAAGAAGATGATATTTTGTAGAGTAATAGCAGTTAAAGCATGTACAAAGAAAAAAAAACTAAACCTTGAGATTTGCCATAAAGAAGGCGTGGCGTCAAACCAAAAAATTTGATTGGTCGCAATTATCTCAGTAACGGATAAATTTTGAAAAACTAAAAAAAATAATTATGAATTATGATATGTTTAAAACAATTTTCTACAATGTGAAATGACGGCTTTGACATGAGGTAAAATTTTGGAAAAATTCAATTGACAGTTTTTTTTTTACATTAAATAAAAACCTTCAAAAAATTCTACCAGTGTTCAATTATTATATCTTCGAATTTCTTTTCTTTTTTAATAATACAAATTGTTAACATAAATATGGTTCATTTGACAAATATCGAATTGACGGTTATTTTACTTACTTACTTACTTAGGTTCTCAGACCTACGAAGTCCGTTGGTGTTCCCTAGCGGGACATAGGGCCTCAACTACACCTACGCGCCATCGTGTACGGTTTCCAGCGATTTGCTTGAGCTCCCTCCAGCTCTTTCCCAATCTCGCAGATTCCTCCTCAACTGTTCTTCTCCACGTGCTTCTCGGTCTACCAACTCTTCATCCTTCTTGTGTGAGTGGATTCCACTGCATTGCCTGGAATGCAATGCAGTCATTACCTTTTCGAAGCGTGTCCACTGCCACTTGCGCCTTCGTATTATTGTGTCTATGGGTTCCTGACCTGTTCGTCTATGTAGATCCTCGTTGGAAATACGATTAGGCCAGAAAACCCTTAAGATGTTTCGAAATTCGAAGACACCTATTGACGAAGGTTTGCAGTTAAAGTCGTAGCTTTGTATTCAAGCTGAGAGATTTGTTCCTCCAAACATTGGACAACATCCCGAACGCAGCGTTTGCTTTTCCGATACGACTGACGATGTCTAGTTCGGTTCCTCCTTCAGGAGAGACGATACTTCCAAGGTATTGGAAGCTATCTACTTCATGTTCATCAGAGCGGATGATTGCGAGCTCCCGAGGCTGAACATTTTTGTTTTTCCCGTATTGATTTTCAGCCCCACGATTGCTGCTTCTCTCTCAACCCTTGTTGCCATTTGATGGAGATCCATGATCTTATGGGAAAGCAAGCAAACATCGTCAGCTTAGTCAAGATGTTTAAGGTAAGTTGTCAGAGTCCATCTTATTCCTCCGCTTCCTGTCAAAGCCATCCGCAGTACATCACTTATCACCAATAAAAATAGGATTGGTGACAGTATGCAGTCTTGTCTGACCCCGCTTTGGACTTCAAATTCTTCGGACAACCTACCTCCGTGTAAGACGTGACATTTGGACCCATCATAAGTCGCTTTAATAATAGCAATGAGTTTCTCCGGTATACCCCTCCTCCGCAAAGCAAGCCAGATAAACTCCCTGTTGACGCTGTCGAAAGCCTTCTCGAAATCAGGTAGAGTGGTGATCGATATTCGACGCACTGTTCAATAATGATCCTCAAGGTGTTAATGTGATCAATACAGGAGGACCCAGTGCGGAGGCCTGCTTGTTCAGCGTCGAGCGATGCTTCGAGGTGTTCTTTGATGCGATCTAAAACAATCTTTGCTATTATTTTGGCGACTGCAGGCAAAACGCAGATACTCCTCCAGTTTTGGCACTTCATTAAGTCTCCTTTGACAATCATTCCCTTTTTCCACTCTTCGGGAAAGCATTCGGAGACCCACGCTTTCTCTATGAGCGGTTGCAGCAGATCGCTTGATGTTGTTTTAAAAAAAACACTATATTCGCTTCAAAATACAAGCAGACGGCAGCTTGCCAAGTCCTTATATTCTATGATTTAAAAGAATGTAAAACTTAAATATTGTAATAAAGAATTTTATCTAATCTAATCTACCTATATAAATTTTACGACAATACAATAGGTACTATTGTGTCGTTAAAAACCAAAAAAAAGTACAAGAATTGTTAACAATCGTTAACCAAAAAAAAACTTCGGGATAACTTAATTTTTTACGAATGAAAGTTTAAAAAAATAGATTCACGGACTCTTTTTAACTTTAAAATTAAAAACAAAAAAAAAAACAAACATTTTTTATTGATTAAAATTGTTTTTCGACTTCGAATGCCTTGAGAACAAAAACACCTGGCATAACTGGCCCTCTGTTCATTACATATACATACAATATACTAGTACTTACATACCTACAATACATACTTAAATTAAATTTCTTTTATGAATTTTTAATTTGTAAAAAAAATAAATAAAATAAAAGTACTCCCACTTGCATAATTTTTATACGAGTATATCTTACTTCCACGTTTTGTTTTCCATTTTTCTCTTCTTTTGTGCGAAATTCCACACACTTGTGACATTTTTTAATCTCTTAAGTTGTATCATCAAAGCAATTCACCACCATCATTGTAGTTCTGCTTCGTATCTTCAATTATTTTATTATTCATTGTCATTCGGCTAAGAAAATAAGAAAAAAAAAAGAAAATGAAAATAAAGATACAGATACAGAAGACAAAACAATTTAAAAGTCTTAAATAAACTCATTTCATGCGATTATATATTTTTTTTTTCTCTACTTTATCTTCCTTTTCCTCCTGGTTGGAGTCGTTTTGTAGTTGTCCTCGTCATCGTCATCCTCGCCCTCGCCCTCGTCTTCGTCCACGTTGTGTGTGTCGGTCTTCGTCGGTCGTCGTCCACACTCTTGTGTCAACTATTTAATTCATTTATTCAGTTGAGTACACCTCTTGAGTTGGAATATAAAGCAGCAAAAGAGAGTTCAAGCCTTCAATGTCTAATTGCCGAGGATAATTCAAGAGCATTCGGGTTACCCACTTATCATAATCCTTGCGGAAGGAAAAAAAAAAAAAAAAACAAATACAAAAAAAAACAACCATCAACACTAGTTACCTCAATGCTCAATCTTCTCTCCCGCGCAATCCAAACTTTCGTATTCAAAGCAGATGCAGTGGAAAACATTTTTCTAATACTAAAAAAAAAGTTTTTCTTTTTCTTTTCGTCCTTTTTTTTGTTGCAGTGGTTTCCGCAAAACTTTTTTCCTGGTTTGTTCTATTTTCTTTTCAATTTTTTTTTTGTCCTAAACAATATTATGATCCTTAATTCTAATTCTATTTTTTTTAATTTTTAATTATACATATTTCTATTCATAATGAATAGAATAATCTAAAATTTTACATAAAGGGTCTTTCATTGGGTGCTTGGTATCTTGAAATTTCAATACAATAAAATGTGTATGAATAATGATTTATCTTCGACACTTTTGGTTCATTTGTCTTTCGCTGTTTCTTTGGTGGAAATGTCAAATTTGACAGTTGGCTTTGAATCTTGCGACTTCAGATGATCTTGCCCTCGAATAGCTCCTACAGACGCCGCCTCCTATAACGCCGTTCTCTTGAAATTGGTATTAATATCATCAACCGAGAAAAAGTTGGTTGTCTTCGAATTATAGAGCTGACAGTTGACTGTGATAGCATGGCCAACGTGCGTCGTCGTCGTTCTCAAAATCAACCGAAGTACATTGCTGTCAGTCCAAAATCCACATCACACACAGAGACTGTTTAAGGACTTTATGTGGACTAGTAGGGTCTCAAATTTGATAATTTTTGAATGCTGACGTATTCATTTATCCAGAAATGAGATTCATCACTGAAGATGATTTTTCTATGAAAATAGTGACCAGGGACCCGTGTTCTGTAACTCAGCCGATAACTTATCACATCCTTACAAACTGAAACTATTTGTTCCCCACTTATAACCACTGAAAAAATTTGTGTTTCTATAACTTGTTGCGATAAATTCAATTTAAGATATGTTTTCACTGGAATTTCTATTGGAAGGCGATAAGGCAAACTGTCATGTTGACATTTAAAAACAAAAACATTTCTCAATTTATATTTTTTGACATTTGAAGAGAAAGACTTATCGCCTTTCAAAGATATAGAAACCAATTTTATCGAATTTTTCCAGGATTCTTATTCCGTTTGTTTCAGTCGATAACGACTGTCAAAGTTATACAGAAACCCATAACGGAGTGATGAAATGAATTTCGTCCCAATTCTCACCCCTTTTCGACGAGTTTTATCGCTTCGAAAGTTACAGAACATAGGTCCAGGGCCCTATTCCATAAAACAACTTATCAACTTTTCACTTTGCACTTTGCAAATTTTTCGTGAATTTGCAAAGCATTCTGTTCCACAGAACTATAAAATCTGATAAGTGAAAAGTTGAAAATGATAAGTATAATTTAAGTCTTTGCAATTTTTAGTTTCACTTTTCAATTTCTGTTCCACGTACGTTCTTTTGTGCAAAACTGCAAAGTGCAAAGTTAATATTGAAAATTGTAATTTGCAAAAACTTTGCAAAAATTATGCTGTTTTGTTCCACAAAAAACTTGCAATTCTATTTTTGCAAAGCGAATGATCGCTATTGGTATTACCAGTGGCATTTACTAAGCGAGTCTTCTCAATAATGAAGTGGGGAGTAGAGAGAAATAGGGCTTTGCATCAAGTGCAAAGTCTTTTCAAAAATTTGGTTAGTGGAAAAGTAAAAATTGCACAAGAATATTATGGAACAGAAACACTTATCACTTTGCCAAAAAAATCAATTTGATAAGTGCACTGCATAGTGAAATTGTTGATAAGTTTTTTGTGGGATAGGGCCCTGTTTTCAACATTCTCAAAAGTCCATATACATATACGTAACGAACACACGTCGTCGTTGTGTATGGTCGTCTAGTTTTAGCCTTTTGGTCAACTTACCTTGCAATCGGGTACAGGCCAAGTTCACATTTGCAAAAATTCACCAAGTTATTTTCTGCCAAATTCAGAATTCTCGGATTCGCTAGTTTTTCGCCTAAAGAAGTGAAAAAAGTAAGGGTTTGAGAATGTAACCCTGTGGAATGCTGACAGGTTGTCTTAGGAACGATAACATATCGCTTCCAAAAAAATTCAAAAAGTGTGTAATAACTTTTGTCGGACGAAGTGTCCTGTTTCACAGGATTTTCAGAATATTAACTCTTAGAAACCTATTTTCACAAAACTTGATGCTTTGAATTTTAGTCTTAAATAAAAAACTAAATTTCATTCTAACTCCTAGTAGCTCCGTATGTAAGTAATTCCACACCAGAATGTTTATCAACAATTTTACACATTGTGATCAAACCCATTAACTATGTTATTCACTATATACCAGAACTATTATAACATCTCAATAAACTTCTTTCTACGAACATTTATGGCAAAAAAAGGATACGAATAAAAATGTAATTATTATAGAAAGAAGAATAAAAGTGCTGCACGTAAATAGAAAGCAATAGGCAAAGTTATGTCATCAGGACGGGCTAGTATGGAGCGGCTATTGCATAAAGGACATAAATAGGCTGCATTTAATCGAACATCACACAACCCACTTTACGATACCAACACGGACATGGACGTCCGTCGTCGTCGTGTCGGTCGGTTGTCCGCGTCCTTCGTCCTTCATCGTCATCGTCGTCGTCGTTGTCGTCTTCGTCGTCGATAGAAATAAGTATATAGAAAAGTTCATAGTAATATTGTCTTGTGTAAATGTGTATCTATACTGTGCCGTGAATAGTCTGCACACATTTAAAATGGACATCAAGGATAGATACTAACATTTATAGCTCTTCCTTCTAATACTCTGTATGGAGAACCAAGCCACCCCATTAATATCCCTGTCCACATCCTTTCCTGGATGACTGAACGAATGCCTATTGATTTTCTGTTTAAGTGAATAATTTGATATACCCACCTATTTGTAGGTTGACAGGGGGGTGGGATGTGGGAAGACGTGAAAGCCATGATCAGATACTCGTATACACACTTATAGATACAAAACATTTCTTATGGTTGGTTATACAACAACTAGAATTGTAAACCGTTAAAAAGTGATACGAAAACAAGGATATTTATGTGAGTATGTATGCGGGTGTAGGTTTGGGAAAAGAAATCAATATTTCCAAACTGAACCTGATGGACGATGGTGATGGACATAAAGAAAACACAAAACGGAAGACGAGAAGACAGTTTTACACAGTGTAGTAGATATAGAGTAACGCCGCGCCGCGGGGCAGACAGGAGACTCAATTCCTTTCAAGGAGAATATACAATACATACATACAAATATAAAATTTAAGCTTTCCCCCTTTTTTTGTTTTATGTAACTTGATTGATAGATAGAAAGGTATGTTCGTTTGTTTGTCTTGTTTTTGTTTTGTCTGTCTGTGTCAGGTGTAACATTTTAAAAGAGTTTCACTTTTAAGTGTATAAAATAGTAAAGGGAATGGAGAGCTCGACATTTTATGCATAGATATTTTTGTGTCTTTATATCTAAATTTTTGGTATAGATACTTTACTCAGGTCCGTGTAAAGGGGAGTTATTTGCATTGAGTCAACTTTCTAGTAAAACAAACATTTCCGTATTATGTACACGTTTCATTCTATATAAGATATCCTGTGAAAATATGGAAACTCTATAGCCCTCCGCCCTTCTTATAAAACAAGAGACAATTCTTGGTCTCGTCTTTAGAAACTAAACATCTATTACGAAACATTGACGAGCTTGTATATTTTGAGTCCAAATTTGCTTAAAAATTTTCGTTAGTCTTGTTAGTCTTTGCGGGTTTTATAAATACACTGGAAAATCCAATGAATTTTTTTAGAAAACTCAAAATTTTTGACTTTTTAGCTCCGTACTGATATTTTGAATACCGATAAGAAATTTTATAAACTTATAGAACTATTTCGCTTCTTCTTCATGTAATGTAAAAATTCTTTGGAAGAATGAGAAAATGACCTGATACCTTAACATCAGTTTGGATTTAGAAGCAAGCAATCGTCGATTGATCAAGTGTAGGAGAATCATTTTTATGGTGGTCTTAACTTATTGTAGAAGTAAGATGACATTGAATGGTATTTTACAGAAGAAAGGCTATAACTACTGATGCCAAGCGAAACACCATGTGCTTGGCTTCATAGTCAGCGAAAAAGTGAACTAAAAGCCTACTATCTTTGGCTTTAACCCTATATGCAAATTTCAGAAAATCATGTTTATAAATATTAACGGACCTACGGAGGAGTCCTTTGACGAACTAAAAGATACTTACTACCAAAAAGTCGAAAGGGCCTTGATGATTTTGAAATCATCCATGGCCTCGAGCACCGGGATTCGGTCCTACCCTAATTTAACAAGTCTCTCAATACCCTGATCACGAAAATACGCTCGCCATCCAGTTGCGAACTCTTATGCTTCGGGCATCCTGTTCTTCGCTATCTCTTTAGCGTTAACAATGTCTGCCACTCTGTTGTCTACCAAAAAATGTACACCAACGGATTTAACGAGGTGGTTCCTCTTCGATCTTGTGAGCTACATAACCGACCCACCGGAGTCTAGCGAGCAAAAATTTTTCACGATGTCTGCTTTGAGGTAGAAACGTCTCCGGAATCGTCCTTCCTCATATTGATCGAGGATTGCAATCAAATAACGCACGCAGACATGAGATAAATTAGTGTGAGATAAATTTAAACAAAGTTTGATGGTTAATGTCGTTGAAATGGTCAACATATAGAACCCTAAATCTGTATTCTCTCATTTCAAATCACCACCTTTAACAAATTCGTAGTTCAGTAAACTTCTTTTTAAATCCATTTTAAATTTACTCTCGCCTGGCAAAAAAAGATTTGTAAACAACACTGACCTAAAAACCGCAAAAAAACAAAACACACACACTCACACAAAAGAGCCACAAGGTATAAAAAGTTGTGTCTGAATTCAAACTGAAACTGAATGCTATTTAAAAATCAAATCCTGTCACATACAGCTTCCGATTCAGAAGGATTTACAGAATTCAAACCTAAACGCATTGAGACGAGCTACAGATAGACATAGAATACACTGAATTCCTAACAGAAGCAGTGGTGTTGGCGACGCGACGGAGACCGACAGACGGACGGCTTTCAGACTGGCCCGAAATGTACCGACTCTAAATTCTAAGGCTATATTCCTTTTGAATGTTTTGTATGGGACAAAAATAAAATGTAAATCTCTCACGTAAAGCAGATTACGCTATTTAAACGTTTGTTTCGAAATTTATCCTTCTCCTAAAAACAATCACCCCCCCTCCCCACTTCTCCACCACCCCCTACTATCACCATTCACATTAAAACCAAAGTCTAATCGATTTTCAAACTTCATACAGAGTGTATGAAGGTGGGTTATCGTTACCAGTAGCACTCTTGCATACTGACATCATCAATATACTCAGGTGTCATCAAAAACCAACCAATTCAATGATATACAAAAAAATAGTTACGTATACGCACGGGTGTACTTGCAATGAATTATTGTCTTTTAAGAGAGTATAGGTTCAATTGAGTAAAATTTGTCAAATGTGTCTACAAAAGGAGATATATACGTTTCTGTCTCTTATCAGACTAGCCTCGTGAATTTACAAGGATTTTTGACTGTCTCGTCGGTTTCTTTTCGTGTTTATATTTTCATTTCATCACACTAACTAAATAGAATTGTAAATTATGTCAAAATGTAAATTCAATCATTTTAACGAAATATTATATGTCCATCAAATTATGGTTTTTCTTCGATATTAAAAATCATCAACAGTTTTTTTTCTTAAAAAAAAAAAGTAGAACATTGTAAATCATTACAACGAAGGGAATTTTTTGACTTTTTCATGGCTTCTCCATATTCACCTGAGAATCTTCAAAATGTGACTTGTCCATGTTTAATATTTAATATTTCGAATTTATTTTTTTATAGAAAAATTTTATAATCATGCGAGAAGATTTGATAGTTGAGAATGTCAAACTGTTTTAAAATTTCTGTGCAATTATAAAAGAAAGTCGTGTTAGTTACAATATTTATAACTCGAGCACGACTGAATCGATTTGGCTGAAGTTTGGCACAGAAACAGTTTATAGTCTATAAGCTATTTTTTATCCTGGTAAAATGTATGCAATATGTTTTCAAATTCACACCAGAATGACTGAACGGATCTGGATAAAATATGACATAGAGATAGATTGAAGTTAAAATGTATTTTATTAGGATTAAACATTGACCACGTTTTACACAGAATTGAAGCAATCTACGGTTAATTTTTTACATTCAGTACAACGAAACAGATGGTTTCACCAATTAGGACATGAAATTCGGTTGTCCTGGCGCTCGATCCACTTTAAAAAAAAAAAAACTTGCTTGGAAAATCGAATAAGTAATTAAAACAATATTTTTCCATAGCTTGAGTTTCTGCATTAAATTGGGGCGAGACGAAGTTTGGCGGGTCTTCTAGTTAATATATAAAAACGAGTGATGTTAGGTACTACGCTTATAACTCAAGAACACCTAGACCAATTTCGATGATTCGCACCTATTCGGACAGTGCTCCGTTCAAAAATGAGAGTAGACATATGGAAAAATCCGCGAAACGAATCAGTATGAAGAAAATTCAATTTTCCATACATTTTGTATGGAGCTATGTTACGATGATAAATGAAGTTTGTGTTTGCGTTGCCTTGTGACAATTTTTTTAACACCAAAATTATGTGACAACTGTTTTTGCAGCATTTCTTTTTCACATATTAAAAACGAACATGGTTTCGAATTCTGGTTCAGACATTGCCAGTAGATGGCGTTGAGTGATTCAAATTTTGGCAGGTGATTCATTTGCACAGTCGTAATAACGTTCGTTACTATTTACCAATACTTTTCAAATTTTTATCGATTACAATATATTCGAATAAATCGAATTTAAATTTGAATTATCTTTCTTATTATCACTTTGGAGTTTTTTTCAAGGCTTTAAATTCGGTCGAGGTGAAATTTTCCAGACGCGCTAGTTTAAAATACAAAAAACTAGTTCGCGAACTTAATAGAGCACAGGAAATGAATACCTTTGTCTTATTTTTTTTGCACCTGAGTATATAATTTTCCCCGAAGTCAAAGCGCGTTGCCATCGATCCACCAGACTGGATATAATTCGAATTGTAACCAGCCATCACAAGATAACAAGGATACGTTCAATACACTCACTCGTACATTATATATAGATACAAAGTGTCGTGTCCTTATAGACCAAATGCGGCCCGTTACTGGTATCAATACCCCACCGAAAGTAAAACAATAAAAGGACTTCATTTCGACGTTTGCAAAAGGATTTTTCTTGTCCTCCTTTTCATTTTAAGTTTTGTTTATATTTCGTCACTTTTTACATACATACATACATACATTCTAACATACTTTGTTGCCAAGGAGCAGTAAAACTGCTTGGGATTTTGACAAAAAATAAAACCGTGGCGGACGGTTGTTCCACTTCTACAAACATATAAAATGTATTTATATTATGTTCTAACGCGATATAGGGCTTCCACTTCCACTTCCACCCTATGTACCTGTGATGTTCTTACCAAGGAACTGTGGTATAATGCAGTGTAACGTGAGCTGGTGTTTGGAAATTGACAGGGCAGGTACAGGGTCGTACGACGCACGACGACGTCGACGTCGACGGACGGAGATACCAAACGTCTTGTCTCAGGGATTACGAACTAAATCCATTAAATTTCATATTGTGTTTTTTTTTTTTGGCTTTCGTTTTTTCGACAGCTCCGCTGATGTTTTATAGATGTTTCGATGTATTGTAAGTGTATACCTTTCTATCGAGGTTAGGTATGGCAGATATTTTGATATTTTGGAACCCTTATAAACGTTAAAATTCTATGGAAATGCTCGTCATTTTTTGATAAGGGAGTGTTTTGAAATATAAATACATACATACATACATACATATTATGTATTTGTTGGATTCGAGTAAGAAAATACATTATACTTTGAAAGTAAAATGAACAAATTAAGAAACGTATTGACTTTTTTCAAAAATGTTTTATTTAAACATGAAGGTACTTTTATCTATATCTATATCTACATATACATATCCATATCAATATTTCCATTTAGACTCGGGTTGGGTTTGTTAGAATTCTTGATGGAAATATTGATTTTATATTTCAAATTAAACGGAAAGTAATATTTTATGTATGTGCAGGCGAGTACAAGCATACATACATATACACATATGTATATTTGATTGTACTACATATTTCAAAATGATACAAAATTATAGGTTGAATAATATGATGAAAGTAATGATCCGGTAATGGGCTTGGACTACAACTGTCATTGTAGGTTTATGGTGGCTTAAATAATTTAGAAAAATTGTTTCCTTTACATAGAAATGGAGACATTTAACTCAATTTAACATAGATACTGCGTACTGAAAGTAAATTATCTGTTTTATTTTGAAATTTTAATATATGTAGTTTTTTTCCATTGGCTCTCAGCGCAGTGGTTAGGATTGCTGGCTATAGAGGGCACTGTCTTCCAGACTATTAAATTTGTCAATTTTTGACACATCAAATTATTGCCGTTTTTCCTTTGGATTCATTTGAATTTTTAAAAATTTTATGAAATTTACTTTTCGTTTAACTTCAACTAATTTTTCCATCTGATAAAATTTCTGCGGAGGCCTTTGGTCTCTCTGGCGTATGAATCTTGTGGAAAACTTTTGGAATCAGTCAGGCTCAGGGTGGACGTCCAGAAGGAATCTTTTAGAATTAACTTTCTGTTCTTAAGTTTGATACAGGAGGAAATGTTTTTGAGTATTACATTTTGGAAATAGAAGCTCTCACTCAATATCTACCCTTTAAATGAACAAACATTTTTACAAAGATTGATTAAATAAATGATCATCTTCTGGAGTGAAACTTGTATGTATATAAACTTGTAAGTCTGTTCACTGAGTTTTAGACTAGGACAGCGTAGGATAGGATAGAACAGACCAATAAACGTTAGACAACATAGAACTGTCAAATATCTGACATCTCAAATTGTAAACAAAAAATTGTTTTGCTTTGACTCACGTTTTATAAAAATTTATTACCAGTTTGAGACAAATAAATTAATTATTTAGTTTCTGACATAAAATCCAATCAAAAATGTTCTAAATAGAATATTTTAATTACTTTATTCTCATACAAAAAAAATATAAAACACAAAACCAATCACAAATGATGACAGATGATTTTGACACTTTTCACAATTCTGTTCTACCTAAAAAGCAAGTGTAGAAAATGCTGTTCTAAATTGTTCCAAACTGTTCGGAACAGCTTCACTGAACAGAATTTATATTATGACATCTTTACTATACTAGAAATGTCAACTTGACTTTTGATTCTCTCGATCAGTCGAGTATTCTTGACATTTGGTGTGATAATTGTAACTTTCGATTCATGTATTTTGAGAGAAATGTTTCCTAAAAGCCACGAAATCTAAATCATCCATTTTGGTAAAAACATCCAAAATATAATTTTAAAAAAAGAGGTTGGGATACAACGCAGATAATTGACATTTAATATGTATCAGGAGTGATTCATCGTGAGGTTTGATATACGTTTTTTTTTTTGACAGATAACATGTCACTCTTATCAAATTGTAATTTTTCTTCACTATCGTTTCACAGGTCATTTGCAAACTCGAGCCTTGAAGGCATTGGGATGTGATGCATTTGAAAAAGGTTTCCCTATAGATTTAAGCTTTCAAAAAACTTCCAGATCAGGTGCACTTCTTGGAATGATTGTCACTATGTTCACTTCGAAAAGTTTAAGTTATCACCAGCAGCAAATTTACTTAAAGTTTTTGAATAGATATTAAATTTAAGAGTTCCCAGAATATTCACTTCAAGCATCGTGCTATAGTATCAAAACCTTCGATGAACTTCTACTTTTAAAGCGATAAAGAAAGGAAAACTTCTCAAGTTGTATCATCTGAGAAATTCTTATCGTCGGTCGTCGTTCTACAAATAAGCACACTTTACTTAAAACGTTGAAGATAACCTTCAAACCTGTCACCCATTTTCTCCTCTTTTAAGGGTACAAACTGTTTTCTCCCACCTCTTGCGCCTCACCTGTATGTCGCCCACAAAAAAGCTAACATTCCCCAACATCAATAGATTCTTGCATTATCCTTACATTTTGACAAAACACATACTCGTATTATAAGTCCTTGAGGAATGCTGCAAACAGCACGAACACCGAACACTACTTGACTGGTGGATGTGTATATTACATAGTGTACACTTCTCTTATCAATCGCAAAGAAAACCATCACCTTTTCTCTTGATGAGTAAACACTAAAAACACTTCACTTTGTTGTCGAAAATCTCATGCATAACCACCTTATATCTAACCGAAGTCTCTTATTCGCAGATACGAGCACGAGTTTATATGAAAATCCTTAGATCCATAAGGATATCAACTTAAATTTGAAAAAAAACATCCTCGTAATACACTGACTGAAAAATAGAATATGTATGTGGATGCGGAATGTGGAAGAACTGAAGTATGTTTACTTTGGTAAAGAGATCTACTGGAGAAAAAAAAACAAAAAATTCAGGATTTTTCCAGCAGCAACCAGAACCAGAATCAGAAAAACCAACGCCAGCCAAACCATAACCAAGCAAAACAGGATTAACAGACCATGATTATCCTGCACACCATCTCTGTCTGTGTGCATCTGATTGTAATAACATTTAGGTTACTTGAGTCCCGGAATTTTTTGGGATTTAACATTTTTTTTGTTCTGATTACTAGCACCACACGTCCTGCAACGTCATCTTATTTCATTCAGGGTTCTATATTTTTTTTGTCATGCTTACAGGTTTTTGTTTGGGCATACATACGTTACGTTCACGTGAGCAAGTGTTGCCACCGTCGGTTTTAGGGTTTTTATACACTTACAGCCTTATTTATAAACGCAACATAAAGCCTACATAAAGTTATACACTCCTTAAAATGCTTCTAAACTCGAAAATGTTTAGAGGTTAAATAGAGCCTATTTTAGGAAATTATATTGAAGAAATGTCATTCTGATTTTTGTTCATAATTGAATTTAAAAAAGAATACAAATGACTTTCCAATTTTCTTCCTTCTAACTCGTAAATGATTTTAATGATATAAATCGAGTTATAATGACTTCGAAAAGGAGAAAAGTATGTAAAAAAAAATGGGACTAAATATCTCCAAGTTATGGCGCAACATTCTCTTCGCTTTCGATTCCATTTTGTTGTATTATTGTTTACCTATTTCATTGTAAGAAGATACAGCTGATTTTATTTTGACATCTAAATGCAATAGATTTCCTATTTTGGTACTTTTTTTTGACATAAGAACTACATAACTATACTTTAGGCGTTTTTCTTTTTTAGCTCTAAGCAGAGCACCGAGCAAAGCCTGAGCACGTTGAGTATGCTCTGAGCAGAGTTTGATCAGAGCTCTCCGATATGTCACACTTAAGCACTGAACTGCCAAAAGAAGTCTGTCTCTGTCATTCCACATGAACAAAAAAGTGACATAATCGCGCTCATCTTTTTACTCCATTAGTCCATTTGCTCGGTCATTTTATTTAGAGCTCGTAGAGCTCGCTCCAAGCTAGCTCCGATTGAAAAAAGAAACACAACCTGAGCGCTCTGATGTGTCTGAACTAAAAAAGAAACACAGATCTATTTTTGACAGCTTAAAAAGAAAAACGCCTTTTAAAGGAAAATGTTTTACAAATACGAATTTATGCAACCTTCAACAGGGCCTACATAAATCCTTATACACTACATAATTATTCATCTGTTTAGCGGATTCTGTTAAAGTATTACAGATTGTTCTTTACTTTAACGTTCTAAACCTTAGCTGAAAGTTTGAAATTTTAAAATTGCCAGCTTTAGTAATATTTTTTTGTGATTGTACTAGATTTGTAGTCTTTTTACGTTACTTTACAACAATCGATTCAGCTTCTGTTCTTAAGGTTGATATCTCACTTGTGTCCATTACGAATATAGCGAAGTAAGAAACAAAATTCGAGATAAAAGAACAACCATTGTTGTGTCATGGTGTCAACTCCTTTTTTCTTATCATGTACATTATAACAACCTCTGTTGTTATCCTTCAACTTTTCTTTTGTACTCATAAGCACTGGAAAATAATTGTAAGTACTTGAATTTCATATTTTCAATTCTCAAAGAACCTACTTCAATACTTTATAACATATTTATAACGCTGTAAATAACGTACAATTCAAAAATACAATCACAATACACCAATCTTTCCGTTATTAAATCTATCAACTAAAATGTTCTTACGATCTTAAATTTTAATTGTTGAACCTTAGAAACAGAATGCTGTACAATAGTGAACTTGTTTCATTCCTCCAATAGAACTTGAAATACTTAAGTATTGTATACAAATTCTTTAAGAAATGGGTCTATTGAACGTCAATTTTGACATTTCTACAATATCAAAAAATATCAATAAAAAAAACCAAAAAATCTCGATTCTTTTCAAAAATAAACATTATGACATTCATTCTTTTGTCTCGCTCCAACTCATTTTTTCAAAATATGTTATTTATAAATGTCAAGTTTGAACGAGATAAAACATGAGACGTCAAAATGAGCCTTTCCAAAAGTCTTCAAAAGTGAGCACCGTCACTAATTGTGATTATGTTACGTGAAATTTCTTGAGATCTTTCAAAAATATCACTATTTGTATATGTATTTCAAAATGAAAAAAAAAACTAAAATTTTTAATCATCAAAAAGGCTAACATTCCTATTCTGACTTCAGGGATATGCGGCAACATTGGGAGTGATTTTTCCTTCAGAAATTTCTTTATATCACTTAGAATCCGAATGGAGTGTGTGTTTTGCCTCCTGTGCAGGAGCAAAAGCAAAGATTGAATTTTTCTAACGAAATGTGAATTTTGAACATCACCATGAAAAGGATATAATATTTTGTATGTGTATGAAAAAAAAAAATTATGAAAATACACTCCTCCGCCCTGTTTCCCTCATCAAAGTGTGTTATATTGCACCTCGGAACCATGATTTCGTTTCGCTTTTTCGCATTTAAACTTTCTAAAATGCAGACGACTCGTCACTGGATTATGAAAAAGGTTGAGGTTGAGGTTGAGAAGGACGAAGGAGTCACGAATATGCGGAATAAAGTAAAAAATCCTCTCAAAAAAATAAGAGGATATCTTTTTTTTTATTCCGTAACCAAGAAGTGAAGATGGTATTAGTATCATAAACTGATTTTAAAAAATAGAAAGAAAAAATAAAAACGCCAAGCCTTCTAGGCAAGGAAACGTAGGTAGGTATCCTTTTTGTGCTGGAGTTTCATGTTCCCTCCACCTAGTACGCTGTTTTTGTTGGGTGGCAATTTAGAAAAGTAATTTTATTGAAACAACATTTGAAGGGAGCAGAAGTGAAACTGCTGCAGGCTGCAATCCATGTAGACTTACCCATCAGGCAGGCAGCAGCCAACAACTTCCAAAAACCCAACTCATGAGTTTTTATCAGGAAAAATGAGAAAAACTTTATTTGTACAGATTAGAGTGCGCCTTTGGTTGTCGCGACACGCTGCCCCCATCTGCCACAACGAACCGTGTGGGCCAGAACCACACTGTCAATGCCACTGCCACTGCCAGATCGTATAACGGAACCCAAAATAAGGAGAAAATCTCTTTTTAAATGGATTTGACTTTTAGGCGGCAAACACATGCAGTCAGTATCAGTATGTATGTGTAGCTATTGAAAAACCGCAGAAGGTGAGTTTGATTAAAATTTAGCGAGCATCCCCATACGAGGACGATGACGAGAACGAGGATTGTCTGACACAGAAGTCCTATTCATAAAAGAGAATGGGAGGTTCATTGCCAAGTTTTTCTGTTTTTACAGTTTTTTTTTTTTAATTTTTATAAAGAGGAAATTCAAATTGTTATTTAGTAGTTCATGGTGAGGATGCCAAGGTTCAGGGCATCCTTTGATTTTAACATGGATCGATCTATCGATTAGTTTTGAGGATGAAAAGTCAAAATTAAACTGTCTTATTAAGTTTTAATTTTAATAAGTGGAAGGAAGATAGTTATAGTGTATATGATAGTGACAGAGACTTTGCTTGCTCCAAAAGAAGCGATAGAAAATTCAAATTGTCAAAATAAGAAATGAAATGATGAAGCCCAAGTGTCAAATAAAGATTATTTAAAAAATAAAAATCTATGTAGTTTGTATCGAAGTTTTCCCTCGGTTTTAATTTATTAATTTCATATGAGAAGATTTTGCAAATCTTATTCAATATAACTGTCATAAAAAAAAACTCTTAAACTGACAGCGTGACAGCTAAATCACATTCTTGCATTCTTTCTCTTATGAAGCAAACTGAAATGTTAACTCAGACGTTGATATGGCTTTATATCGTAATATCGTTAACGTTATTTAAAAAAACAAAAAAATATTTCAAAATTCAACAAATAGCTGTCAAACACCTGACCGATTAGAAAATAGATCTACTTTTGCTTTACTCGGTCGTTTACGATATTTCGATATAAAGTCATAGCAACGCCTGAGGCAGTGTTTCGAATTGCCTCATAAGAATACATATTTTCTATTCAAAAAGCCAAAGCCCGACCGACCTAACACGATATTGTGATTTAGCTTATATGCAGTCGGGTGTTTGACAGTTGAAGGACATATTTGTTGTCAGTTTGTTTGGATTTTGAAAATTGAAGTAAATTTTTCTTCTTCTTGTCAGTCAACGTTCGAGGTTTAAAGCAAAATTCCGTTTTACAAATGCTAGAGTTGCGGTTACATTACGGTTTACATATCATATCGTAAATATGATCAAACGCCCATTAAGAAACTTAACGAAACGATTAGTTACTAACCCAACGAAGTCCATATCATCTTTGAATTTTATTTAATTGAAAGTTTAGTTAGTACGGTATTTTTTTTTGCAAGACTATTTCAACGACAAAAGGTGACGCAAGAACTCATTACAAATCAAGAATTAACTTTGTCAACTTAATTAGTTTTATGTTTTAAAATTCAGTTCTCAGTTTCAGTTTTCTTAAATTGACGCATGCTTGCAATTATACTTTAATTTGGTATTCATTAAAAAAAAAAACAATAAGAGTGCAAGGAACATTATATTCTAAAAATCAACGGACTATGACAGTATCCAGACCGTGTAGTTGATTATTTTGCCACAGCTCTTAAATTTATCTACAAATTATTATTATGGACTTTCGCATAATGCACAATGCACCCAAGCATGCTTTTATTCCCGTGATGCCAGCCATAGATATTGTATCTAACCTTGAATAGTGGTCAAAGTATTCTGCAAAAAATTTCTATCTGATGCAAAAAAATATATAAAAATAAAAAATCGTTAAAAAATTGTTTTCTATAACATATTTTTTTTTATCCAACAAGGTAGGTACTCGACTAACTGTACTCAATGCATATCCGTTATACTTAATTTTTTTTTATTTATAAAATATCTAGAGCTTAAGTGCAAAACTATGGAATTTTTTTTTGTTCGTTATCGTTGAAATAACGATATTAAGTCCACAATCGATTTGTCTATATTTAAAGGACTTGAGACACTAATTGACGCATGGATAGCAATAATAATTACAGGAAGGACAACAGCAATACAGAGCGCTCTATCCGTACGTACTCGTACTATACATATCCATACTACAGTTCAGTACCATGTGCATGAACTGATGTACATACGTATGTACATAAAAGGGCCAAAGAAGAGTACTCAACTATAATTAATTTGAAACAATTTCAAAAATTCTTTTTATCAGGCCATCGAACGGATGAATGAACGAACAAACCCCCAATCTGATCTGGGTTGGAAGAGCTCTTTCTTTTTTTTCTTTTTGGTGTTCACATATAGGATGGGATGTACTGTTGAATTGAGTACCTAGATATGGGAATTCAGTAACCGATCGATTTTTGATTTACTTCAAACTTAAGTGTGGAAAAATGCTCGGAAGGCAGAAATGAATACTTGACTGTAAATACAATTTTCTTTCATATCGATTAATGAACTCTATGAACACTTTACCGATAGATTCGTAGTAATTTTTTGACATTTTCACTATGGACGAAATGTCAAAAATGACATTTGATTCTGAATTTTGTAATCGATGCGATTAGTTCTTGTATCAATAATTATAAATAGCAACTCTATTTCGCAAACTATTGAATTCAGAGAATTGCATGAACTGCGTACTCATGAGATCTGAAGGGGGAGGGGGTTGAGGGGGGTAGATTTAAATGTTACTGATTACGGATAAAAACGAAAAGCATATGAAGCAATAGAATGCATATAGTATGCAGGTGCAGATACAAAATCGATTGGTGGGCGGAATGTCGAAGTGGGAGTAACCATAAAAGAAGGGTGAAAGAGAGAAAGAGGAAGGGAATCGTATTTATTTGCCGGACTTAAGCAATTAGTGCGAACAACTGTGGGTTGAAAGTGAAAAAGATAAAAAGAAAGAGAGAGAGAGAGAGAGAGAGACGTGAGGCATGTTGATAATGATAGGTTAACCAGCATCTTTATTTATAGTACATCTTATTTTTAATCCTTTGAACAAGAGGATATGGATGGAAGAGAGGATTGAGAGATGGGGGGTGGGGGTGATGCTATTATATCATTTTGCAGGATAAGCTGAACTTGTTAAGGTTGCGAAGAATGTCATCGATAAAAATAATGAGTACCTTATAGGTATCCGTATTCGTATCCAATCCGTATAGTAAATTGCACTCATGGCTATATTTATAAAAGAGCTTATTTTACTTAGTTAATGCACGTTTTGCTACCGAGGCAAATCTGAGCTATTTAACAAAAAAATACATGTCCTTTTTGAACTTTTTGATTTACCATAACTGATTGTACAGATATTTCCGATCAATTGTCAAATGTTATGAGGTGAAAATATTTTCCAAAGAAAACATTTGCCCCCCGAATCATTTTTGTATGAAAAAAGTTGCAGTTCTTACCGCTCTATCAAATTTTATTATAAAGACAAGAATTTGGTATTTATTTCAATTTTTACGAACTATGAGAAAGTTAGCGGACATCACACCCTCTAAATCGACAAATAAAAACAATCCATTTTTTTTACATTTCTCACAGTAACTTTAATTTTTGTAGTACAGCTCAACAATTTTGAGACGATATTATAGTGTTAGTCTTTTCATGATGACTTGCCAAACGGTATTGATTAAAAATGACAAAACAGTTTGATAGAAGTCACGAGAGATCTGTCAAAGAAAGCCTACTGAAAATCAAACCTCACAATGAATCACCCGATATTAGAAGAGTGACATTGATATGACGTAAATAAGCGAATATTCAGTTGACAGCTGTGGAAAAAGATACATGCATCTGATCCAAGTTCGATCCCAGCTCTCATGTTTTAGATCAATAACTGCAAAAGTGCAAACGTAAATTGAAGCCTAACGTGGCTTCAGCTGTCAATTTGTAAATGTTCAAAAATTCTAAAGTTTGAAGGAACATTTTTATAGGTTGGTAAAAAGCAGTACAATTGCATTGTGTTCAAATTAACAATTAGACGTTCCTTCCTTCTGTCAGCTTATAAAGTCTCCTGACTTTGTACAATATGTTTTCTCCTGATGGACAATTATTCTGAATTCACATCCGGAAGGATTTTTTCAAAAGGAAAACATTTCTATGTTTGTGGTTCAGAAGGCTCCTTCATTAAATATTATCGGTCAAAAGACTGACAGTTACAAGTTAAACCACAAACCATAAAAAGCACTATTTAAGAAAATAAAAAAGAAGAATTTTCTTTGCATCAGGACGCACATGCCATGACAGTTTATTTTCCTTCCAAACATCAAGTCGTTTTAAGTTATTAGCGAACTCAAGATGATTGTAAATATTTGAATTTTAGTTGACTTAATTTTACTTCCTCTGTATATACATTAAATATGAACGTATTCAAGTATAAAACCTACTTCATTATTTATTTTCATAGATGTTTACTCATCTTTTATGAAATGAGAGAGAGAAACAAGTGTATACTTTACCGATGTCTTTTTTATTCAACAGTTTTTAAATTTAAAATGACAACTTCTAAGAAACGTCAAACAAATCTAAGTTCATGTCTGCTGTCAGAATGCGGTTTCCATAAACTGTCACTGGTATTTCAATTCATTTAAGCCCTTTGACCGTTGGATTTTTCACACACACACACACACACTCACACAAATTAATACATCGTCTGCTAAACTCTGACTTTTTGATTTTAAATGAAAAATCAATTACCAGAGTGTTGTTTTCAAGCAGTTTTCTTTTTTTTTTGTTTGTGAATTTATTGACCATCTTGCAGTCTTTTACTTCACAAACGGATTCATTTTCGGTTACATCATGAAGAAGGAAACAAATCAGAAAAAGAACGTCCAATACATACATACATAGAACTATCTATGTACATGTATACATGGACATTAACTGGATATCAATCCCTTCCTTCGTCTCCTAAAAGCCATTTTCTCATTCTTTTGAAACAGCACAATTGGCTATTGGGGCAAGCGTTTTCGTATATATGTTACCTTCCCATCTTCGGTATACAAAAACCATTGCAATATGGTATGTCTGCTCTTCTGACCGCCTTCCTTCCACCACTTTTTCACCAAGATTTTTAGTCTTAACATATAGCTTAAAACATTGTTCAACTGCAACAATACCTAAACTATACATGCATATATAGTTTGGTCGAAATTTATTGCACAAGGAATTACTTAATTTTCCAAAATCTAAAGAAGCGGCATCAAGGTGCAACGGATATCGAACTAGATAGAATTCCATTCTTACCACCATCTACCGACGAACGACCTCAAACTAATTTTCAAATTGAATTTTTTGGTTAGTAGTCAGGAAGAGGTACTCGTATACTCGTACTTGTATCCTTTGGAGGTTAAAATGAATGTGGGCGAGTTCTTTTCTCTATCTTTCTCTTTCTCTGTCTAACGTCAGGTTGACAATATTAGTGTCAAAAATTATTCTGCCGGTATCTACCCTGCCCCCAAAGTCCTACCAATATCCGTTTCCGTTTAAGGAGAGAAGACCACGATAGAACTTAAGTGAATAAGAAAATGTGGGCTAACTACCAACATTGATTATACCCATAACAGCCAAGTTGGAAGTATTATTCACTTGAAAAACTTTTGGGCTAATTTCGCTGCCTCACGCGGTGCGCTGCCGGTTGTGTTTTGGTAGACATGTTTCCATGGCAACGTTTTTAAGCCCATGGACGGACGGCGACGACTACGTTAACAAAGAAAATAAAAAAAAAAACAAGAAAAAAAAATTGGAAAATGGATTTCCATGGAAATTTATGGTATGGCACAACTGATGAATTTGAGATTGTGTACGTGCAGGTAATACCTACACTACATTTATACATATCCTTCGATACAAGAGTATACAATAAGTGTGAGCGATACCGGTCGATTTGGCTTCGGGTAGAAGGTCATAATGTCAGACATTTTTTGTTATTTCGAATTTGGTGTTTTTTGTTTGTTGAAATATTCAAATAGTGTTCCCCCCTTTTCCATCCATCATATACTACTTCAACTTGAATCAATAAAAAAGTTTTGTTTTATTTTATTTATGATGGTATTGTATAGTTGTATACCTCAGGAAAATACATACCTCATTTTTTATTTATTAAAGCCGTTATTATTTAAGCCAGCACAGAAGGGCGGAATTGAATATTTGAATGTTAATTGGTATTTGACAGCTTGACATATGTATAAACTAAATATCTCTCTAAGAAGCTTGTCACTTTGACTGATAGATACTTGCAAAGTAAATAAAAATTAAGAACCAAATCATGATGGCTTACAACTTTGATCATTTTTTAATGTCATCAATGACAGGAATTGGGGACTTACACTTTTTCAAAAAAAAAAAAAAAAATATATCTGAACGATTTATTTAAGAAACATGAGAAATCAGATGTCATTTTGTCAAATCAACACAGTATTCATTACTTTATTCAAAAAGTTAAATTCTTTAACGAAAATGACAGTTCTACAATATCGTTTTTCGCCTCCTTGACAGTTGTAGGAAAGTGCTTCCTAGAGGGAAATTGGCCATCACAAAAAACAAATGAACTGTCAGAAATATTGGTGTTGCCAATTGAGAGTTTGCCAAGGAATAAGAGGGAGTTTTCACTGTCACAATCAGATTTATTTTGACATTTGGTCTGTGACATTTCACAAATATTCACAAAAGCAAATAAGTTGTAGATTTGAAATGTACAGAAAGCCACAATAAGACATTTTTGTAAATGTACTAGAATTCAATTATATGTAATGGGTGATTTTTTAAGAGGTTTAGAACTTAAAAAAAAAAAACACAAAAAATTCGAGAAAATGAATGAAATATTTATTTGAATCGATAGTTTTAACCTTGCAATTTAATGTTTAAAGATAATTTCATGCAAATGTTGACCGCGGCTGCGTCTCAGGTAGCCCATCACACATATCGGCCGGTATCTCACGAATGAATGCATGGATGTTGGCTTCCAGTGCGTCAATCGAAGCGGGCTTGTCCCTATAGACATTAGCCTTGACATACCCCCACAAAAAATAGTCTAATGGTGTCAAATCGCACGATCTAGGCGGCCAATTGACCGGCCCGAAACGTGAAATTAACTGTTCACCAAACTCGCCTCGCAATTGCGCCATTGTTTCGCGTGCTGTGTGGCATGTGGCACCGTCTTGTTGAAACCACATATCATGCAAGTCAAGAACTTCCATTTCGGACAAAAAAAAGTTTGTTATCATCGCTCGGTAGCGTTCACCATTGACAGTAACGCTGCGATTCGCATCATCTTTGAAGAAATATGGCCCAATAATGCCGCCGCCGGCCCATAAACCGCACCAAACAGAGGCTTTTTCGGGATGCATTGGTAGCTTGCTTCTGGCTGATCTTCACTCCAAATGCGGCAATTTTGCTTATTTACGTACCCATTCAACCAAAAATGAGCCTCATCGCTGAACACAATTTTTCGATAAAAAAGCGGATCCTCGGCTAGCTTTCCAAGAGCCCATTCACCAAAAATTCGGCGTTGTGGTAGGTCGGCTGGCTTTAGTTCTTGCACCAGCTGTATCTTAAAAGGCTTTACGCCCAAATCCTTCCGCAAAATTTTCCACGTAGTGCTGTAACAAAGGCCTAACTGCTGGGAACGGCGCCGAATCGACATTTCGCGGTCTTCTGTCACACTAGCTGATACGGCCGCAATATTTTCTTCACTACGCACAGTACGTAAACGTGTTGGTGGTTTAATGTCCAACAAAGTAAATTTGGTGCGAAATTTGGTCACAATCTTCCGAATAGACTGCTCAGAAGGTCGAGAATGCCGACCATAAAATGGAAGCAGCGCGCGATGAACATTTCGAACCGAGCACGAATTTTGATAGTAAAATTCAATAATTTGCAAGCGTTGTTCATTTGTAAGACGATCCATGGTTAAATTGCAAACCAAACTGAAGCTGTTTGACAGTGACACAAGGTACTAAACACACGTCAGCTGTCAAAACCAGTGTTGCCAAAACCAAACCAGCTAAAAAATCACCCGATACATATATTTCAAAAGCTTATTACTTTCGAGATACGTAATATTTGAACTTGACACTTTATTTGACACATTTAAATCTCAAACATCTAGAATTAAGTGATTCGAATGTCAGCTTAGAGCTTAAAGCTTGACGAAACTTGGAAGAGGAACAGACATTGTCATTCTCAACGACACTTTTTCCCGCTTGAGCCCTCAGTTTATGTTCGTCAGTTGTAATAAAAAATAAAATTTAAATTGAATACCTTACCAAGTCATAAAGTGTATTTTTTTAGACGTGTGGTTTTTAATCTGGTAATACTTTTTTCGGAGTTGGTATTTTTGACAGCTGTCACTTGATTTATACTTAGTTTGGTTTGCCATTTCATAATGAATCGACTGATTCCTGAACAACGTTTGAGAATCGTGCAAATTTTTTACCAAAATAATGGTTCGGTTCGCACGACGAGATGGCCACCGATCCCGATTTTCACAAGAAAATATTGTTCAGAAATGAAGCTCATTTTTGGTGGAATTGGTACGTTTATAAGAAAAATTGTCGTACTTGGAGTATTCATTGTTCATTGCTGCAAAAAGTGGTCAAAAATTGGGAGTCTGTCATTTTTGAAACATAATGGCCAATCCTCATCTTTATAATAAAACTAAATTCTTGGTCATATCATTAAATTGTGTCCATTTTATTTCTTCTTAAAAACCACACGCCTAAAAAAAAGCCAACCTCAAGTTTGTCAAAACCGGATCGTGCGACCAAGTCGTTCATTTAACATTTGAAAACTGTAAACTTAAATATTTAAGTTAGTTTGGTCATTAATTCTATAATAAAGTCCACCTTCAGAATATTTGCCTTACATAATTCACCAAAAATTTTGTAAGTAGGCATCTTGAAATTGTGTTCTCTGGAAGGCAAATTTTTGTTCATAGCTCTTGTGTACACTCGTTCCAGAGGGGTACCTTGTACCTCCCAATTGGCTTTTGTTTTATCCTCGAAATATACGTCGACTTGAACGAAACGTGCACTTGGACAATTTGAGATTCATTAAGAATTAACAAGTGCACTTTGGATCGGGCAACTAAGACTATTTGTTGCGGTGAGGGTATAGAGTACGAGTGGCAGTGGCCATTTTCAAAAAAAAAAAAAAAAATAATCCTAGACTCAAACACACACAGCCCAAACCCAGCCCATAACCCAACCGGCCGGCCAAAATGGCTGCATGCATTTCGGATAGACAGGACACAAGGATGTTTGCATTTTTAATGCAGCACATAAAATATATACTGCATTCCGCTCCATGCGCCCGCAGACGATGTCCTTCTTGTTGTTTCTCGGTTGATTTTGGATTGGCTTGGCTTCACAGAGCGAGCGAGGATATTTTAAGGATTCCCTTGCTATTCCTATGTTACATTTCCAGTGGTTGTAATTTTGTTCTTTTTTTTCTCTTTCCATTTTTTGTGTGTTTTTTATGCCATTCCCTTGGATTTATATATATTCATCGGTGAGGAAAAAAGCAGAGCTAAAAATGAAAAATAAAGAAAAATATGTAATATTATTGCTCCATGGACTGCAAGTAGCTGGGTTGTATGTGGTGGCTCGTACTCGAAGGAATTTCAATGGTCGGAGGAAGGGGATTGGTTCATTATGTGGCGAAGTCATTATAAAGCAATGCAAAGCATAAACATGTACCTCTACACTCTTGGCTAATTAATTAAAATAATATAAAAAGGTTTATGCATTTGGTGAGTGAATTATTTTATTTTTTTTTTCGGGATGAAAAACAACCAAAAGTTGGTATTCGAATTCGAAGTATGTGTAGGTAGACGAGTTTTTGACAATGTATCCTTAATCCGAAAAAATTAAGTAATTATTTAGCAATGTTTGACGATGAAAATGTAACTTAACTGATGATTTTTTTGTAAATAAAATCATTACATTTTAAAAAAGATTTCTGTAAGTACATAAAAGGCGTTTTATTTATACGTACATATATGTGTGGTTTTAAAGAAGATATAAAACTCATATTACTTAACGTTATGGCCAAAAACTTAGCTTTATTAAAAAGATTAGGGTTTGCCATTATGTTTTAAAAAATGATTTCGGGCGAGTGGTTGCATCAGCTGGATCGAACAAATTCCATCCGAGAGGCCAATTTTCGGCTACTTTTTGCAGCAATTGGTGCCGTTTGTCAGCAATAACGAGCCGAATATTCTCTTCCAAGGCGTCAATCGTCTCGTTCTTATCTGCTTAGTGACTTCACATAACCCCACAAAAAATAGTCCAACGGTGTTAAATCGCACGATTTTGGAGGCCACGCCACAGGCCCACGACGCACGACGCGAGATAATGCGCTCACCAAAAGTTTCTGGCTGCATGGCACGTAATGCCCTCTTGTGGAATCAAACGTCGTTCACATCAACATCCTCAGGAATTTAGGACGAAAAAGTCATTAATCATGGCTGCATGACTCTATTATTATGGCCGGCTTCGTTTTTGACCAAACATGAACCGATGACTCCCTCTGCCAATAGAGCACATGAAGCAGTGACTTTTTGAGGATGTAACGGCCGGCGCGCGGCCGTGCGTCCCAACAATGGCTTGTGGATTATAATCACTCCAAATAATATGATAATTTTGGTAATTAACATACCCATTCAACCAAAAATAATCTTCATCGCTGAACAAAATTTTCTTGTGAAAATCGGGATCGGTGGCCATCTCGAACGATTGTTTTGGGGTAGGTCTATTCGTTATGAAATGGCAAATCAAACTGAGTATAAATCAAATGACAGCTGTCAAAAAGACCAACTATCAAAAAATCTAACTCCAAAGAAATATCAAACCCTTAGAACGTTTTAGATCTAAAGTTGGCCAAATTTTGTTTTATTTTTTGGCAAGTGGTTGTATTATTCTACTTGACTTGGTTTTTTTTATAACATTTTGATTAACTGTGGAATGTGTTAATAATGTATTGAGATGTTGCATTTGATTATTTAAGCATATATATCAAATCACCAATGTATTAAGGAAAAAAGTAAGTATACGCCCAAGTATACAATTGCAATTTTTCGTGAGCCTTCGTGTATTACTACTTAATTGGGGAAGTTAATATCTTCTGGATGACTTAAAGGATCTTAAGATTTTACAATAGGGTGATTAATTTGTACTTATGCAAATACCGAGCAAAAAAATTGTGTATTGAGATGTTGCATTTGATTATTTAAGCATATATATCAAATCACCAATGTATTAAGGAAAAAAGTAAGTATACGCCCAAGTATACAATTGCAATTTTTCGTGAGCCTTCGTGTATTACTACTTAATTGGGGAAGTTAATATCTTCTGGATGACTTAAAGGATCTTAAGATTTTACAATAGGGTGATTAATTTGTACTTATGCAAATACCGAGCAAAAAAATTGTTTAAACCCAAATACCGTCGGGCGGTACATTTCTTTTTTCAGTCGTATACCAATTTTTTAAACTTTTCTATAGGTAGGTACATGAACTTCACACTGAAATTCTCAGAAACTACAAGCTTTGGACGGACCTTGATTAAATTATACATAAGTCAGCACGAAAGATAAATGACCATCTTAAATCTAACATGGTTATGTATAACTTCTGTTGATAGTTCTTTTTCATTTTTTCTCTTTGTCCTTGAATGTTTTATCACATTTCCTATAACTCAATCGATATAATTTTATACCCAAACATTCGTTTTCCTGAAATTAAATATTAAAAAAAAAACATCTATAAAAGTCTAAATCTAGGTACTTTTATATAAATAAGAAAGATCCATATAACACAGCTACCGACATCTATGAATAAAAATTCACAAAAGCCTCCTTAAAATTTCAGGTTTCATGTTTTTTTTTTTTGAAAATACAAAAACGTCTTTCATTTTACAAATTATAAGAAGTGATGTAGTGTGTTGAGTTTCAACATTGTTCGTAGGTAAAGGAAGGCACCAACTCCTACATACATTCATTGGTACGTACCTTTGTTTGTTTGCAAAGCTCAAAGGAAGAGATGAGGTCCTCATGTGGAAAAGTCTCGTAATTAGCCAAGTTCCTACAGAGGGCAAGTGCAATATAAAAACAAAAAAGTACATAATCACCTATGTCAGTCATCTGATTATTACCTACATTCGTACATTTGTAAATTATAGGTTAATTTGACACTTACAACTATTTTCGGCTCGAAATCTTGAAAGAAAATGAGTATCATTTGATTGAAAGAAAAAGGGACCAATATGATGACAAAATAAAATTAGATTATTAGGGAACTTTTTGAAGTAAATTTGGTTGCGGGTTGTCTCGGAGATGATGGGCGTTCGTTCGTAATTAAGACATTATGTGTCAAAAAGCGTGAGGTGTTACAATTCCAAATAAATTTTGTTTTAAAAATCTCATACAAATTAAAAAAAAACATGATTCAAATTACTATTTTTGTATTTATTTCTTGATTTTTCATAATCGAATCAAAACTCCCTCGATTGTCCAGTCTAACGTTTACGATATTACGATTTAAAGCCCTATTACATCTAGGGTAACATTTCCGATTGTCTCATTGCTACTATTCGAAATGTAAAAATTGGACTGTCAAATGCCAAGCCAAATAGAAAATATATCAACTTTTTCTTTGGTCTGAAGCTTACGATATTACGACATGAACGCCTGGAGTAACATTTCCGATTGTCTCATTGCTACTATTCGAAATGTAAAAGTTGGACTGTCAAATGCCAAACCAAATAGAAAATATATCTACTTTTGCTTTGGTCGGAAGCTTACGATATTACGATATAAAGCCCTATTAACGCCCGAGGTAACTCTTCCGATTGTCTAATTGCTTCTATTCGAAATGTCAAAGTCGGGTTGTGAAATGCCAAGACAAATAGAAAATATATCCACTTTTGATGTGGTCGGAAGTTTACGATATTACGACATAAAGCCCTATTAACGCCTGGAGTAACATTTCCTATTGTCTCATTGCTACTATTCGAAATGTAAAAATTGGACTGTCAAATGCCAGGCCAAATAGAAAATATATTTACTTTTGCTTTGGTCGAAAGCTTACGATATTACGACATGAACGCCTGGAGTAACATTTCCGATTGTCTCATTGTTACTATTCGAAATGTAAAAGTTGGACTGTCAAATGCCAAACCAAATAGAAAATATATCTACTTTTGCTTTGGTCGGAAGCTTACGATATAACGATATTAAGCCCTATTAACGCCCGAGGTAACTCTTCCGATTGTCTAATTGCTTCTAAGTCGGGCTGTGAAATGCCCAACCAAATAGAAAATGTATTTACTTTTGCTTTGGCCGGAAGCTTACGATATTACGATATTAAGCCCTATTAACGCCCGAGGTAACTCTTCCGATTGTCTAATTGCTTCTAAGTCGGGCTGTGAAATGCCCAACCAAATAGAAAATATATCTACTTTTGCTTTGGTCGGAAGCTTACGATATTACGATATAAAGCCCTATTAACGCCCGAGGTAACTCCTCCGATTGTCTAATTGCTTCTATTCGAAATGTCAAAGTCGGGTTGTGAAATGCCAAGACAAATAGAAAATATATCCACTTTTGATGTGGTCGGAAGTTTACGATATTACGACATAAAGCCCTATTAACGCCTAGAGTAACATTTCCTATTGTCTCATTGCTACTATTCGAAATGTAAAAATTGGACTGTCAAATGCCAAGCCAAATAGAAAATATATTTACTTTTGCTTTGGTGGGAAGCTTATGTTATAACGATATAAAGCCCTATAAATGCCTCCTGATGTAACTTGTTGTGATTTGGCTATTATACATAAATCACAATATCGCGTTAGGTCGGTCGGGCGTTGATGAGCGTTTTATCGTATTTAGGTTTTTTTGTTTCAAAAAGCGCGACCCTAGTATTTCTAAAATGAAATTTGACTTCAAACCTCAAGCGTTCACTGACATTTCACACAATAAATAACACTATTTTAAAAATAAACAAACAAATTTCGCGCCAGAAATCTCGACAACTAAAAAAAAACCCATTTGAGGTTGGCACTTTTAATTTATTTTCTTTTATCTTATGTAAAAAAAGAAAAAAATATTTCAATTTTTTAAAAATAAACAACAAATAGCTTATCAGCTGTCAAACGCCCGACCGAATAGAAAATAGATCTACTTTTGCTTTGCTCGGGCGTTTACGATATTACGATATAAAGTCATAGCAACGCCTGAGGTAGTATTTCGGATTGCCTCATAAGAATATATAGTTTCTATTCGAAAAGTCAAAGCCCGACCGACATAACGCGATATTGTGATTTAGCTATTATGGAGAAAACCCCAAGCATTTGTAATAAAAGAACTCCTAGGGATAACGAAATCTTTCCTCCTCCTATATCTTTATATTAACTCAATTTTCAACAATTTTTTACAATGCTAATCTATTTAATATAACATTTTTACTTTCAGGTAAACTTCCGCAGAAGTTACACCGTTTCAGTGTAAGTAAATAATTTCATTAAAATCAAAAGTACTTGCTCTTTATAAATTTTAAACAAAATATTTCCTCCATAAATTAACTGACTTTAAACATAATCTTAAATCACAATTGACTTTAAAGCTCCTTCATGCGCAATTTCCTCCGTCCACACTCAAAACACCTATCAAAGCAAACAAGTTTAAGTTTTCTGCGCTGACATTAAAATTAAAATAAAAAAAAAAAAAACAATCACTAACTTGTGCTCCAATCTCACTCTTAGCCGTTGCCGTTGAACAATTTCAATTTCGATGCAACTTATATAAGACCACTTGTCTGGCAAAATAGTATCTCCATTGAGTTAACCTGTCTTCGTGCAGACTACCAACTCGCAGATACTTGACTTAAAGTTCAGAGAACCATGGGAACGCCTAGGCCAGCGAGCTCCAACTTACACTGACTAAACCCACACCAAACACCATCACCACCCTCACCTTCAATTAAAATGAAAATCTTATATTTTACTAGAATCTATGTGAATTCAAGACAGCCAACGTAGCTCTTTGTTTTTGTTGTAAATTATATCTATACTAGAGAGGAGAAGCTTGGAGTGCCATGCCATCGAACGTTCTGCCGACCGCCTGCCACCGATATGTCGGGCACAGCATCAAGAGGCACCTCATGTTATAAACAAACAATCCGGTTCCGTGTGAACTAAAACCAGTAACTCGGACTAAGCTAATATTGGAATTCAGTGCTTTTCCGCCATGATGGAATAACGCGCTTCCCGTCGCCGCCGCCGCGCACCACTTCACTCGTAACCATCGTTGTTGTATGATTTACGATATCGTTTTTCTGCCAATATTGTTTGGGAAAATTCAAGAAAAAAACTATTAAATAAACTTCCACTCCCATGACATAGATTTTGTTCAATATAATATAGACTTAATGGGAGCAGTAAAACAGTGGAGGTTAAAAGTTATGTACTTAATACATAAAAATTGATGGAAATATTTATACGGTTCTTACGTTTTTTTTTTCAACTAAGCGAAAAATATGATGTGCTTGAAATGGCTGCAGTCAATATAGATACACACTTTTTATGACATTTCCAAAAATTTCCGTTGACAGTTCTGTCAATTTTTCTTCTAAAGGGCTGTCATTGTCTTAACTTTGTTTAAATAAGAAGAAAGCACACAAGAGAAAGTAGTCTTAGATGGTAAAATTGGGCCATCTTGTTGGCCATGCCAAATGGCCAAAACGGGAGATTACGTGATCAGTCTTGTTGTAAAAACAAGTTCACAAAGTCCCGCTATAGTTTCCGTAGTAAAACGCCAGTTTTTTGCTGAGATGTTATCAGTTCTAAATTGTTCTAGTTTGAGTCAATATAAAATTGTTTGGAACAGTTTAGAACAAAATTTTTACACTGGCTTTTAAGGTAGAACAGAATTTTGCTGAGTGTCAAAATCATCTGTCATAATTTGTGATTGGATTTTATTTCGTATGTATTGTGGTTTTTATTTTTTGTGTCTGTAATTATAAGATAAATAAAATATTATATTTTAAAAAGTTAATTGATTTATTTATCACAAAACGTCAGCCAAAGCAAAACTAATTTTTGTTAACAATTTCAAATGTCAGATATTTGACTGTTCTAAGTTAGCTGACGTTTATTTTTCTGTTCTTTCTTGCTCTAGAATATTCTACTTATAGTTTACTGATTCCTTAAATTTTACTTGTGAAACGAGTAAAACGTCAAAATATTTGACAGTCCATTTGGCTAAGCGTTCACAATTTTGAATACGAATCAATAAAACAGCATCTGTCAAACATATTACATATACAAATTTTTAATAAACGAAACATAAAAATCGAATCAAAACATATATTTTATGTAAATGTGTAGCAATGCATTTGTGTTCCACTGTTTTATCTCATAAAGTCCGCTAAAATATATACAACCTTCCAATTGAGCACTTAACTTCAATTTTCCTCATCGTGTGCGATAAATAGATTGGCCCCCAAAGGAAAGAAAACACATATCGTGTGATCGATTGGAAAATTAAAGGGAAAAATACCCCGTTCATTTCATAGTATGTGTAGGTATGTATGTGTGTGTGTGTGAGTTTTTTACGTTAGTGTGTTTACTTATACATTCAGATTCCACTAAGAGAAAGGAGATGACAGGTGGATTATGTGGCGATATTGATAAGTTATACCTATACATGCACTTACGTTCTATATCTGTTACATACACACTCTCACAAACACACACATACATATAAAATCACGATATTATAATTAGTTTAAAGTGCATCGCGAAAATTTCGAATTATTTATGAATTCGACAAATTTTACATTATTGATGAGGCTTTTTCCGCGACAAAAAAAAAACGCTGAAATAAAAAGAAATCCAAAGGCGGCGGCGGTACGAAGGTACGAACTCGTCCGTCATGTCGTTTCAAGGGATATATGTATGTACATGTGTTTATAAAATAATTTCACTGATTTATTCATGACACCAGAGGGGTAGAAGAGAAAAAAGTTGCCAGGACGGAGAAGACAACCGACCAACTGACACGACACGACGAAGGTGATGATGGCAAAGGAAGCGGCACGGTGCAATGACGTTGGTTTAATTTATTTCGAGCAAATTGATTTGTTGATGATATTGATGACTCTCTTTGATATCGGGTGAGCATCAAAAGATGTTTTAAGATGTCTCGTGCCCTATCTACTTCTATACAGTGTTTTATTGTCCTGTGGAGCACCGGCATAGACATCATCAGCATTATCATCATCATCATCGTTGCCTACTATACACTGACGAAAATGTTTAAAATTGCCAAACAGACAAGTTAATCGAATAAAAAGTTTCAGAAGACTGTATCGCAGTTGTAGCTCGTCGGGAATTGAATTGTTTTTCTGTGTTATTTGAATTTTTAATTTTGTATTAAGAAATTTAAAACACAAAACTAATTTTCTTTAATTGCGAAGAGCATCAGCGAATAGTGATACAATAGACATTCTAATTTCTGTCAATGTGACAGTTAATGAACGCAACTTTAGACTGAGAGAACCGTATAGGATATGTCATTTTTAGATTTGACACCTTACAAAAACCTTTTAACAAAATGCATGGAAAATAAATAAGTTACCAAAGAACGAAGTTTACTTTTAGGTTAAATGAAAAAGAAAACATAATCAGTCGATATTTTGACACAAGTTCAAGTCGATTTACTTTCCATCGAAAGGCATTTTTTGACAGCTTAAAAGTCATAAACTAGAAACTTTTCTTACTTACCTTATGTCAAGTGCCAAATGTCACAAAAAATTATGACCCACTTACATATTGACTATTTAAGGGGTTTAAACTTAAGATGCGTGTTTCGCGTACCTAACCATTATAGGTTGTTCGTTGGGGAACTTTAAATGGCAATGGATGTCTTGTCCTTAGCTAAGAAAAAACATAACATCAAACGTCAAAAAGAGTCAATTGACCGTGTTCAGAAAGTCTTTTGAAGTTAATCATTTTGACGTTTAATTTTTTCATCTCGCTTCCACTTGTTTTGTGATCCACATGAAACGTCAAAAGAGCCCTGACAATCGATTAAAACTGACAGTAGTCGGTCTATGCGCCCCTTACATATGTCAAAATATTAAATTAATCTCGATGTTCTCACAACCGATTTATTTTTTTCGGTGTATCCTTATAGACGAACATATCCAAGGAGAGAGACATTTAATTACAAATTATTCTGTCAAAATAATATAAAAGGTGTTATGGCGGTTGGCTCTGGTCTGGTTTAGTTTTTGGGTTTGATATTTTATATCCCACAGTGAATGTAAATTAAAATTCAATCTCTTTAGGTGTTGACAGTTTTATGTTTGGCAAAAATTTGCTTAAACGTTCGAATAATTGAAATTGATTTCTTCCTGTGAACATCTGCGTGTTATAAATTTAAAAGGATTTCATCTTATTAGTTTAAGGTGATTTCTTGGTATTTGAAGGATGATAATTGAATAATCAACAAGGCAAACTTAGTAGATCAAATGAAAATGCAAAAACATACATATACAGATAAAAATTTGAGCATTAGGAGCTTAGTCTAAACGTATAGTCAAACATAATCACATGTGGTGTGTGTGCTTTATAAAGTCTGTCCAATTAAATTCCAAACATCTAATCCAACAGTAATCCATCTTGATTAACTCAATTGCTGTCAAAGTCCGATGAATGAATGTGCCGCTCACTAAGCTCACTACGCCGCCACCACTTCTGCCCTGCCCACTGTTGACTGGTGGCGGTGAATGAGGTTATGTGTGTACTGTAAACATGGTCAGAAGATAGAGAGGTTTTCGAGACAAGAGATAAACACAGGGATTAATCACACAAATGCATATACACTATACAGAGTTTATACAAACAAACAAAAACATGGAATTGAAGACACAAGTAGTCAATCAAGTGGCGACAAGCACTTGGAATCTAATTAATTCCTTGTTTGACATTTCTTTCCTTCCGCTTGGACAAAACAACATTGGCTTCAGCATCAGTCAGTTCGGTAGTGGATTGTGCAATCCTCAATGCGTGCAGATATGCAACAACGGTTTTTCGAACAGGGTCGGATTAATAAACATCTTTAATAAAAGTAAAACAGGGTTTGAAGGTTTTTACAAGATGTTTCGGTTCAATTTTGGTGTTTTCTTTAAGCAGACAAATTTTACTTTTGTATCCATATCGCAACTTGTACTTGTAGTTGAATTTCACTCATGTAATTTTAAATAATTCTTATTATGTCGAAATTTCTTTTAAATTTCTATCAAGTAGTTCAATTTTTCAAGTATGAATGTATACTTTAAAATTCATATTCAATACATTTTGTTACACAAAAATTAGTTAGCCAAAATGGTACTGACATTTGTCAGGACTAGGCAAATTTGTAAACATGATTTCAACTTTCCTCTGCTTGGACAAATATGTACATATGTAAAAGCGTCCTGCACAAAAAAGAATTTGACAGTTAAAAGCTTAAGGTAAGTACAAACTGTTGTCAATATTTTTAAAAATATGTCTAATTCAATATGTCTGTACTTTTTGCTCATAACATCTACATTGTGTAGATTGACTTGCACACAATTCATTGGAAAATGTCGAATAGCGAGGATAAAATTTTATCAAATCAGGAATATTTATTTTAAAACAGTCGGAAGAATTTCATTCCATTAAGAAAATTTTTGATTCTGGAGAACGTGTTTTATTTGGGAAAAATTAAAGGAAAAACTGTCAAATCCCTTGTTCAGGTAAATTTTAAATTATACTATGTATTTAAATTAACAGAAATGTATAGAAAATAACAGAAAATAACAAAGTACAATAATATTAATAATCATTGCGATAGAACAATGGGTCTGTTCGTATTATTACCGTGTTCTCTCAGTTTTACCTATCTTCAATAATATGTCATCTGTCATTTCGTTAAAGCCGAAAGCTAGAAATCTGTTCAAAGGCAAACAAAAATTCTGAAAATATTTGCTTGCGTCTAAAAAAAAATAAGGGTCCATGGATGATACACAAAATTCAGAACAAAAAATTAATGTTTTTTCTATATTTAAATGTATTAACTGTCAAATGTCATAACAACTAATTCGATTTCGAAAGAAATTGAACGTTCTTAAAATTATACTGTTTGAATATTTAAGACGAGATAGGACATATAATTCGCGAGAAAAATACAAAATTGATACCGAGACCGAGAAACTGATATTTTTCGATCTAAAGGGAGATCTAAACCCGCCTAAAAAAGTTTCGTTAAGTCTTGTCTCCAACAAAGCCATTTAGTTTGCCTCATTTCATTAAGGCTTTGTGTAAACTAGACAATTTCAAGTTTCTCATAAGAGCTTAATTATTGGATTATATCAGATGGATGTAACCTTCAAGAAAATTTAGTTTCCAGCAACTTAAAGTACATAAGTATGGGATTTGCTGCCGGAACTTTGTTATCCGCAACTCTGAGCAACTTTTATTTACTCGCTCTCGTTCACTGACAAATCAAAGTGTAAAAATGACGTTTCGGTTTTGTTATGATCAATGACAAGTCAAAATGATAAAAAGGCAATTAAGTGCAACTTTAAGTTGCAGGCAACTTCCTTGGTTTCAGACTTAACAGGTGATATAATTTACTTCTTCGATTTTTTCCTATGATTTACCGGTCGTCTCAAAACTCAGGAAGCTCTCAAACCCATAAAATCCGAACCTGAATCCTTTAAATTCCTTTAACTGTGCTTGAAGATGTTCATGAAAACTTTAATAAAATTTAACAGTTCATTGATTTTCAATACCATCTGTTTGGCACACACCACTCGCTGTAGAGTATATCCCCTATGGCGGGCAATGGCAGCATCCAGCCCTGTACAAGATTCCTTCAGATAAAAAAAAAAATTGTTGCGCCTCAAATGTCCACCGACATTACAGCCTCCAGTCATTGGAATTATATTGAAGAACATATTCAACATTGCTACCGCCGCGGGCGTACCGATGCCCTGATAATGGTCTCTCCACTGATGGGGTTGGCATTGAAGGACAGACGGATATTCCATTCGCCATTCGGTAGCTCCCCAGTTGATGTTGCATTGCATTCATGTATATAGGCAAGGTACGAGTACATAAACATAGGTATATCCCAGATCACAGTCGATGGGTCTGGTGGTCGTCCTTTTGCAGTTGTCGGATGCTTAAAAGTCTTAGCCGCTGTTTGATTTTTATTTTTTTTTTTTTTGAACTCTTGTTGAGGATTTTCACTCTCAAGTGGGAGTTCAATTGCTGAATGGGCTGTTAATACACTCATAAGTCATAACTTCTGTGTGTCTCTTGAAATTGTTTGTTTTTTTTTCGGTTCGGTTCAGTTTGTCTGTCATCTGATGTTGTGTCTGTGCTCCGCGCTGTGTCGCTGTTGTCGTTGTTGTCGTCATTCGGTCGGCCGGTCGGACATTTTGTGTTCTTCCAGCAAGAACGAAGCTATTGTTGTTTTTAATTATTTTTTTTTCTGTTATTATTTTGGATGCAATGTTCTGTGGTTTTTTATTTGTATATAAGTTGAGACAATCATCTTTGTCGTTTAAGTCATTTGTACATTATTTTATCTCAATTAGAAAACTACTTGTGGGCATCATTGTCATCGTCTTTTTTTTTTTTTTCTTTAAATATAAAAGAGCTCTTAGTGGTTGTGCAGTTAGTGGATAATTGTTTTCAAGTGGAACAAAACTTAAGTGAAAAGGCATATTATTTTGAAGCTCGGGACCAATTTCCGCATCGTTCCGTTGTGGGTGGTTTATTTTGTGATTATGGTTCGATTCAATTGATGATGGAGTTAGTTGAGAAATTAAATTTATGGGGAGTCGAATATATTTATACAATTAAGATTTTAAATTAGTGCGGTTGATTTTGGCTAGGGAAGATTTTTTTTTTATACGGTGCAATTTTTAGTTTCTTGAATTTGAACTTCTTTGAACTGGCTATAAAATGTCAAATTTTAGAATTCAATTATTATTCATAAAACGAGGGCTAGATACTTTTAGGTTTTGGTGAGACCGTGACGAGATTGTCAAGAGCCCTGCTACTAAATAGAAATTATCATTTTATTATAAAGAGCCTTATAGCCTTATAAGAGAAACTTCCTAAATTTGACAGTTCATAGTAGCGATTATGTCAAAGTTACGTCTGTCATTTATTCTGTCAGTTTTCTGTAGTTTTTAAAAACACTTAGGAATTATCAAATTATTTATTTACAATGTTCGGGTATTTTAAGCAAACAAGCCGGCAACGGTACATTAACGTAAAGCAAGATTTGCCGATAACAGCACCACCACTCTCCGTGGAAGTATGTAAAAAATGAAAGTCAATAAATAAAACTGTCAAATTTAGGACGAAACATGAATTTCAAGAGTGTAGAATGCGTCTCATAATATTTAAAGTTGAACATTGTAGATCGATAATGTTGTTAGTCTTAATAAGATGATATGGACAAGAGAATGACGCTACGTGTCACACAGATCAAGTGACATTTTAAATTGAGTGGAGAAGATGTATGTATATGTGAACCGTTAATTTAAAAATCTTTAACTGGGGATTGATTTTTTTCTTCATATCATGAGTCCAAAAGTAAATTTTATGATAAAATGTATTTATGATAATTATAATTTTAAGAATTACTTGAGAAATTTGTTCCTTGTTATTTATAATTAACTGCAAAATAATTATAATCTGTCTTAACGTTATCAATTCTCTGAAACCTTACAACGAAATCGAGCCATTTCACTCTGAAAGACAAAATTAAGTTCAAATTGATTTTTGCGCCAAGGTCATAGAAATTTTGACATTTCAGATAGGGATTGTATCGTGATAGAAATCGACAAATGTCATTCATGTTTCGGTATCGCATTGTTTCTCCTGAATGGTTTCATTTGTTCAGGGTTTTCCAATAAGAGGTGTTATTTTAATATTCAAAGAAAAATGGTATTTTTTGAGATAAATGATTGGATTTCTATTTAAATGTAAAGAATAAGATATACCATTAATAAATGAAACACAATATCAGTCAAACTGCCACCTCGGCTACGCTTACAAAACCGTATCCTTTTCATGAAATTTTCCATCACCAATTCGCAAAGTGGCTACTGTATGCCCTCAAAAGCTTCACGAATTCCATCTTTAAGGTCTTGAATTGAGAATTGACACTAGGCTGTTGGCGTACACCTTACCTTTCACGTAACGTAGCCCCAAAGGAAGAAGTCACAAGGTGTAGAATCAGAAGATCTATAGGTGGCCAATTGTGATCACCCGTTCGAGAGATAAAATCATAGTCCGAAAACTTTTTCTGTGAAAGATCGATGGTTTCGTAGTAAGGT
Organism: Scaeva pyrastri; assembly: GCA_905146935.1. NCBI lineage: Eukaryota > Metazoa > Arthropoda > Insecta > Diptera > Syrphidae > Scaeva > Scaeva pyrastri. The sequence continues at coordinate 75,764,234 of LR989927.1, forward strand.
CCATTGACCGCACCGGATCATAAACCGTATCAAACAGTTATGTACACGTTGAGGATGAAGAGGCTTTTCAACAATAAATCTTGGGGTTTCCGAGACCCAGATGCGACAATTTTGCTTATTGATCAGTCAAGAAGATTTTTCGATGAAATTCCGGATCATTTTCATGCATTTCAAGGACTCAATCAGCAAAGACAAAACGCGTTGTTGAAGCGTGTTTCGTTCCATTTTTATTAATGGTGTAGTTTTTTCTTGTCAAATGTCAAAAAATTACAGCTTCAAAAGTGACATCTACCGAAATAGTGGGCTATTTAAAATAACACATTTGATTGGAAAACCCTTTAGTTTCGTTTATTCTGTCTTGTCTTCTCTAAACATACATTTTGGTCCAACAAATTAAAAAAAGTGGCTTTTCAGAGCAAAAATTATGAATTTTTCTTCAATGAAATTTGACAGTTGATCTTTAGATTCAGTAATTGTCATTTTTCGTAATTTTGGGACTTATATCAGGTTTTGAAAGAAAGCCAACGATATATAATAGTTTATTTTAAATGTTACTTCGATGCTAAATCGGTTTTTTTTTTAAATCCAAAATCACCTGCATACATAAATTAAGTGTTTGTTTTCCGATATCTTAAGAACGACTTTATTTTATTAGTAAAATTAAAAAAAAAAGTAATTCCTTCCTAGTTTGTATTGATTGCCAATAATTTCAATGTGCCTTGTTTAATCATTACTATTCTGGACGCATCCAACTGCAAAACTTCGTTCCACAATACGTGAGTGCATCCAAACTAAAAAAAAAAACCTTCATCTTTGTCCGTTAAATCCATAAATTTCACTCACCTCATGTACAAAATATTGTTACGTAACACACAACCGACTACATATGTACATATATACGAGTAGGTATATGTGCCGTTGTTGTGCTTAGCCCTTATGCCCTACCTCAATGGCCCCTCGTCCGCGCTCCAAACCATACTGCACGCATAACCCATCACGCATCACGCATCACCGATATGCATCTCTTTACTGTCAATATATACGAGTACCGAACCGATGACCACTGCGTTGCGTTTGCATTTCCTTTCATAAGTTTTAGTTTTTTTTCTTTTTCTTTTTTATTTAATTGACGGTGCGTATACCCACAACTTCCTTTTCCGCTCGATACAGGCGGTAAAAATTATTTCCCCTCTTCCACTTTTTTTTATTTTTTTTTTTTTTGAAATTGTTTTAATGATTTTTACTGCAGTTATTCTGATGGCATATATATTGTCGAACTCGTACTCATTGTGGTGTTGTTCTTATTCCTGACCATACAACTGGCATCTAATTAGTTTACCTTTTTGCTGCCTGTTCTGTTCCTGTTAGCAGAAGAGTAGGCATAGGCTAACAAATCCATTTGTTTGTGTGCGAGGCGAGGGTATTGTATTCCCCCTATTCCCATTTCGGACTGTTTTTAGGCCGGTTCTGTTTCGCCAAATGAACACGAATTGAAGAGAATATTTTTTATAGTTGTACACCTTTATTATGCCTATACTACATATACACATTTCATTACTGTCTATTTACGAGAATGTGTGTGTTTGTATGAAAAGTGTAAAACTATGTAAAAGTGTTAATTAAAAAAAAAAGAAGTAGAAAATTACCCATTTTGAGCAAAAATAAATAAATGGGCAACCAGGTGAGACGCCAACTCATGTGTGACACATTATCCGTAATATATTTATGTATGTATGTATGTTAGTATTTAATGTGTGTGCAGTATGTGTCTTTGTTGTAATTTTAGCCATCAGGAATAATGGCAGGATGACAGCTAAACGTGGCCTTATACCTTACTGTTTACTGCTTGATGAGAGAATGACATGTCATGGTAAAGTGCTTCTTATTTTCTATTTCCATATGATAATTATATTCTATGTACATATGTACATAAATGGGATTCATATGTTTTTAATGTTTTTTTTTGCTTTTTACTTAAAAATAATTAAATTTTTTGTATTTGGAGAAAAATTCAAAAGAAACGAACACAAGATTTCCATGGTAACTTACCAAACATCAAATACGTTCCACATACATTCCACAGCTGTTATATTCGACTAGAAGAATATTTTATGGGATTTTTTTTTTTTTAATTTCTAAATTCTGATGTTAGCATCTTTGATGTCTGATACACCTGCTGCAATTATTTTCATATAAAACACCTATAAATTGAGTGAAAAGATAAGAAGATAAATTATAAATTATGAGCACATGTTGGAAAAATTGGAATGGAGTCATTTTTTGTTGTTAAGTCTTGCCTTGCGCAATATTTTTTTCTCTCTCTCTCTGAGAAGAGACATTCGTACATAATATGTAATTTGTTTTCTCTCTTTTTGAGTAGACAATTCTCTTGTGAGTTGTTTTCAACCCCTCTTTGTCCGTAGTGGCCTTACCTTCCACAAATTGCTGTTTCTAGTGTATAGAAGGTAGGTGTATTTATTCAGGGAGGTTTTCATCTTTTTTCAAAATTTGTATGTTTCCATCCCATCAAAATTAACCCCCTCCCACTTCTTTTTTATATTTTTTGTAACCCATTCGGTGTTTTTTTTTTTTTCTTTTTTTTTGTTGTGGCACCCAAAGTCGTTGCCGTAGAAATGTTTGTTTGTTATTAATAAATAATAAACTACTATTCCTTCGCTGCTACCCCCGTTGTACATTGTATGTATGTACTTACACACATACACGTACTCGTACACATGCTGTATAGATAATTCATGAATAAAAAATGTTCGAATTTCTGTATGAACAAAAAACAAGGATATAAAATAAAAGTGATTTAAGTGCGATGGTATTTTATTTGGTAGGTAAAAATAAAACATGAAATTCCTATACCTTTCCATCTATACATACATGCAGGTGAGTGTGGTGAGGGGGAGGTGATGGGTGGTAGGTACGATACATATGGGTAGTATCTACCTAATAATAATCATTCATTGTTTGATCGATTCGTTGTCAAATTAATGGGATTTTGTTAAAATAGTAGACATTTTGTTACTAACGTACTGGTATCAATACACTAATAACAACATGTGTATGTGTAGATACTTCAATGTGTGTAAAATACATTAAAGATATGTGGTTAAGTCAGCATAAATAATTGAACTTAAAATAAATAGGTAATCAGGGTTTGGAAAATGTCAAGAAATTATGTGGAATTTAAGTATCGGTTTCCATTTATGTATATCGTCCCTCATTTCTCGAAGTGACATTTCATGGCAAGTTATTATTTTCAAAGGATACCACTGACTTCTGTCCGAGTCAAGGAGTCATTATTGTGTAGTTTTTTATTTCGAAAATTGGTAACATTGTCCACAAATCTTTGGTTACAATAATTGCTTACGTAGCTGGCTTATTCCTGAAGACTTGAGATTTTGCTTATCCCCAGAAGAAATAGCCGTCTTATTAGAACCAGAGCTCAGAGACTTAACTTTCAGAAAGTATTTCCCTCATGTTTTTAGGAATATGGATCATACTCCAGATTCCACCAATCCATAAATCACATCATACTGCAGTTTTTATGGGATGTAATGGTTGGCTCTTGGTTCACTTCGGGTTCCCCATCAGTCCAAATATGTCAATTTTGTTTCTTAACATGACCCAGAAATGGGCTTCATCACTGATACAAATTTCACAATAAAACACCAGATTTTCACTGAGTTCCTTTCGATCCCATTCACAATCCAAATTCAAGTCTCAAATTCCATCAAGTTTTAGAATACAAGAAGCCAAATTGTTGACAGTGATGATAAATTGATTTGACACGGTCTTCGAGTACACTTTCAGCTACAGCTGCTAAAGTCTCTTCACTATGTGCTCGATCCACTAATGCAAACTGGGATTCAAATTTGCCAATGGTATTGGAAATAGTTTAAGTCGATTTTGAGCAAAGTAACTTTCTCGAATCGAAAAACATTTCTCACAGAACGTTGTTATGTGAGTCTTCTCACGATGACGTTTCAAACTATGCTGGAACAAAAATGACAAATCAATTTGATAGAAGTCAATCGTGGTGTGTCAAAAAAAGTCAATTTAAAATCAAACCTCACGATGAATCACCCGATGTATGTATATGCAGTGAGTCGAACTCGATTTTGTTGCATTGCTTTTCTGTATATCATGAAAAGTTGGCTGCATGAATTTTCTCTCCAAAAATTAGTTCAATTACTGAAGTGTGGTTTTTGAAAAGGAAATAATCTCAAAATATCAAATCCATTTTCGAAAGCCAGTAATTAGTTTTATAAAACATTTGGTGTTTGCTCAAGTCCTAGTTGAAGGATCTATCTGTCTCCATCTCCCACTATAACAGGCCTTTTTGGTACATCTTGGCAACCGTTGTCCCTTGTGATACCAGTTAGATCATAACCATTTGGAGGTAACAATGAAGCGTTAAACTGTATGTATATGTCTGAGTTGCTTAGATCATTGGAATCATTATATTAGAAGACACCTAGGTGTAATCTACGTTTTTTGTGATAGGACAGGACAATGACAAAGATGATGAGGAATTGATTCCTCTTCTTCCTCATCCATACAGCTTCTAAAGAAATCGTTTGCCGGACCACTAAATCGTAAAGCAGTGTCCAGTAAGGACGTCTAAGACCGAGCTAATATGCAGTCTATCAATTAATATGGGTTGCATTGAGCGTTTTGCATCAACCTTTGGCCAGATAAATTTTGTTGCCAAACAAGTAGACGTATTTGACCATCTGTGGTTTGTCCTGTCTTTGGTTTCTTGCTTTAGCATAAGTTTTTTAGAATTGTCATCTAATAAGAGTAATGTTGTTCCATTTTTTGCAAGTTCGTCGGCTTTGCAATTACCTAGAATGTCTCTATGACCCGGCAACCAGATTAGGTGAATGTTGAATTGTTCAGCCATTTCCACCAGAAATGTTCGACAATTTTGGGCTATGATTGAATTACAAGAGACAGATTCTAAGGACATTATGAAAGCTTGATTGTCCGAGAAGATGCGTTTATCAGAAGACAATACCACGTTTTCTTTGATCCAAGAGAGGACTTGCTTGATGGGTAGAAGTTCTGCCTGGAACACACCACAGTGTTTGGGTAGACAAAAGGAGAGATATAGATTTAGTCTTTCTGAGTATAAACCTCCACCGACCCCAACATCGGTTTTGGATCCATCTGTGTAAAAGTGAATGGCTTCTCCTGTCCAAAGTGATTCATTCTCCCATTAAGATCGGGAAGGGATAGACACTTTGAAATGCATATCGAAGGGCTTATGAATTCAACGTTTTCAGGTATTTAAAAATCTGCATGAGTTCAGAATATTTGAATGGCCAAAGTTATTATTAATCCACTGCGAGGAGGCTTTAAGCCGAATAGCCGTACTGGCAGCCGTTTGTTTGCTAAATAGGTCTAGCGGTATGAGATTGAATAGAATATCTAGTGCGGCGGCGGTGAAAGTTGAGCGAATTGCTTCACCCATTTTATTATACAAGCAGTTCTTTGGACTTTTACTGAGATGGGTTATAACCACGTTGAACAATTGGAAAACCAGTTTTGATTTAAAATGATGTTGAATAAAGATTATAGACTAGTTTGTTTCTAACTCCATCAGGATCTAGTGAATATATCCAATTTTGTGGACATAATCTTTTTCTTTACGAAAGACACTTAATCAAATTCGTTCTCGAACTGCTTTTGCAAAATGTCCAAGTGTGAGATACCCGTATGCAGCCACTTCTGGGTCTGTCATCTACTCTTGAATATTAAGGAAATGAACCGCGAGTCTAATGACGAAACCTTCTTTTGGTATCTAGTAAATTTGGAGACAACAGAATTTGTCCAGGACTTTTTTCGTACCTATGTGTGTATGTACACATATGAATTCTATGTTAGTGATTTAAAGATTTTCTAATTTTTAAGTTTTTAAGATTTTGAATTCCAATACTCAAGCTAAAAACAAATTTTGAAAAATTAAAAAAGTACGTATACGCCCAAGTGTACTCTATTGTGTTGTTATTATTCTTTGTATTATTTTCTGCGCATTTGTGACTAGGTATGAAGACATGTAGTAAAAAAGAATACAAATTAAATTAATGAATCTTCCATCACCATTTTCTGAAAGAACCCAACCGGGTCTGAAAATAACGAAAGATCTTCAAACAATTGCAATCAATTGAATACGATTCGGGGAAAAATAAATGCAATCTTTTATAATAAGTTTCTTAAATTGAAATGAAGTCATATCAAATTCGATTCATAGAAGATTACATTCTTTAACGAGCTAGATGCTAGATGCCCCAAAATGCAACTTCCATAAATCTTGTAAAAATCAATAAAATCTTAAAATACGATTTTATTTTATTTGAAAAAGTTGACAATTTTCTCGAAATTAAAAAAGTTAAATTATGTTCGACTTTGTCACCTATCCCTACCCCAAGGTATTTCTGGAATTTCATGAAAGTTGCATGAAAAAAAAAACCTTATCGATGGTTACTATTTTTCCAGTATGATCCCAATGGATATACTTTATGTACGTCTGTCTGCAAACCCATAACCTATCCACAAAAGTCTTCCTTCGCCTTCGGTAGCTATACTTTAAGGTAAAGCTAATGAATTTTTCACCAAAACTCTTAAGTCAGACGAACAAAAATCACAGTCGTCCTTCGCCACATTCGCTACACGCGGTTCCCTATACAATACATACCCATATTAACATCATATACATACTCGTATACGTATACATATATTTATAAGGCCGTGGTGTATAATGGTCATGGATGAAGCAGCCAGGCTTGGCTAGTAAAGCTATTCATCTTCTGGTTCTTTAGTATACTGTTTGTGGTGGGTTGCCATATCCAATGGTGGCGGATATACATGATGGCTTAGAATAACTAGAACTAGGTAAGGATCACCACACGACTCTCCTAATCCAAAATCCAAAGTGGCGATGGTAATGGCGATAGCAATGGAAATGGGGAAGGAGATGGCTGTGTGTTGTTTAGGTGGGTATAAAAGATGGTGTGCCATCCTACGTTCCTTTCCATATAGAAGAGCACATAGAGATCTCGGTAAATGACGACGAGTCGCGTCCAAATAGGTTGTTGTGTGATTATTCTTCTCTACTGTTGGATTCCCGTTATTATTCTGATTTTTCTTTTCTTTTTTTTGTTGTATATGATGGAGCGCCAGATTCCTGCTCCTCTCTCTCTCTCTCCGATATGGATATGGCTATACATAGTTTCCTTAACCACAAAAAATGCCACCCCGCGCACTCTGAAAAGTTAAGACCGACAATGTTTGGGATGAAAACAAATCGTTGTTCTGCGGCAAGCCTGTGGGTTCCTCTTTTGCTCCTCTTTAATGTGTATCATGACGACTACGACTATAAAGGACAACAACAAAAACAACGACAACGACGACGGACGATGAGGAAGAAAAACGGCCGCGTAGAGGATACTTATGGAAGCTGTTCGAGTGCTTAAGAGATTTTCATCTTGCTACGTTTTCTGGTGTTTGATGATGCATCTATGGTTGATGAGGTGGTTGGAAGGGAGTCGGAATTGGTGGATATTTGAAGGTGGGATAATATTGTCTACTGGCTTGTCCGTTGTCTACATCGTCATCGTCGTAGTCGTCGTCGTAGTAGTGCATTAGATATAGAGAAGAGTATAGTAGAGAAAATTGTCCTCGTTATACCCACCTAGTAGGTGAATGAAGAAAATTTTAAGGTTTCCATATCCAAGAGGAAAATGAGGAGTTTTTTCTTCCTTTTTTTCTTTCTCAAAATTATTCATCGTCCTCCAACGAAACTAAGCCAAACTAAGACGAGGTACCTTGCCTATGAGTAAATACATACTCGTACATATGTATGTATGTAAGACGACGACCGAACGACAATATAATGATAACGTTCGTTGTTGCCACCAACTTAGCGCACGGCACGCTACGAGTCGTGTATATTGTGCATTTATAATGATGTTGTGCGGTTAAGGCTGTTACGTCATTGTAATGATGATGTTGGTTGTTGGTTTGATGGCCTATTTCATGGTCATTATCTAGAGTTGTTTAAAAGTTTTTTTTTCTTATTTTAAGGAAATAGGTTCACTAGTTTTCCTTAAAGACATCGATAGAGAGGTAGAAGTGATTTTGTCTTTGGTTGAACTGTCATTTGAATATGTCAAAATGTCATACTTCAAATAATTAATCAATAAATACTTAAATATCATACATAAATATCTCATACAAAAACTAGAAGCATAGATCAAACCAAACACCATCTGACGGACTGTCACTTTGACATTTGTCTTTCCTGCTTATTTTTGTACTGTTTTTGTGAGAGTAATCAAACAAATTATGCATAGATAATGTCTCGTTTACACTTGGTTCATTCTTAAAAGACTTGGCAAAAAAAAAAAAATGTAAAATAGTCAGACTTGGTTGCTTTTGGTATTTCATTAAATAATGTTTAATAATGTTAGTAATTCAAATTATGAGACTTTTTGTGTCAAATGTCAAACTATAAGAGAATCTACTTTCAATTCTCAGATGCTTAAAAATATTTATAAATCTAAAAAACTATGATAAATCAATTTTTTAACTGGAGTTTGAATACAATTCTGAAATGCTTAGCAAAAGTTTTTCTAAATGTTGTCAGTTGAACAATAATTTCTTTGGAAACCTGCATACGTCGACTTATGTGTTTTCAATGGCATCCAAAGTGCAATAAGCTATTTCATCTGTCATATATTTTTTTGGTTTTACCTACCATAGTAAAAGAATGACAGAAAAATGACATAAGTCAGTCATCAATAGAGCTTGCATAGGGAAAAACAACAGAAGTACAATTTATGGGACCAAAATACACATTACACTTCAATTTTTTTTTATTATATGAAATGACGATTCTGACATCTGGTAAAATTTTCGAAAAAATCATAGTTTTTCCAAAAGTTGGTAAAAAATATTTTTCGACTCAAATATCTCGAGAGTGGTCAACGGTATTGACTTCAAATTTATTTTATTTTCTACATAATACAACTGTCAATAAAAACTTAAATTTTTAAAAATATCGAATTGAGAGTTTCTTTTACAAAATATATAAAACTAAAAACAAATTCTACCAAAAATTGATAAACACTTTTTTTCGACACGAAAGTGACCTTGAATATATGTAGTTTTTGAAAAATCTCAAAAATTACTAAATTTGTTTTGGTTTTTTGTTTAATAAGCGATTATTATTATATTACACAAAAAGCAAGTTTTCAAAGTATAATGTTAAGTTATCAATGCAAATTAAATATTCAAATCGCTCTCTTGAAAAGTACACGTCCATAGTTTTTACTTGTTGTCGCGATAATATTAATGAAGTCAGGGAAAACCAAATTCGAGTTCTTATTTTTCTTATATTGTCAGCAAATTAATTAAAAATATTTTCAAAAATCAACATTCGACTGTGTCAAAGAAAGTTCGTTCTCTTTTAAGAAAAGGTCTTTGAAAAATCCTACCTTACATAATTTATGTAGATGGATTTTAATGAAAAGATATTTAAAATTGAAAAGGAATCAAAATAATGTGAAAAATATGTTTCAAAGAATAAGAACGGTTAAAGTTTTTTATACAGATGAAAACACTTAAGAAAATACTAAGAGTTCGGGATATTTGTTGGTGCCGGAAAAGACACCTAAGGCCCAGTTTTTTAGTGTGAGATCATCTCCACTTCTAAGTCAAATTATAACTCGGGATTTAACGAACATTTGTGAAAATTTCCTAACACTAAAATGTTGTGAAAATTAATGAGTTTTTATTATATTCACATTCTGACCTACATAAGTGACGTAAATTTATTCAAAATATTAAATTTGTTGTCAGAAGAAAATGTATTACCAAATTATTTCCATTTATTCAGAAAAGGAGTAAAAAATTCTATTTTGATAACATTTTTTTGGCACTTATGTATATCGATATTTTTGCAGTGATACCAAATAAAAAATCACTCATCAGTCTAAAATGAATACGGTACTAAAAAGCTGCTTTATGATTTAACATTTTATTCAGGATTAAAATAAATCTGATTTAACTCAGCGCTAAAAAACTAGACCTAGAGAAATATTCTCACATTCTCATATGTGTCAAAATACACATGACATTTATTGAACCAATGCCAATACAAAACGAACAAACATTTTTCCCATCCAATTCCACTAATTTGAGTTCAAAAATATCACGGCTTATGTTTTTGCAGAATGAATCCTTTGACAGGATACCACTAATTATACGTTATTTCGAAATGAATCAAAAATTTAAATTTTCTTTTTTTGTACTTTTTGTGATATGTTCTGGTTTTCTATTCCGATGAAATTTTCTTGTAAAGTAAAATTCTTTTGAAAGAATTAAAAATATGATAATCTCGAATCAATGTGGTCAAGGAATATTTTCAAAAATAACAACTAAAACAAGATTTAAAGCATTTAATTAAATTTCTTTGAATTGGATAGTAGGTATAAACTTACATCTTCCTTAAATCCAAAGCAAAAAAGATAAATATCCAACTCGTAGATATGAATATAGGTACTTAAGTTATGTAAGCACCCAAACTTTCTACAAATCATACTAATTACTTGAAACTGAGAACCTCCCTATGCATACAATTAATGCCTCCTAACCAACACCAAAGCCTTTATGAAATTACTTAAAAGACGTAACTTCCCCATGTCCAGGTAAAAATTGTGAAATTCTATAAAAAATTACAACGCACGCATTCAATTAAATGTTGTTTTTTTCAACCTTTTCCACAACAACCCTTTTTTTGTAATCCAAAATATGATTCACCTTTAAATAATTACCTTCCACATACCACACCACAATCCACAATATACCCCATCCAATCCAATCCAATCATTAAAAAACCAACATTTATCTGACTCAAATTTTTGTATCTTTGTCGCTTCAACTACAAACAAAATAACTCTCATCAAAGATATCACTCAAAATCTCTCACTTACTCATTAGCCACTCTCGCTCTCACCATACGATTCCACTCAACTTCGAGTTTGTTATTATTCCTGCGGCTTACAGTCATCAATAAAACACACAGCCAAGTTGGGTATAACTCTCATCCCCATCCATTTGGGTACGATACACAGAATGACACCATCCACAATCCAAATCCACCCACCACAATGACGTTTTCGAATCTAACTCCATGACATGACATTCGTTTCCTACAAAAATTCATTGCATTGCAACCACTAAAACTCCCTCCCCTCCGTCATATCGTCGTCGTCGTCGTGTACCTAGGTTTGATGATAATCACCACCAGCAGCAGTTTTTCACCGTGTGTTACTCCACTCCGCTCATCGTCCTCATCTTCACCAACACCACCGTTTCGGTTCGGTCGTGTAGTCGTCGTCCGTCGTCAGGTTCAGCTCGGTACGGTATAAAGTCAGATTATGGGGGGGCCCAGAAAATCGTGAGCATGAGTGAGTGAAATAACAAAAAACAGAAGAAACAAAAAAAAAAAAATTAAACAAAACGAAAAAAAAGATACGCGCGAGGAATAACATCAGAGCCCGGCTGTCGTGTGTCAGTCTAATGCCAGATACGAACTCGTTTAGCTCGTGCGGTGAATAGCAAAAGCAAATTGTACGATAGTTTTCCTCTTTTTTAATTTTTAAACCACGGACAAAATAAATAAATAAAAAATAAAATATTATTAACAAAAAAAAAAAATTGTAGTTTCAACAAAAAAGTTAAAAGAAAAAAATATTTAAATAAAAATTATGCATAAATAGTTCAGTTTTGATTTAAAGAAAAAAAAAGTTAAAAAAAATCGTAGATCTTAACATCCGTTTCCTGTTTTGTGATCCCTCGGTAATGTGGTTTCCGTTTTTTTCTTATATTGGAAAATAATTGAATTTTAAAAATATTTTTTGGATGAGAAATTACAAAACCATTGTCATATAATAAAAAAAAATTATATCTTTTACTGACGAAAATTAAATATGTACATGTACCTATAACTATCTAAGTATCTACAAATGAAAATTCCATTTCGTGATCGCGTGCTAGCTGAATAATATGTTTCTCCGTGCATTCATAGATATACTCGTACAACGGTATTCATTTTTATCGGCGCCTGTTTTCCGAGCGTCCTCCTTCCTTCGTTAAATTTCTTTAGACTCCATGCTCCAAGAGGAGAGAACGCTTATGAAAATTGAGTTCAAACCTGCACGATTTGATATATCTCTAAAAAAAAAAAAACTCCAAGCAACTGCCTTCTTTCTTAGCCATTCCATTTAGTCCAAATACCAAACCCAAAAACTCAAACCCAAAGTCCTCCTAGAGAGACCTCTCTATAGATCACCGAACGAGCCGACCGACCGCGACCCACCAACCCACCAGCCCACCTCTTCCTTTTATAGGAAAATGCTATTCGTTCGTTAGTTCGTTTTTCCATCGACAACAACAACAACAACGTGGAAAATTGTTTCAGTTTTTCCTAACTCCATTCTACTGTAGTATTAGTAACTCTGGAGTTTGATTCTTATTTTTTTTTTTTGTTTTAATTTTTATTCGTCGTCATAGTGTATTTTTCTGTTTCAGTTGGTTTTTGGCCTTTGGGCTCTTTAAGGCGCAACCAAATAGCACAGTCAGTCGTTTCAGTCGTCCGTCGAATCAGTTGATGGTGAGCGCGTTTCACCTGGACTTGGACAAAACTTTGATAATTTTTCACCTACACTTCACTTTTAGGTTCAAATTGTTTTTTGGCTAAAATAATACTTTTTTGTTTTGTCTATGGAGTCGTTTCTGTTCAATTACAGTTGCACGAGTTTTGTTAGAGATATTATGGATGGAGTTTTTATTTCGTAGATACTTTAGGTTTTTTTTTTTGAGATTTTGCAATTCGTCTCCGCGATAAGCCCCCCTCTTGGTCTGAAGTTTTAAATAATCACAGAGTGTTAAATTATTTCAATTTTATCTTTTCAGAAATTTGCCTAAAAATTGTAATAAATAAAAATATTTATTTAAAAAAAATAAAGTGATAAAGTATTGAATTTTAATAAAAGATTTAATAAATTGTGATAAAAGTTAAAAATAAAATTTAAAAAAAAATTACCTATAATAATATTTAAAAAAAATAATAATACAAAAAAAGAAATAAATGTGAAAGAAATTACAAAATATTTTTATAAAAAATTCAAAGTGATACAGTTTTAGTTAAAAATAATAAAAAAAACATAAAGTTTGTGTGTAACAAAAAAAATTAAAAAAAAAAAAAATAATCAACTAATTAAAATAAACAATCAGCAAATACATAAATATTTGGATTTAGAATCATTATCGACAGCAAATTTTAATTAAACTGCCTTGCGAAATTTGTGGATTTTTTTTGCCGCTCAAAAAGTAAATTAAATTACTTTAAATCATCACTTTATATGGTAGGTTGTTATATTTTTTAATCTTAAACTAACGGATTAATAGTAAATGTCTCTTTCTGAATTCTCGATTTTATTAAATTTTTGTCTGTGTTTAATTTTGTATGAAAATAATTCATTTTCAAATGCGTAGAAAATCGAAAACGAAATTTTTAAATAAAGTTTGAAACGCAAAGACATTATTTGACATTTTCTTGAGGTTTTAAGATTGTCAAGATGACAGCAGACATGACTTTTTGACACTATAGAAGTAAATGTACATGTACCTATCTATTCTGAAACCGTTATTTAAAAGGGTACTTATGGGTTATGAGGCACACGTTAATATCTAAAACATAAAACATTTTTGACAAGTTTTGTATCTTTAAATTATATTATATCAAGTTAAAAATGTCTTGTTTTTGAAAACTACTTAAATCTTGTGTCAACAAATCAGTTCTTCTATTAAGTGTCAGAATTTAGGTTTAAGTTAATCGAATCAAAATACTGAGAATAAAGTTGCGTCCCATTTGTTTGAATTTTATAGCGGTCTTTTCGAACAATTTTGATTTTCAATTTGAGAATAAGGAGTAAATATGTACTTGTCAAAAAAAAAATATTCAAGAAATATTTTAGCCAATGATTTTGGACTTTTTTTCAAGTTAATGTCTCTATGACGGATAAGATAATTATAGAAAACAAATTCAGAAAGTCGGAAACCATTAGTTCATGTCTTTCCAAGGAGGAGAAATTCCAAAAAAAAAAAAAAACTTGACATCATTATTAATGTCTTAAAATAACAACAGAAATACAAAATTACAAAATGACAATTTTTCTTAACAATCTAACAAAGAATTCCTAGTTCTCAAGATATTTGAGTAGAAAAACAAAATTTACAAATTTTTGAGTACCTACAATTTTTGTGAAAACCTTACCAACTGTCGAAAGCTTAATTTTTCGTAGTCTAAAATTACCAGGGTTTGTTATGTTAGTATCATTTTTAGTTCTTTAGATATTCGAGTCATAAATTTAGTTTTTATAGTTTTTTTTTTATACATAAAAAATAATTTTTTATGAACAAAATCTCCCAATACAAATTTAAATTTTGGAAAATATTTCTTTTCTTATCTTAAAAAAGATTTCTTAAATAAATTTCAATTTTTGATTTTGCCCAATTTTAACCTATGTATTTGAATAAATCTCAGAAATGTTAGAATTGAAAAAAGAAATTCAAAAATTCGCTTACATTTTCACTTCATTTTATTTTTGAAGAAGAAATATTTGACAAACATTAAGTCCATCAATTAAAACAATATTTTAAATAGAAACAATAGATTTTTTTAATCAGACTTTCAGCTGTCAAAATATAGCAACAAATTTATACAACCATTTTAAAAGTTAAATTATATTTCAAAATGGTATACAATACATAATTTTTAACAACAAATTCTCCGCAAAGAGAAGAAAATTTAGTACATTTTTACTTGAACCTTTTGACCTTTGTTTTATTCTTTAAAGAACTTGAAGTTTTTGAAAGAACAGGGGTGTTTTTTTGGAAAAAAAAATCTGCAGTGAATAGACTTTTCTAAAAAAAAAGGCATCCGCAGTTGTGCGATTTTTTTACTTGTCAAGTGTATTATTTTTTTGACAGATATCAAAACAAAACTCAACGTTTCTGTTCGCAGAATTTAGAATGTTTTGGATTTCTCGACAACGTTTTTCATAAGAACACTTTGTCACGTTAGCAAATCTTAAATGTCACTGTTTAACTAAAAAGTAAGAAACCATGAGTTACTAAAATTAGACAGTTAAAATATTTTATGTTGCTGCTACAAAAACGAATTATTTTAGGAAAGATTAAACAGCTTTCGATAATACCAATACGATACAAAATGAATTTTTTTTTTATTGACAGCGTTTTTAATTTTGTCGCGTTTGGTTGTCAAAAAGTGCAGGAACCGGTAGAAGGAGTAAATTTTCAGTGACAAATGAAAAACAACAAACTACTTATCGTTCTCTACGAACATACTTTCGAGATTCATAAGAGTTATCAATTATACCAACATTTATATTCGAGACTCGAGCAAATGTCCTACTTCTACTTTTATCGGCAGTGGGCATGTTGTAGGTGTAATGTGTAAACTTCACTGCCGATATTTTTCCCAAAAAAACAATCTATATCTATTTTTGAATTTTGTTTGTTAAAATACAATAAAGATAAATCGATCACCTTTCCGGTGCCTTAAGTTGTCACATCAAAATTTTAATCAAAATCTGATCCATTAAATAAAATACTGTTACTAGAAAAATAGAAAAAAATGACCTCCAAGTTTAAAGACATCCTAGCTGAAATCATGAAATTTATAGATATGAGTAAAAGATGTAAATAATTGATTCAAATTAAACCCACAATGGTATTTAATTTTTAAAAAATATCAAAAAGACCCTATCTATCCTATTTCTCTGTTTTTTTCTAGTTCAAAGTTCTTTTTGTTTTATTTAACAAACAACAACAAATCTATGCTTTGTTTGAAGTAATTAAATAATAATAATAACTCATTTTATTTTATTGACAAAATCTTTAAGAAAAAAAACAGATAAGAATCAAATCATCAAATATTATAACAGTTATATTAAGAACAAAAATTATAATCTCTAATTTTTGATGTTTTAAGTAAAAAAAAATTGAGAAATACAGATTTTTTTAATTACTATAGCTGTGTTTTATTCACTGCTGGGTAGCTAGCGAAGCAAAATTTCACTCAGAAAACAACAACAATTTGATTACTGGCGAAAAAGAAATCAGCAAAAATAATGGCAGCTGTGCTGGCGATATAATGTACATATTACGTAAAGTGAGTTTGATCGTTTTATTCACTTTAAAGCTGCACTAGCAATACAGCAGTGAATAAAACACAACAACAAATTTAAACAATTTTCCTGGTTTTAAAATTTCTAAGATCTTGAATGACCTTGGAAGGTTAGTCTTGTGTTACAAATAGAGAATATTTGCTTTTAACGATTGAAAGGTGGGGAGGTATATTCACCTTCTTTTTATGATTGTTATCCATATTAATATTAGGTCTTTCAACTCTCGTAAAATTTTGAAATTTGACAGTTCGGGAAGGGTTAAGGTGCATAAACGACGGAAATAAAAAACTTGGAATTTATGTTAGATATGGGCGTGGTATTTCAAACAATTGTTGTAATTAAAAAAATAAATAAATTCAACTAAAATTTGAAAAATTCGACTTATTTCCTTATCTTTTTTTATTTAAATTGACCGAGATAAATAAAATGCAACGTCAAAATATTTAAATCGAAATGTACCCGTATTTTAACTGAGTTGACACTTATCGATATAATGTTGAATATTTTTGAATTTTTTTTTAAATTTATGTTGTTTTTATGAACAAAATTTAAGTTAACAAAAAAATATTAACCTTCAAACAAAAAAAAAAGGTTCATTAACAAAATAATAATTATAGTAAATAGCTTTTTGTTGAAACAATAGAATGTAACTACCAACTTACATCATCTTTCTCAATTGTAATGAAATATACATATGTACATAAAAAAAGAACGCAATAAAAAGTTAAATTCATACACAAGAATTTAAAAACAATACACATTAAAAAAAAAGAAACACACAAATGTTTATTGTATTCGATGGGAAAGTAACAATAAATTATCTTTTTTGTGATTCACACAAAACCAAAGGTCATTGCATATTCAATAATTTAACGAGAAAAAAAAATAAAATAGTTACAACTAAAATTAACTTTAGATAAAATACTCGTAACATGTGACAGATAGTGACTTATGTTCGATGTTCTATATTTGTAGCTATATTGACATTTAAATACAGATAGAAAAATATCATATTGACAGAACAAAGTTTTCTATTTCTATTTTGTATTTAAAAATTTAAAGAAATAAAAATATAAATATTGAAGCACATTTTTAAAGAGTCTAATTTAAATTGACGATATACATATTTGCATGTACTCATTTTAACCATTTTCTAATTAAAATGTGCTTTCATAGAACCCTAATTTGTAAACCTTAAGCAATTTACAAACGAACCTTTTCAAAATTTCTAAATGTCAAAGTGTCATGTTCATGTGTTGTCAGATTGACACTTACATGTATAAAATTAAAGTAGTCATTCTGTGATTATAGCTTTCATTAAATGTTGAGGATGTAGAGCAATGTTTGAATTTTGACATTTTTCATAAAGCTTTGTTTTGTTCTAAAAATTATTTAATCTCCTCGTTAATCGATTGAAATTCTTCTCCCCTGTCTTATTTGGATCAACTGTCAACTGGTTGACCAAGCTGGCGTCTTTTTATCCTTTATGTCAAATTCTTTTGAACTATATTAAAATGTGTTTTAATTTTGAAATATGTCACTTCATATTTAATTCGTAGACAATTTAATTTTGGGCTTATGATTACGATTATAAGTTAGACGAAAAGGAATTCTAAGTTAGAAGATGATTTGCTACAACCAAAAACAAAATTTATTAGGACTGACACTGACACAGGGATCACAAGAATCGAGACCCGACTCGCATGTGCCTATACGAGACTGACATCTGTTGACAAAAATTGGGCCGAGATGGGCATTTTCTCAATCTTGACAAGATTGGCCTCGTCTTGTGGCCAACCTTAAAGTTAACCAATTCGAATTTTGTGATGTGATAATTACTAGTGACAGCTCAATAGCTATAAAAGCAACAACTTGACAGTCACTTTCCGTTGAATTTGACGTTTCTAATGCAGTATACGAATACAGTTACCAGACGCTTAAAAAAATACGTTTTATTTTTTAGTTTTTTTCGTTCAATTTATTAGATATGACCTGAAAAACTTCCGACTTTTGAACGAAAACATTATTTTGACAATTCCCATTAAAAGTTGTGATTGAATATTGAAATTGAATTCTCCATTCGTTTGTTTTCTTGCAACTCTTTGTTTTTTTTTTCACTCGTTTGTTTGGAGTTTTTTCACTTGTCAAAGTGACACAAATATATCAACGAAAGCTGTCAAAAGAAAAAAAAATTATCTATTGGCGAATATTTTTGCCCTTTTGACAGGTATCTAATAATATTAATTAAATGTCAATGAAGTTGTGTTAATGGAATTTGTGTTCAGCTCTTTGACAAACAAAAAGCAAAGTGCATTCAGTTAGAATTTTTTTTAAATGTCAAAACTTATTTTCAGGTTATTCAATAATATTTTTATTTTATATAAAATTTAAAATTATATCAGCAGTGTAGTAAATGTAATTTCATACTTGTATATGTGTATGTATACATACATCAAAAATAAAAACTATATTTTCTTTTTGTTCTTTCCGACACAAGTTTTCATTTATTATCGAAACAGACGAGCTACAGATATTTGTCAGATAGTTTAGTGGGTGTCAGTGTCGCCGGCAACAACATTGCTGATCGATATTGACGTATCATACGAAAAGTACATACATATGTACATACATACATGTACAATGTACAATTTCGTCTTTCAAAGTTATAAATTTTTTTTTTATATTTTACTTTTGACTGATTGCTTTCGTTGTTCTGAGAATTCAAGATAAATTACCTTTTCTGTCCCGTATATATAGGTTAGGTATGTATTTTTGATACCTACAAGTATGATGAATGGATTTCTTATAGGTTAATATATGTAGCTACTTTCGATAAATTATTTAATTGCATTCTGTTTGCACATTAATTTTAATTAAATCCATTTGAATGAGGCTCATAACAGCATATCATATCCAACAACCAAACAACCAACAGTCATGCTGGTAAATTAGATATTTTTTTTTTTATTATTCTAGATTTCAAAAATAAGAAGAAAAAAAAAAAGATAAATATTCAATATAATAAATAGCGCTTTAACCGCACCACCAATCCACACCCTCTAATCAATAAAATTTATATCAAATATTTCAAACTATATACGAGTACTCGTAGATACATTGTATACATTAGGAGGGGGAGTTTGTAAGTAAAGTATATCTAAGCGTCAGTTTATAATGAAAGTTAATTGTATGCTTTAATTTGTGTGATGGTTGTGTGTTTTTATTTTCATATTCTGATATTATTTCTACTTTATTATTGTGAGTAGGCCTCATACAGTTCAGGGCTGGATTAGGGCAATCCATTTGAAAGCCTTCAAATTGAAAATTTGACAGTTTTCAAATGTGACAAACAAAACTTGTATCAAAATGACAATAAAAGAAAGTGATCACAACGAAAAATGCAGAGATAATGAAAATTCGTTAAAAAAAGTACTTAACGAAAGATTTGACATATACATAAATATACATAAATCGTAAAAGTCTTTAGTTAAAAGTAAGAAAGAAGTGATCACAACGAAAAATGCGGAGATAGTGAAAATTCGTTAAATAAAAGTACTTAACGAAAGATTTGACATATACACTTTAAAAATCGTAACAGTCTTTAGTTAAAAGTAAGAAACAACTTAATGCATTCAGCTAAAAATATGACTCTATTCAGCGTTACATTAGTAGACATAATACAAAAATTGCGAATAAGGCTATATATTGTCAGATCTTAAAATATTTTGACATCTATCAGTACAGTAAAAAAAAAATGTCCCTAATAGGTGTTTTTCTTTTCTAATCTCTGAGCAAACTCAAAGCAAATCAACTTTGTTCGATTTATGAATGAAACACACGAAATCACTAAACTGTCAAAAGCCATTTGTAGTTGTCATACCATAAAAAATAAATGAAATTGCAGCGATTAGCTTTTCAATTCAGTAGCTCGACCATTTTATTTTGATTTCATATAGCGCCCTCTGCGCTAGCTTCGAATCAGTTCCCCGATCTGAGTTTTAAGAGAATTTAGAGTGACAGCATTGCCAGGAACGTCATTTTCCAAAAAATAGTTATTTCGAAAGAAAATAGAGGGCTAATGTCTTGTCTGTCTTGTTTTGTAAAAGTTTTTTTCTAGACATTTTTGCCCCGTCAAAAAAATTAACAACCTGACAATAAAAAAAGAAACGTCATTGTCAGAGAAGTGTCAGCAAATCACCTGACAATGAGGTCTTGTACATAAATGTCATTTAAAGGCGAAAGATATTTTGGAAGCTACTAATTTTGACGTTTCATCATTTCATATATTAGTCCCACTCATTTTGTAATCTCTCTCTCTCTATAAAGTGAGGGAGATGGAATAATAAAACGTCAAAATGAGTCACCTCAAAAGAATCCAAAATCAAAGTGTCAAAATCTAACAATTGCCTGTTATTGCAACAATTCCACTCTTTTTATGTCAAATTATTTTTTATTTCCTGTCACTTTTAGAAAAATAAAATAAATTTTCTCCTGCTTAATTTTATTTATCAATAATTACAAACTATCTCATCAATCTCACCTATAATTTAAATTTACTTGATTTGAAGTAAACATCCACGTACTTGGGGGCCCAAATAAAATATTGCTTGTCAATTAAGCCTCATCAAGAAGGGGTGGGATAATCCAGCACTGTGTTGCGAGTAAATGCAATAGTTTCATAAATGTCAATTAAATTGAACTGTTTATATTATTATTGCTATTGTATTTTATTTTGCTGACTGTGGAGAAGTACTTTTGGATATGTAGCTACAATAACATACATAGTGTATATACTTTACGACTCCATTTGGTACAAGATTTTTCAATTAAACAATTAAAAGTCGGAAAATGCACTTTCCACTTTCCCACAGTGTGAAAATTATATGTGTATATATATTTAAAAAAAAAAAGTAGACACAGAGGGTTGTTTTGATTTTGAAGATAAAAATAAATAAGCAAATCATAAAATACGGGTTAAAGTAAATATCCCTTCAATGAATTTTATTTTTTTTTGTAATTCAATAAAATAGAAAATTAGAAAACCCTGATTAAAGTCATGGACACATTTGTTAATTAGTCAAATTGCAATGATAATTGGATATTATCCTATAGTATCTATATCTACTTATTTAAATTCAAACAAAAATACACATTTTTAAATACATCTGTGTTTTAATTATAATTAAGTATTTACATGCATAAATTAGTTTTCAATGATTTAATAGATTTTTGTAAAATTTAATTGAAATGTAGTATAGTTAATTGACACACTAGAAATTGATAAATTAGACAGATGAGTTTTATTTGATTAATTTAAATTCATGATTAACCTAAGAGTTCAATTAAATATAAAAAATTACTCTAGATGTTATACTTTGGTATATGCATCTGTTTCAAAATCAATCAATTTATTTTCATTGTTAAGTTAAATAAAATATATTTTTAATTGTGTCAAAAAAGGTCAAAAAATAGAATTTTGAAACTAAATGAAAACACAGAGCTTTTTTAATTAAATTTGTAAATTTTTCAGAAATAATATTTTTGTATTCATATGAAAGTTGTGAGTGTAGAAGAAGACTTCATACAGTAAAACAATTAAATTAGTTCAGAATGATGATTTGACACAAGTAAAAAATGTTTTGACAGATGTCACCAAAACAAAATGGTAGCCACAAGTTGTCAAAATCTATCCTTTCCAGTTGTTGTTAACGTTCCAGATTATGAACAATAGGAATTGTATTTGAATAACCCTTGAATCTAATCCGATGTATTTTATATTTCCTAAAAGGACATTGACATTTATGGTGTCATTTTGATGCCAAACCTATTTTGTCACTGCAATTATATCCATATGAGAATGAGAACAAACTTGTTGAATCTTTCATTCGCCATTCCATATGTACATATGTATGTAAATTCTTGTAAGTCATCAAATAAAAAAAAAAATCTCATTCTTATAGGGCTCCCTCGAAATTTGAAATGCAATTGAAATACAATACCGTAACCACCTGCATTTCACCTGATGCATCATCACACCTTTATATAGTATTCAAAATATGCGACTCCAGATGAATTGAAATTCATATGCAATAAATCTTCTGCAAATCCACCCACAAACACACACATACACACACACGCACACACATTCACAACATCAGTCAACTTTAAATCAATAACACCTGTCATTGCTGCTGTCGTAATTTCATCAGCATCCGCCGCTGCCACCTACATACATACATACATACATAAGTGAAGAAGAATTTGTCTCGCCTGCCTACAGCACAACACAATGATCTCTCACAAATGTATCTATGTATGTATATCTGTATCTTTTACAGTGTACCCATCCGTAGATACATGGATATTGTATTGGGGGTATCATGTAGCCAAAATCTCCCTGCAACATCATATTCACTTTGTGACGTTATTTAGACTGCCTTCCGCCGTGCCACGCTGCCTCTACTCTACCGTACGTCGGTCGTCGTTGGTTGTCATTTGCCAGCTACTAACATGGAACGGGAAGTAGACGAAATATGCGCAGCAAACACTTGACTCCATATTTCTCAATAGTGAAACTAAAACTAAGTTAAGTTTTGCCATATACTATACATATAAGTTAAGTATCAACCCTCGAGACACAATAGCGAGAGCACCCTGCATTCCGTCCGCCCAGCTTTCCCCTCGAAATATTTCTCGCATCAGAAAACAATAACAAGATGGAATAAAGAAAAAAAAATATGTTTCTCACGTGGCTTCACAACTCCTTTACTGGCACCACCCCACCACCGCACCGCACCGTGCTGGCGAGATATCAGATACAAATGTATCTTATTTGCATTCATATGTTTGATTGTTGCATCATCATCATCAGCATCATCATAATCACCATCGCGAATAATGTTATAAAGTCATATATGTATACAAGTATGTACATATGTATGTATGCATGTAGGTTGCCTGGGCTGGTGGTGTTAAGACTCCGGTGCATCAGAGAGGTAACTTTGGTTCGGATAAAGTTTCAAAGTTGGATCTACTTTTTCGCGCTATTCACACTAGATACTCGTACATAACTGTTAACCAAGATTCAAATACCTAGCTTAGTTAAAGGTACCCTACTGCTACGAGATGTGGGGAATGGATTCGATTCACATCTTTCCAGATACTTGTACCTACATACTAGGTGAAATGCTAACCCATTGCATTTTGTCGTACACTCACGTCTTCTATTACCTATACGTACCTACTTTACTGGCTTTATAGAGTATACCGCGAGTACAACAATAGGGGTTTGAAAATAAATAGCCTGGAAGGTAGTGTTGCATTTAAGACCAACAGACAACAAAGGCGAGGCAAAACTCACGTATCTACATGTAAACATTCCATCCATGTCTCAATAATAGCAGTTTTTGTTGTACATACAAATCGTTAAGATAGAAGTGCACAAAAGAAACGTCATATCTTTGTTTCGCATATATGTAAATATAAGACAGTTATAGTGGCTCCAAATATTCCCCAAGGCCCGGAAGTTTGTCCAAACAGAACGGTAAAACAATAAATTCAATCATTTAAACATCTTGTATATGATTTTTTTTTGACAGTTGTTATAGATTCAATAGTTTGGCCACTTTTAACTGTCAAAGTCTGGAAGTCCCTTCTGGAATACCATTGATGACAGTAAATAGTGAAGTAAATGGAATTTTCCTGATAACTAAACAATTTTTGTCTTTTTCCCATTCGAATTCTGATCTGTCAAATATCTTTTTGTTTTTTTGTTTTTCAAGTGATCAGCGCCATCTGCTCTGACTTCTAGTTCTCAAAACATGCCAGTGGTGCGGTATTCTTTATTGTCTTAAAATATTAATTCAATAGATGACAGCAAATTTGACAGTTCTTATAGCTTCAATAGTTTGGCCACTTTTAACTGTCAAAGTCTGGAAGTCCCTACTGGAATACCATTAATGACAGTAAAAAATAGCGAAGTAAATGGAATTTTCCTGATAACTAAACCATTTTTGTCTTTTTACCATTCGAATTCTGATCTGTCAAATATCTTTTTGTGTTTTTCAAGTGATTAGCTCCATCTGCTCTGAATTCTGATCTTCTTTGTTGTCTTGAAATATCAATTTTCGAACTCGATTGACAGACCAGCAAATGTTGTCGGGAAGTAACTCTAGAATATTTTAAATTACCTGTCAAAAATGATTTCTATGGTAAAGTTGGATTTAAGTTGGCAATTACTTTAAGTTTCAACATTTAAGTTGCTAAGTTGTAGCTATTTTTCGATGAAATTTGACAGTTTATGACTTTGTAAATGGAACGGAATAGAACATAGTTTGACATTCATATATTATTTCGTTATAAATGTTTATAGAACGAATTTTGACATTCAGCTAAAAGAATAATCAAAATAAGCCTTACCAGAAACTTTTGACTTTGCAATTAAATTTGTAATTTTTGAGATTATAAAATTGTATTGTTGATTTTGGTAAAACAAAAAAAAAATAAAGTCTTGTTAGTGACAGATAAAGTTGCCGGCAACAAAAGTTGTTCAATGGGAGACAAGTTTCACGCAACTTAAAACGAATATCATACTCTTTTTCGAAGTTCGAGTTGCTCGAATGTTTTGAATTATGTCAGGGCTTAAAGTCTGGGCAAAGTATTTTCGTTTTTAATAGTATCTTGAAGTATGTATTATAAACAATACACTTATCAAGGATTAAAAAACTTAGAGCAGTGAATGATTTTTTTTCAGGATTTGTCCTTCGAAAACTAATTTAGCAGGACTCTTTGGTTCCACATCACTTTATTAAGAAGACTTTCTTTAAGTTTTCGATAGTTTTAATCAAAACTTATAAAGTGCCCAATTTTTTTGTCCTCTAATCTCGCTCCTAAAAATTAGAGTCTGGTCACCTCTCCACATTATGACACTTTATCATTTTTGAATATAAAAAAGGTTCGTTTATAAATTGTCTCAGTTGCGTTCAGTTCAATTTCTCTAAAATGTCTGTTCAAAATCTTCTTGCAATCCTTTCATTGTTTTTTTCTTTTTTGCTAAATAATAAATGTATGCACATATTTCCATCTAAAGGATAAAATAACGAAGTAATTATTTTTGTACTATCCTGTTTTTTTGTTTTGCTTTGGGTTTTTTCTGTCTGCAAAATAATTATGTCTTACAATTTAACCTTCCACACATAAAGGTAAATTATCTTTCTAAATGAAAATGTGCTACCAAAACAACAATCCTGCCAAAAAAGGCGCTCACATGGACAGGTGTATCTTTCACACAATGACCATCAGGTTGCATAATATCTATGCGCCAGGCCAACATAGAAAGTGGTTAAGATACAAAACAACAGTTACAAAAAAAAAAAGAAGAAGCAAAACAAGAAACCAAGATACACAATGACTGTCCATCATCGGGTTCTGGTTCTTTGGTCCTTTTTTTCTGTATCTTTTTGTTGTTGTTCTTTTTGTTGCCTTTGTAGATAAATAGATGATTGGATTGTATCACGTGCCACATGTTGTTGTCTTCACGAGAGAAGATACCTAATTTGTTTTTGTATTTTTTTCCTGCATCTGCATCCTTTTGATTCCATTCTTCGTTTGCTTCCTCATCTTCATTCTTGTGGTAGCTATTGAGAGTAAAATGCACAAAGGATGGTGAAGGTGATATTGCATGTTGGAGAAAAACTTCTCATGGACAGAGATTGGACAGGTAAAGTGCTCGACATTAGCAGGACTTGTTTAAATGTTTTTTTTTTTTGTTTTTTGAAATGATATAATGTAGGAAACTCTAAAAACTGCACAATATCATATTCATAGTTAGAAAACTTTTTGTAAAACTTTCAAAAAAAAAATATACAACCTACATATTTAGAAGTGCATTAGGTTGTTAGTAAGCTCGTAAAATTTGAAAATTTTTCGGTCCTATGCACTTAGAAACAAAATGGTTACTTAGCAGGAGTTTGTTGAAAATATGAAGCAAATTGTCAATATAGGTATCCTACTCTTTTTTAACACACCTGATGGCCCACTATGAAGTAAAACCACAAAAATTATCCCATTTGGTTTTAACTTTGCACAGCAGTTCTCCAAATAGGAATTGATAATCTTAAATTTTTATTGTGAACGCACCCTAAAATTAATGACCTAACTGTCAATATCAGAATAAAGTTTACAATCATCAATGCCATAGTTTGATTAACCTTTTTGTAATATCAGTTATAATGAGTATTGAAGTGAATGTCGGATCCTTTGACAAAACAATTGATTTTGACAGATCGATCACTAAATGTTGGAAAAGACATCAAGTTCTACAATTCTATGCACGTCTCCATATATCAGTACAGTAGCAGTAGTATCAGCAGGAGGGGAGGGGGTGTTTGTGTTAATAAATACGAAGTTTCTATTACATCTACAAAAAGAATTATCTTTTTACTCGCAGTCATCAGAAATAAAAAGCACAACAAACGAAATGAATACCAACCACAAATGATGACAGATGATTTTGACACCTTTCACAATTCTGTTCTATATAAAAAGTAAGTGTTAAAAATTCAAGCTTTAGAGAATAGCTGTTTTCAATGGCACTTTCTACACAAAGTTCATGTGTCAAAATTTAGCTGAAGTTTTGGAGAAGAAAATGTCATCTACATTTGGAACATTTTAATTGTCAAATATTGTATTATAATTTAGTCTTAGAAGGGCTTTTTAGGTAAATTTTTTTGACACTTGAAAACATTCAAATTCAAATAATCTGACCTTGGTTTTAATCGTTTGGTCCTTTTGACAGCTAGTTGGGATTAGAGTAGCGGTCATTTTTGATTAGTATGAATTCAACGGTTTAACGAACGTGTTTCTACTTTCTTAAATCCTTGTTTTTTGACGAAATCATCGATACAATACCGATATTAGTGTTCAAGAGTTTATTTGTACTTCAATTGCATTTCGAGTTCATTTTTATTAATAAATTAAAAAAATGTGCTTCAAACCTAACCTTAAAAATGACAGCTATTGAGACATTTTTTTATAATAAATGTCATTTTTATCAAAGTAGAATTGAATCGGCTAGAAACTGGTTTCTAGGGCTTTTAAAATCCTGGATGTTTTATCATGAATCATACAACAGTACCGTTATATATCTAAGCATGCAGAAACAGATCCAGGGGGCAGTTTAGTGAGTACTTTTCGGTGTTGTAGGTTTTATTTTAGCTTTGTGTAAATGAGCAGATGTACCTACCTAACCTACGAGTATATGTATGTATATATGACATGTACTCTCCATGGTCGAGTGCAAACAATATTTTAGTTTCTAAACACAATAACCATAAAATTTCAACCCCAAAAAAACACTAAGGTGTGTCGTGTCGTGTGTCAGTTTCAGTATTCAGTATTTCTGGTTGTTTCTTTTTGCTGTTGTTTAAAGTTACATGTTCTTTTGGAATTTATGATTCAACTTACCTACTATATATGTATGTATTTATGTATGTATGTATAAAGATGACAAAAAAGTTCTGTGTTGATGAGAGCACATTTTAAGTGCTAGATGTATAAAAAGGAATACAATATTATAGAGTTCTAATATATTATTCAACAATACCAGAAGGGATTCTTATTATTTTTTTTTTTTTTAAGAGTTTGAGTTACTTTTTGAAAAGTATCGTCGTGGGTTCTTAGATGTGCTTTTTTGTTTATACATACTTCTTTGTTTTATTTAAAGTGAAAAATATGGATACTTTTTGTAAAATATATTTTAAAATAAAGTAGACACTTAAAAGATTGAAAGGTCATGACAGTAAATACAAATTATTACAGCCATTTTGCAATGATTTTAAAACTGTCAAAAACAATCTGTTGAAACAACTGAATACTAATTCCTATCCTATTTTTCTGTAAGAATCAGATGTATTTCACATTAATTTACAACAATTATTGTAAGAAAAGTTGATAGATGCCACGCCCTCTTAGTAGAAAATCTCAAGTTTTTTTTTTGTTAATTGTAGTTGGTTCAACTCCAATCATTGTACCGACTTTGTTCATTCCACAAATCAAAAGTTTTCCATATAAATGATAACAACTGTCAAAAATGTACATATGTGATTGTCACGCCACCTGTGTGACAGATCTCTATTTTTCAATGTAGATATTTCCTTGCAAACAGTTTCACTTCTACAGTTCTATACATTTTTTAATACGAACCGGTTCTGTTAATTTTAACTAATATCTACTAATTACAAAAAAAAAATGTGTAAAGACCACGCCCCCTAACTTTTAAATACTCGTTAAAATATTTTGTATTTTTACTATTGTGTTTAATTTTAAGTTTCTACGCTGTCAAATAAAGTTTCATAATTTTAATGATCCATCGGTTACGATTCTTGTTTTGTATCTCAGGAACCACTTATTTTGCAGATTTTTGAATTTGAAGTTTCTGACTGGTATTGACATCAAAAAAGGATCAATTACTATTATTTTTCGTCAAAGTCAAATATATTAAATATGTCAAAATCTAGATGAATCTTTGAACTAGTAGACACCAAAATTTGACGGATAAATCGAATTGAGCTAAAAGTGAGCAAATAAAATTGCTCAATTTAATTTTAGGGTGAATACATTGAACCAAAAACTAAACATAAAGCGTATAGAAGGCTTTTGGAGCATACCGGTAAATTTGACTTTTAAACAATACAAACAAATAGTAAACACATTCACCATTCACCTTGTTAAGACTTCCACTTATGGCTTTTCCATAGTAAAACCACAATTGCCATTGTTACGTTTAATTAACCTAAAAAAATACAAAAAAAAAGATATTATGTTATGGCCTAAAGTATTTTTGTGGATTTGATAGTTTCATTTAATAAATATTCATGATTGCCTTTCTTTTAAACTTTCTTTTATAAACAAAAACATTCAATTAAATTTGAATCAATTTTTTTTTTTATTTTGAGATTCTTAAAAAGAAAAGTCATTCAAAAATGGCAAATGAAAGCAAACATGCGTTTTTTTTTGTCTTCAGTTCTATTCGATAAAACGTCCCGCAGAGACAGTCCATTTAAACCAAGTTTATCGATATAGCCTTCATTTAGATACAATTTCTCAATTTAAAAGTCAATAACACAGGAAGTTGACTGTGACAGTGAATAATAAATAGACAATATCGTAAGTATAGGGAAATACACATTTGTACAGTCTTTAAAATACATATTTTCAATATGACTGTCACACACTAGTACGTTATAGATAATGGCGAATTAAAAAAATATTCATGTTACCCAATTCTGTCATCGAAAGATGTCTTGTTTTTCTATTAATTTTATTTGCAAATATAATATCAAACATATGTCATAAAACGAACACATAAATCGCCAAAAAAGGTCAATTGTTAGTTTTTCGTTCTTCAAAGTTGTAGATACATAAATGTATGAGTCATTTCAAATGACCAAATGGCAATAATTGGCATATTGCTACCAAATCAAAATTTATACGATACGAAAGCCTTCCTCGCTGTTAAGTTAATTAAAAATTTGCCAGAAGTATATTTTGTAAACGATAAAAATGAATTTCAGTAAATAAGTTAAGTGAGAGATTTGATTGAATAACATGGCGAAATTAATGCTCTGTTAAATGATTCATCGAGAGGGATTTATATCGCTATGCCATTGCCAAATTTAGTCTAAATTTATTTATGAAAAAAAAAACAACATTATTTAATCTCTTTACTGTGAGATGTTAACCCAACAGGAGAATGTGTTTTAGGCAAATTCTCTAATTTAATGGCACAACACTTTAGACCTCTATGGCTCCATTTTATAAACATTGAGAAGTCCGACAGGTGGAGATTTGTAATGGACAACTGTCAGTGTCATAACAAAAAAGAAAATTTCGTAAAATTGTATTGACAGTTGTCAATATTTTGGATCACAAATTTCCCGATACAGGCAATTGAGTCTCAGTCGTGAAGTAACAATTTGGGTAAACAAAAATATAATGACAAAATTCACGTCTGTAAAAATACAGTGGAATAAATTTTGGTTAAAATCGGTCGAAATCTCCAACACCATGCTTTTGATGTTAAAATCTAAGTTCAATGTGCTTGAAAGTTACCATAAAATTGTCTTAATGTGACACTAACAAAATGTCACTACAAAATTGACATTGTATCTGACTGACAATTATGTCACCTGTCAATTTTTAACGAAATAGTGCCGTTATTTTATATATTTAGTATAGTATCATCGTTTTAGAATTTTTGAGTTCAAAACTGTACTAAAATCATCTTGCTACAGCAAGTAAACGCGCCTTAAATATTAAATGTCAAAGTTTTATATGTCTTACATAAACTAAAAAGACAGCCATTACAATATTTAATTGATTTGTATAGATTAAAGTGCAAGAAGAGATGTTAAAAGCATTTTAAATAATCGAAAACCTCTGTTTAACTAAATACCATATCAAATTTTGTTTAGTACCCTTGTAAAATTTCAAAATGAGTTAATGACAAATTAACGTCACTCGCTATGAAGCTATTAAAAGATTTAGTTAATTTTTTATTCGAAAAAGATAGCTTCTTCAGAATAACACATGGAATATAATAAATATGACATTGATGTCAAAATATAGTTTGTAGTCCATATATCTAAAATGTCATTAGCTGTCAAATTTCATACGGAATCTTTTTTTTTTTATTTGTTGCTGAAGTAAAAGAGTGCTTAGGCATTATTGACAAAGAAAAATCACGAAACCGAGAAGTGAATCAGTTAAAAAAAACCAAGACTAAAAATGACAGGTCAATCCTGACATTTCTTAATTTTGACGAGAACAAATTGGCTAGCCCTAGAAATACGTTGCAGTCTATAAAAGTCATTATCACTTTGGAAAGTGCTTAAATTTAGCAAATGGCGGAAAATGTCGTTTTTGACATTTCAAGTAGAAAACATTCATACACCGTTTTGCTCCTAAAGATAATAATTCACCAGTGCTGACAACTATAGGGTTTTTCAATAGGGACGCTACAAAAGTAGAGCGATAGAGACAGAAAAGAACGCCATATTTCTTGCCGTTCTATATGCCATTTTTTTTTGGCTCCGTATGTTTTTTACTTCAATATCTGTCAAATAGTTTATTAGGCTCTATTTTTCACACCACCCAGAATCCAGCTACTCAATTTGCAAGAAGACACTGTCAAATTGACAATTATTCTGTCTAAGCAAAAGATCAACTTGAATTCAATCGATGGATCAAAAAATGAAGAAATGGCAGGTTATTAGACAGAACTTATGTCAAATGTAAAAAAGTCTATGTGGAACGATATGTTAGACCCCACGTCATGTATACACGAGAAATTCTAACCCGATGTTCAATTCTTTCACGTTGTATTGCAAAAGAATGGAATCATTTACAATGAATAACGAATCAATTGAAACGATTGCATTGGTTTTTGATTAGAAAAGATTACAATCACTTCGTTCTTTTGAATTCACTCTTTCGCAAAAAATTCTAAAAATGCAAATGAAAGGTATTTATCTTAGTTTTCAAAAAAGTTTGATATTTGTGCAAGTCCTTCCATTAGATCTTAACTCTTCCTTGAGTTGATAAATATCTGACTTCTCGATGAATTTTTAAAAATTTTTTAAATATCTTGTCTAAGAAAAATGTTGATCCTTTAAATGACTCAAGTCTAATTGATCCAGATATAGTAAGCTTAGTTAGACGAGTATTTGGATATTTGGAGTTTGTTGAATAATGTGAAGAAAAATGGGGAAAATAAGTTCTAAAAAGGATATAAATTCCTAGAAAGAGAATAGGTAGGTACTTGTAGGTCCTTTTCGGTTTCTAAGTAATTCACTTGGTTACTCTTGCCCTGTGGTTCAACTAGCCCCACCCTTCCACTTACTATCTTGATTTAATTTAAAATTCTCCAAAAGGACAATGTAGGTACTGGAAAAAGGATACAAAATTACTTTTCGAATAATCCTGGAAGTGTTACCTATTTTATAGAATAGTCCAACAAACAATATACATGGAATAAACATACAGACGTATCTAGATGTGCATATTTCCAGTTAAACCTTTAAAGTGAATGTATGTACATTTTCCAAGAGTTAACTAAAATTTTGGGGTGAAAGTTTTGCTAGAGATGACAAGAACCAAGACCCTAGAAAGTGTCACAAAAGAAGAAAACAAGAAGTTGTATGTATGTGCAAAGAGCCCACCTACCTATTAGCCCCAATTTGCATATAAAACCGACGACGAAGACTATAAGACTTAAGACGAAGACGTGTAGACTCTAAAACAGGTTGAGTGGCACACTAACTCACTTACAGTCCGTTTGTAGTTTTGTATATGAAAATGTAGACCAACAATTGTTCTGATGATGACTTTAAATTGGGAACACATCTGCTTTGAGTCCTGCAGCTGAGCGACGACAACGACGACCGACCGACCGACAGACGCGACGTGGCAGTGGTGGCAGCGCGGCGGTGGTAGCAATGAAGGTACACTTCAACATTCTATAAAGAAATAAAAAAGAAAACAAAGAAATGCAGGTGAAGATGAATCCTTGAGTGTAATTTTCCATGTAACATTCTCTTCTGTTGCCCTTAACGTCCTTTAAGAGGCAACCCTAATTTAGTTGGACAGACAAAACTTTTCTTACTAACATTTTGCATCTTTAAAGGACTCTTTGCAGCAGTAACACACGAATACTAAAGGCACATCCTGATAAATCAATTGCAATTTCATAAGAATATATGTGCATGTGTGTGTGTATTCATACCAATCAAACACAGGTTTAAGCCACATATATCCTTGAGGGTTTTATTTCGTAATTTTATTTGCTTTGCTCTTCTTGGTATAGGGGTATTGGGGTTTGGCAGTCATATGGCATGGAAAGATTTGAAGATTGGTAAAAATTTATAATAAATTTTCTCTCTGTCTGGGTGGTGCAAGGATACTCGTACCTTCCAACCCCACCTCACTACCTCACCACCTCACCTGTCAATCGCATTCCACATCGTTGTAGTCGTCGTCGTCGTCGTCGACATGAAAAGGGAATAGGAAAATGCATCTATTTTGTATACCTTTGAGGGAATCTTTTGCGGTTATTTTTCACTTTTATTCTTATTATTTTACCTTTTTACAATTCTTTCTTTTTTTTACAGTTTTTTTTTTTATTGAGAGAAAGAGAGAGAGAGAAACAGAAAGCAAATTGAATGACTACTCCTTGTCTGCTCGTGTCATGTGGGTTTGTGTTTGTGAATATTGACAAGAGTTGTTTCATTCTTGCAACAAAGGTAAAAGGATATAGGAAATATCATTTTCTGTCTGATGTTGGTGGTTATACATACTTCGAAAACGTATAAGGATACAATGTTGTGTTACCTGATTTTGAAGTACCTATACCGACCGAGTTGCATAGTGAGACAGGTAAATGTATTTTTTTTTAATTTCGGGGGGTGTAGTCATGCACCTGTTTCGGG
Source organism: Scaeva pyrastri (assembly GCA_905146935.1). Lineage (NCBI taxonomy): Eukaryota > Metazoa > Arthropoda > Insecta > Diptera > Syrphidae > Scaeva > Scaeva pyrastri. Next base: position 75,798,006 of record LR989927.1, read on the forward strand.
TTTCTTCTAAATTGGATGGCAGGTTTTTTTCGGTTGAAGGTATTTGGTTTCAGGGGGACTTATAGGAAGGAGTATGTAATAGTTTGGTTTCCTTATCAGAATATTTTGTTAAAAAGGGAAATGTAATAAATCTGTTGTTTCTTTTTTGAGTTGATAGGAGTAGGTAACTACAAAGAAAAGAAAACAAAAAAATAACAGATGGTTGACAAGAAAATTGACTTTTGAGTGGAAACAGGAGGTGGGATGAATTGGACATGAATTAAAATATCTAAAGGAAGAATGGTATTTACCTAACTACAGATTGTTTGGATTTGGATTAGAAAAATTAGTAAATATAAACGATACCGACATCTGTTATCAAACCTTCGTAATTTTGACAGGTGGCAATCTTGTGTGCCAGATAAAACAGGTGTAAACGATTTACTTTTAAACAATAGTTAAAAACTATGATAAGATATTTTTTTTAAAGAAGAGACAAGACAAGTCTCAAGAGAGGCGAGAAAATTTCGACCAAAATATGTCAAAGAATCTCTCCAAGCTCTTCAGTCTCGTAATATATTTCGGGTTTTATAGTTTCTCCACGAAAAATATCGAATTTAAAATGTTCTTGATAAGAATCTTTAGAAAAATTATGATTTTTTTCTAAAAACAAAATAATTTGTTTAGATTGTGAAAAGTTTTTACCCATTTTTAGACTTCAAAGTGACATTTTTAGAACAAAAGTTGAACCGCGGCTTAAAATTAAATTATTCACTAGGAAAAACAGGAGATGAAAACGGGAACGAGGATCTTTTCATGGGACCGAGAAGAGGATGAAATTTTGTGATTTTAACAAGAGAGAGACAAAACTAACAAAAATCTCGTTGTGTCTCGTCTTGTCACCGTATGACTTGAATTTAGAAATTCCATCAGTACTGACATTGTATTAATGTATTGATAAATAAGTATTTTAAATACTGAACAAATAAGGAAAACTTAATGTACTTTTGTGAATAACCCTTTCTTTTGTCTGACGTCTAAATTTCTGTTTAATTTTTTTTTTTCAAAATATTCAATTTTTCAATAGCTTATTTGCAATTGAGGAAATTGTCAATAATTGGTTACGATAGCTACTTTCGAGATTACGTTCAGCGTATTTCGGAATGGCATTAACTTCTGCTTGAAAAATACTTGTGGACTGTCCCATTGATATCGAAATTTTGGTTCTTGGCCCAAAGATACCTGTTCCAATCCCTTCGGATGTTCTTGACCCATCAGTTTACCACCTAATGGCATTTGTATTTAGGTTGTAGTTGGTATAGCTTCGCTTAACCACTCCTTTTTACAGCTTTACTTTGTCGAGTAGTTCTTATCAAAGTAAAATTTTTTTGTGCATGCCACCCCTTTGGGATGTCTAAAAGATCCACAACAGAAGATTTTGGAATGTGGATTCCTGCTCATCACCAATCTATCAACACATAGATAAAATGTCAAATCTATAGCGTTGATAATAATTGACAACCGCTATAAAATTTTGAATAACTTCTCATTGATGCCTTTCAAAAACGTATTTGAATATACCACCTCTAATCACTCTTGAGACACATTATGTTGTATAAACTTTAGGAACATTTCGATTATCTGATTATCGGTTCCTGTCGTTTATCAAAATCAGTATTAAGAGAAAAAAATAAATAATTGTGTAATATCTTAAGCCAACAATGTGCTTTTTGTCATGTATTTTTTTTCTTGGGCTGTATCACCAAACAGCCCTAGTCGCTAAGATGCAGTGTCTCTACTCCGTAAATTTATGTGTGGAATAGGTATCTGAATGACAATATTTGTACATGCAATGATTCGTAAAAATTTGACAACTTCCAAAAAGAAGTTTAAAATAAAACGTGATACAAATTTTAAATTCTATATACTCAGAAAAATTAAGTCTTTCGAAATTTTCTTCTTAAAACTTCAGTAGTATTTGTTTTTGAAAGTTAATTTCCATTCCCCTCAAAGATCATGGACACTTTTTAACTGTTTGCGAATTAGGTATAGGTACCCACATGCTTAAATTTTCTCCAAACTCTTAATGTCTTAAAATATCCAGCACAGCAAGTCGTGCTCTCCGTTGAATCGATATTTATCCTGTTCCTGAACTCGTACTCTTACATGCTTTTTGCAGCAACGTTTTTCTTCTTTTTTTTTTTTATTTAATGTTGAACCGCATCCCGCTGGTCTTAAATTACACATCTCCCGGTTTCCTTCTTATTATTATTTCTTTTTGTTGTTGTTTTATTTTTCTTTTTCTTTGCTTATACTTTTGTTAACCAAAGTCTCATATGTTCCTTCAACAAATACACAGACACACATACATATCCTGACGCAAAAACACCCGCTTTCAAAAACCCTTTACAACAGTTTTGGTTTCTTTTTCTAAGAACAATAAAAGTTCACCAGCGCTGCCGCTGTGCTGCACATTTGTTTCCTTGTGACAAGTAACTCCTTTTTTGTTTTGTTTTTGGATTCCCAAATCCCGGTGTTACCAAAAAAAAAAAACAAAAAAAAAAAACAAACTTATCCTCTTCCACCATCATTCCAGAAGCGGCAAGTTCTTCCTGACTCCATCCCCTGCAGTACCGCAAAACTTGTTTTGTCCCCACAAACGTTTGTCAGTGTGGTACGCGGGAAGAATTAAAACAATGGAATGGATGTGGTAAGGAAAAAAAAAACAACAACAAAGAAAAAAAAGAAACCAGTTTACAATTAACGGGGTGACACACAAGTACCTACCTATACAAGGATAAAAAGGACCACGACGACGACGACGAGTAAAGCAAAACAAAACAAAACAAAAAAAAATTAAATTGCATAAGAAAATTGCGCGTGATATTGTGCTTGAGGTTCCAGAGCGTAAAGAGATGAACAAAAAGGAATCCAGGACATTTCGAGGGCCACTTTGCGCGTCGTCATCGTCGTGGTTGTCGTCCTCATCATCGTCGTCGTCGGTCGGTCTTTATTTCTCTTCTCTGCTCCAGAGATATAATTTATCTATATGTACATATGTGTTCCTGCGAAGGAGGATTCTCTTGCACTTGATGCACATAAAAGCTTGACGTAATACATGAATGCAACAGTATTGTTATAATAGTTCTTTGTGGGCAATCAAGTGATTGTCAAACACAGACACAGACACCTGTGTCCTTATAAAATAACAAAAGTTTATGAGGGCACATAATAAGGTTAAGGATAAAAGTCCTTTGATAATTTTATAATTTTTTAATTCAGATGGACAGCAAAAAAGAATTTCAGAAAAACAAAAACAAAAATTTATCGATCATTTAAAATCAATATAACAACACTGGTGAAACAATAAAACAAGGAATTCAATAGAAAAAAACAAAAGGAAGACAAATTAATGAACAGGGAACATATTGTCGGGATAAAATCGTTTAAATGAATTGAAACCAAATATGCAAATCAAAAATTTATTATGAGAATGGGAAGAGAGTGCAATTGAAGGGAATCTGGAATAACTTCAGGCAGGGATGGTATACCTACGATTATACATACTATATTTTGTTGTATGGGTGCTCTGATGACGTTTAAGTTGTGAGATCTTCCCAGATTATAATTGGGCATCCCATTATCGGCGATATGACGATGACGGCGCGGCGGCATGGCAGTGTTTGATTGTTTGACGAACAATAGGCTCAAACAAAAAAAAAAAAAAATCGATAAACACACTCCATCATAAAGAACTTGAAATTCTAATTATCGAACTTAATTGTTATCGGATGTGTGAAATTTTTTTTCATTCAATTTATCACATTGATGAATAGAAGGATTTTTATTCGCGCACGAGTTTTGATTTTAGAATGATTTCAAATAAAAGTTGAGGATGATAATTAAGGATTTTCCATTTCGTTGGTTTTCGTTTTTTTTTCGAGATTCATCAGCAGATCCGGTATTGAATAGCAGTGGCGGCGGTGGCGGCGGAGCATGAGTTAAGTGCGCATTTCTTAACATACATTACATATTTTGAATTTGAACTGACATTTGGTGATGCAAGCATTTTTACACTAAGTCTGTTTTACACGACGAATGTTTTTGACGTTTCTCTTTATTCTTTTCCATTGTTATTAAACTTTTTTCTCTTTTTGTTGTTGGAAAAAAAATTTGAAAAAAATTACAACATCGTAAGGCGTTTTTCTTTTTTAACTCAGAAAAGACCTCTGAACAGAGTCCGAGCATATCGAGCATGCTCAGATCATTCTCTGAACAAGCTCTGGACAAAATTCATTTCAGTCTGCTCTGAACAAGCTCAGAACATGTTCAGAACGAAAAAAGAAACACAAATTTGATGCTCTGAACGTTCAGAGCTAAAAAAGAAACACAATTTTATGTTGGACAGTTCAGGCTCTACTCCGAACTACAAAAGAAAAACGCCTATAGTGTGCACATCACTGAATGACAGTTCAAAAGAAAATAACCGAGAACTGTCAAATTTTATTCATCAGGCTATGAAATGAGAGAAATGAAATCAGAGAAGAGAATTTCTATCAATGAGCCATAAGTCAGAAGTCAGTTAAGAGTTTTCGATGGTTTTTGACATTGACAGTTAGTACATGTCTTACAAATTCCTTCATAGTAAAAGTTCAAAGTTGCCCAAGTAGTTGAAAAACCTTCGTTTTTTTGAATTGTTTGTAGATCAGATTTACTGATACCTACTCAATTTTTGAATCCAATACTTCATTTCTTAATCTTCAATCAACCTCGAACGATTTTCGTGACTCTGTAAATTCAGAACCAAATTAATTCGGAAACTTCAAATTTACAACAATAACTAGGCTCGCACTGAACTAAAACCAAATCAAATATCAATTCTATCTCACAAGTGGTTTTCGAGATATAGCACTTCAAAAACCATTTACTGACTGTGACTGACTAACAGATCATTAAATTTTTGGCTCCAAATTTCGGACAGAAAAATTGTAATTACCAATTTGCTATTTTCGTATTAAGGGGCGTGGTATCAGCCTTCTTTTTCAAAATCATTAATTTATCAATTGAAATGAGGAGTTCGAATTCTTGTAACTTCAAGTACGTAGGTGAACTTCAACTAAGAGTTGAAGTGTAAACCAATACAAATATTGTAAATTTCAGATTTATTGACTAGGGGGCGTGGTAACTACCTTTTTTTACAACATTGTTAGAATTTATAAAGATCTCTTCTAATTCTTGTAGAATGATAAAATTTGATACAGCTGTAAACGTTGACGAGCAGGCATGGGAATCAATTAAAAATTTGGCATTAGGGAGGCGTGGTGAACACCCAAAAAAACAAAAACTGTCAATCTTGAAAAGTAATATGAGATCTTATAGAATTCACCAAGTTCCAAATTCATGGAGATATAATGCAAAAATGTATTTTAAGTAAAAAGTTTTCGAAAAAACTCTAAAATCTGACACAAAGTTATCATATTTTTTGTTTATCTGTCTCTCAATAATGTAACGGGTAAAATGAGTGCTTTATTTATAATTCCTTTCTCTGTAATCTTGTGATGTCTACAAAAAAGTCAATGAATCCAATTCCTATATTACTGATTCTAGGAGGCTTTATTTATATCAAAAACTTCAGTTTTGAATTGCTTTTTTCAATCCTTAAATACAAACGTAAGTAAGTAAGTATATAAGACACATAACATTATTTTTATCCTTGATTTGAAATAAAGTCATAAACTTAACTACATTACATATATGTACATAAGTACTCGTAACTTTGAAGAAAAACACTCCATTTGTTTGTGTATTATGAGATGATTTTGATTTGTATAAGGAAATGAATTTTCACTTACATTCCTATCATCAAATTTCATTTGATGATTTCTGATCCTTGTGTATGGACTTGAATGCACAATATGCCCCAACCCCTCAATCATTCCATTCAAATCAAATGGTTTGCTATGTTCTTTGTTGTTGTTGTTGTTGTTGTTGTTGTTGTTGTTGATGATGGAGTTTGATTTCTGGACCTTAGGAGGCTCTTATACTCGAATCATCATCCCATCCACTTTACACCCTACCAAAAAATCCATCACAACCATAAATCCATTGAATTATTATTATTGAAAGGATCGCACGAAATTAAATTCATGCTCGACTGGGAGAAGTTGCCTATATACTGCTTCGGGAATCCTCTCCTATGCTACTGATGCTGATGCTGATGCTGATGCTGATGATGGTTGAATGTAGTTATCAAAACATCTTAAATCTCACTCTCGAGCTCCCTTCGGCTTCGATCCACTTTTCTCTGCTCCTCTGATCCGAAATCCTTCTTTTCTCATCGGTCTTATACATTTATTTATGTTTGTCCAGGTATGTAACAACGAGTATTTGTATGGCTTTGGAAAATCAAAATTCTGGAAATAAACTGCATGAAGGCCTACTCGTATATGAACCTCTACAGAGCTACCATACCTTCCCAGGACCTACTAGAAATCATCTCCAGGAATGTGGAAATAACTCTATGCTCTGCTCACCGATGCTTGCAATAGCTGGCAAACTGGGATGTTTATGATGGTGGCTCTGGCTTCGGCTCAGACTATCTACATATGTATATGTAAAGGAGGTCCTTTATAACTTTGTGTTCGGTTCAGGTGCAGCTTCTCTGTCTGCTGTAGGATTTGAAACTAGGGAATGGGTGTTTTGGATGGTGTTATTATGATGCAGATGCATCCAACATTTGTACAGGTTCATCAGGAGGTGGATTTTATTGTGTTCTCGTAAGTTTTTGTGCGTGTACCTCTCAGCTCCATCTCATACCTTGAATTTTTTTTTATATTCATTTAAATTTCGGTTATCCTTTGGATATGTTTTGAATGGAATGAAGTTACTCTTTTTTTTTATTCACATATTTATTTTTTATACGTTTATCTGTGGAAGAATTTTATTTTATTCTCTGCTCGTGTTCAGGCGGTTTGAAAGTGTACTAAAAGCTTGTTAGTCCATCCGGATGCAAATTGAATAAACTTAATGGGATATTTTTTTGTATTCTAAGGTGGCCATCTGAGTGTGAGTAAGGTACATGAAATAAAATGTTTTTTTCTTTATACATTTTACAAGGTACCTATTCTACTGTGGATAACATTTTATGGACCATTTTTATCCAGTACCATAAGTTAAATTAAACTCAATGTAAAGGGGTGCGCCATTTTGAGGATTATTTGTTGAACATTGTGAAAAATTTAAATCTTTTGGTTCAACTATACTTTTGACTATTTTTTGCCTTCATATTTTATAATTTCTTGTAATCAGAAAAAGTTTAGAAGTAAAAAATCTGCATTGAGAATTTAAACAAATATATGTTAAAGACTCTACACATTTTTGGAGAGTTTTTTCTTTGCTTTTAATTTTCTTGAAAAATAATTTATGTTTAAAATTTCTGTAAAACCTGCCAAGTTAAGTAATTCTTTTTAAAACTTAACAGAATTTACGAAAATTCTTAAGAAATTTAAATTGGCTTGAATAATTATAGATTTACTAAAAACTAACCAATTATCTTATATTTTTTAAAACTAATATGCCAATAAAACTCTGATTTTACTTTTCGAAAGTTCTTTGTGCAAGTCATCGAAGAAAGGTGTTCTAAACGTTCGGACGTGGGAACAGACATTTCTCTAAAACTCATGTGCGGATTCTATAGGAACCTTAAAGAACTTCCAATTAATAATTTAAATAGAAAACAGACTATATAATTTATTATTAAAAATAATTATTTAAAAAAAAGTTAATAATTACTTTGTAATTTTATTTTGTCATTTCAGGTACGTTTCGCAGTGATCAGTTAAAAAATCAAATTCAAAAGTAAGAATAATTTTAAATTTAAGATTTTTAGTAAAATTGATTTATTTATCTAAAATTTACAATTTTTATAATAGCAGTATTTGAGGTTAGATTTTCATTTAGAATTGATTAATAATTGAATGCAGTTTTTATGTAACTTTGACAGTTTTGTTCCCATTACTTTTTATTTGTCGGAACCTGAAATGGTGATTCTGAATTGTGTTTTTTTAGATGTGTGGTTTTCAAGAAGAAATAAAACGCATACAATTTAATGTTATTGCTAAGAATTTAAATTCATTATATAGATCAGGGTTTGCCATTATGTTCTACATTTGATTTTGGGCAAGTGGCGGTCGCGGCTGACGCGAATAAATTCCAGCCAAAAGGCCCAATTTTCGAACACTTTCTACAGCAATTGAGGCTGTATGCCAGCAATTAGGAGACGAATATTTTCTTTCAAGGTGTCAATCGTCTCGATCTTATCTGCATAGATAAGCGACTTCACATAACCCCACAAAAAATAGTCCATCGTTGTTAAATTGCACGAACTTGGATACTTGGAGGCCACGCCACAGGCCCACGACACGAGATAATGCACTCACCAAAAGTTTCGTTCAATAAATTTATTCTTGCGTTGGCTGTATGGCATGTAGTGCCGTCTTGTTGGAACCAAAGGTTTTCCACATTAACATCTTAAATTTCAGTCACGAAAAAGTCATTAATCGATTGTAACATTTTGGCCGGCTTCATTTTTGCAGAAATACAAATATGGACCAATGATTCCCTCTGCCCACAGTGACTTTTTAAGAATGTAACGGCGCGGCGGCGGTGGCGTCTCAACAATGGCTTGTGGATTATGATCAGTACAAATACGACAATTCAGCTTATCAACCAAAAATGACCTTCAAAATCGGGATCGGTGGCCATCTCGTTTTGTGCTCATTTACCGAACGTGTGACGCGCTTGATAATCATTCTGCTTCAATTCGTTCATGAGTTAGAATTTGGTAAGCCCTCAAACCAAGATCCTTCCGCAAAATCTTCCATTAAGTAGTTGGGCACAGCTCCAATAGTTGTACGCCATGGTGGATGGAGTCATTGGGGTCTTCTTCGATACTCTCCTCCACATCAGCAATAGCGTCTTCGGTGCGCACTGTACAGCGTCTTTCAGAATGCGCATTATCCACTAGAGTAAATGTGGTGCGAAACCGATCCATGGTTTGCACGATTTGCAAAAGGAGTATGTCTATTTATTATGAAATGACATAAATCAAGTGACAGCTGTCAAAAAGATACAAAAAAAATGATTGCCAGATTGAAAACCACACATCAAAAAAAACAACAACACCCTTCAAGTGTTTATCGGTTTAATTCTTTCTTCATTTTTTTCATGTGCTACGAAAAGAAGTTAAAAATAGAGCAAATGCATGTACATACAATATATATATGTATGTATAAATATTTCACACAATCAGATAGTTGCCTAATTATTACCCTCAGCAACTAAATACCAAACTAAACTCGACTAAAGTTTTTTGATTGTCATTTAATCTGACATCATCAAACAACTAGAAGATTCGAAAGTCAAACATAAATTTATGTTCCTAGAATATTTACGACACTTTGTCTGGCATGTTGTTTATCTCACAGACAAATAAATAAATGTATCTAAATAATTTAACACTATTTTATACATACATTTTGTATCTGCGTACAGTGTGATTTCAAAGCCAATAAAAATAATTATACATAGCTATGTATAGATAAAAAAAACCATAAGACAAAATAAGAAACTGCACTATAAAACAAATCACTTATAGTGACAGTTTTGTGTTTTGGCTAAAAACTAATTGAAGTAAGAAAAATTCATTCACCGATACTGTGACACTTGTGACAGGCTTGACCAAAAGTCATTTAATTGTCAAAAAACAGAGAAGGAAAGTCTTATGTTTGTTAAGCAATAATTTACGAGTAAATATTTTGATGATAGTTATTTAAAAATTAATTCAGTATGACGCTTATTGCTGCACAGTGCACACCCACTTTAGTACGTCAGCACAACACAATTATCGTCATCATCAGCACTTTTGTGTTGTTACACTTTCAAAACAAAAAAATTAAGTAATTTAATGTTGATGTCATGTAATAAATCCTTGATAAATCAATTATCAATCCAATTATGCATAAAATTATATTTCATCTGTTAAAATTCGTTAAAAAAAATAAACAAAATAAATTTAAGATTTATAATTATGTAATTTTTTTTGATTTTTGATATCGATTGACATTATTTTTTTTTCTTCATTCATCCATAACGAAAGAGAATAATATTTTTAAATCAATTATGAGTACGACATCGTAAGTAAATACTCATCAGCCTTTTTTTCATTTACTCATGTTGATGCTTTGAGAAACATAGACATACAAAAAGTGCGTATACGCCCAAGTGACCTTTTCTTAAATCGTCGTTATTAGGGTGAATAAAATTACACTTTTGTATTTTTTTTGTCATTTTATGTATATTTTAGTATTTATCATAAATAATTAATTTATTTATAGGAAACTAAGTCATAGTGGATAAGAAAAATCCATATTTTAAATTAAAAAGTATTTTCCTGAAATTGGTAAAAATTAATATTGAATTTATCTTAATTCTTACTTACTCATCCGGCTCCCGATCCACTAAGGGTCTCAGCCTGAGATATTATACGTTCTTCCATCGTCTGCGGTCCCTTGCAAGTTCACTCCAGTCTGCGTGACCAAGCGCTCTTGCGTCAGCAACCGCCTGGTCTTTGCAGAGGAGGTTCGGTCTTCCTCGTCGTCTCGAACCTGGGGGCGGGGATTCGTTGTTCGATGTGGTTAACATCCACATTTTGATACACCTCGTACAATTTACAGTTGAATCTTCTCCTCCATTTAACTCTTCGCATATGGGACCAAATATCCGCTGAAGGATTTTTCTCTCGAAAGTACACAGTATCAATTCCACTTTTTTACTTATCGTCAAGCACTTGGCCCCGTAGAGTAGAACTGATAAAATTAGAGTTTTGAAAAAAGTGCACTTCGTCTTTCGAGAAAGAAGTTTTAAACCCACTTTTTTTGACCAAACCGAAGTTGCAACGGTTGGCTATTTGTCGGATATTTGTTCCGAGGTTGTTCTTAATTCTCTTTCATACAAAAAAGGACTTTGCTAAAGATGACAAATCATATTTTGACCTACAGGAATATTTTTTTTTCTGGAGTGAAAAATGTGTGCTTAAACTAAAAATATCTGTTTCCGTCTAATTTAGGATATTTTCAGGCAGTAATGACTTGTCTTGGTTTTACGAGATGCGACCGAATTAAGACCGAGACTTTCCTTGTTTCGTTTCCAGCTCTATCCGATATTACACACATAACTGTAAGTGAATTAATGACGTTTGAGATTGTGTATAAAAATGTTTTGAACCTGAAAACATCTTATATATTTTTAAGTATGATTAAATGCTTCCCATTTTTTGTCTCCTTAAAAGGTTTAGTTACCCTTTAAGCGTTATGTCTTATGTCAAACATAAGTAAACTCGTTAACAATTTGTTTCTAATATCAGATAACAAAAATAATAAAACTTGTTTATCCAGAACCCCTTCGCCTGTATGTCAACCTAGTTATTAGCTCAATTGAAATTTTGCTATCAAAACAAATGCAGCTTTAAAAAATATAGATACTTTTTTTGTGTATAACGCAGAAAAAAATAAAAAATAGGTAAATGCATTCAACCATGGTCATAATGTAGGAATCAACTTATAGATACTTTGGAGTCGAAAATTTATTCCAATAGAATTTCGTTTTTTTTTGTTGTTGTTCAATTTTGCTTATGCCTGCATTTAAGCGTGTGGTTTGTTTTACACTTTAACTATACATTTATGCATCTACGATAAATACGACACATTGATATACTCAGATACAGTATCTTTGTGCACGAGTATATTGTAGATATTTTCTATAAATGAAAACAAGTAAAAGAAATAAATTTTATATAAAAATATTTGTTCAGCCGAAACAGGTGGTGCAATAAACTTTACCTGACAGCCACGCGAACTTATTAAAAAAAAAAACGAATTAAATAATCTTGTGCCAACATCAGCTGGCCCGGTCTGTTTCTCCGTTTGTTGGTTGTTTTGCACTTTTTTGTTGTTGTTGTTGTTGTTGTCAACTCGATAAAATAACAGGTATAAATGTTAACGTTAACGTACTCGCAACTTTTATCCTTCTCATTTGCTCGTGCAGAGGTGAATGTTCCCAAGGACATAAAACTTTTCTTATATATATAAAAAAAAATTAAATAAAATGTTTGAATACATTTAAAAGGGACACAGGACTTAGGTAATGTGCCAGACCAAATTTTTCAAAATTAAATCAAAACTTAAATAACTCAACCTTAACTTTAGTTTTTTTTTAACATCGATCGTTACGATATTTTTACCCTTCAGGAGACATGGTAGAAAATTAAGGAGTAATTGAATTTTAAATTCGATTTAAATTTATGCATAATAAATGTGATATATAATAATTATATAATTATGATTGTATCAAATTTTGTTGGAATTTTAACTTGTCCAATTTATTGTTGTGAAATAAACATACATATTACTTTTGACTGAGGTCAAAATTATAAGTAAAACAAAATTTAACTGAAAGTTTTATTTGAATTGAATGATAATTTTGAAAGCTGTTTAAATAAAATACTTTTCGAGAATTGACAGGTGTCAAAAATTATTGGAAATAGGGAAGTAAAAATAAACAAAAGTCAGGGCCGTGTAACTTTTTGTACTACATTTAATCATTCAACTATGTACTAAAATTGACAGGAATGAAGGATACCTACAATTTGTTGCCAAGTCCAAGCGGCTGCTTTAAGAAGCACTTCTACATGACAAAAATTGTTACTCTTGACAGATTCTTCAATTTCAGTCAAAAGATAGTGACCGTAGGGATTGGATTAGGTCTTTCAACATGGCAGTCCTATGCTCTAGTAGTCTTACCATCACACAACGGGAAGTTTTGCTTTAACGTTATTATGACAGATGACGTTTAGTATTTTGTTCACTTTATTTTGAATGGAATTTCCATTGAAATACGAAAAAGAAAAATTACGGTCACTGTTCCCAAAAATGAATGAAGCGATAAATTAAGTTTCGTTACATTTCTTAACGAATGTTATCGATCGGATGATTACAAAAGATGAATTCAGGCAATTTTTGACAGTTATTCACGTTAAATGTCAGTCTATTGACTTTAATACTAATTCAATAAAAATAATACAGTTCAAATTGTGCCAAATTGCATCATTGAAGACGGTTGCTTGTTTGTAAATACCACTGCTGTCAGTTCATTAGCTGTGGTTGCTTATCTTATTCGATCTCGAATCTATTCTGATCTCAAAATAAAACAGATGACTCCTTTTTGTTCAAACAATTACTGTTATTCTGAAAGAAATCGAACTTATCTTTTTATTTTTCTCCCCAAAAGATTCTGGTCCAATCTAACTTAATAAATTCATAGTACAGCAAACAGCAAACAAAAACTGTCACTTTGACATTTGCATTCTTGCGTAATTATCTGTTTCCTCATGGTTTACACTTCAGTTTAAGAATTTATTCGGTCTCACAGTTTCGTTCAAGCCTTGAACTTAGTTTAGTTCATAGTTCAAGTTAACCGACAATATTCTGCGGGTTAAACTCCGTCTTAGCATTTAAAATCACTTTCCACGGTGACGGTTTAGTTTAACTGCTGCCATTTTATAAAATTGGGCTTGTGAAGAAAATGTTCCATAACGTGGCTAAATATAAATTTTTATTTTCAAAAAATATTATTTACTTAAAATTAATAACTGTTACATTAAACATTTTATTGAATTATCTAGAAAGAAAAAGAAGACAAGGAAAGATAAATGAAAAACCCCATAAAAGTGACGTTCATTTTACGTTACGTCACATTACGCAATTGAACGAAGTTCAAATAAACTAAAGTTGAGATTGCACTGTTAAACTGGACGAGTTAAACTAAAAAAAACTTAAATTCCGTTTGAGGTCAGCTGAAATTTTAACTGTGAAGTTTTTCCTACGCTGACAAAAACCCGTGTAGAGTTTTCTGAGTAAAGTGGACAATTTTGACAGATTGAGTGTACTATAAACGAATAGGCAATATACGATATGACTTTATGTATGACATTTCACATTATGGCAGGTTTTTTTTGCCGTAGCTTTTGACGAAATATTGTTATATAACTTTCATTTTGTTTCGTCCCTTTTTTGAAAAATATGTTTTCGAATTCAAACGTCAGTTTAAAAAAAAAATTGAAACAAGGGATATTTTTTTTTGGTCAACACTACATGTCAAAGTATATATCTCCCATTTGATTAAATTTGGAAGGAAATTATGGAACGTCAGAAAAATTTTCCAATGCAATAACCGTCTAAGTATTCATTTAAAACTGGGCCATGTTTATTTATTAAGAATTTTTGTAGCAGTTCAAAAGTGAAAAAGAAATACACTAAACTTGTGACCAAATACCTCATAAAATCCTTTGCAGCTGTATATTTGCACTTAGTTATCTTCCTATTCATCATGAAACAATAAACAAAACAAAAAAAAAAGTATCAAAATTATATAAAATTTATTTTATTTATATAAATATAAATTTCTGTTCCCACAGGTGTAAAAAACAGAACCAAGGGCTTTAAATTGAAAAGCATAAAGTTTTCCCTTCTGTTGTTGAATATTACACTGAAGTGTATAGAATGCACAAAACAAGGATATTTTAATCACTTACATATACACACAAGCAGTTTAGAGTATATTATACTCTGTGTATCTGTACAGTTTTTTTTTTTACGTTAGTGGGTGTGCCTGTGTGTGTTTGAAAATATGTTATATAACGACTAAGTTTTTGAGTTTAATCCAATTTTGTGGTTTAATTAAATTTTAATTTAACAAATCACTGCAATTTAAATTAATATAGGGCATCAGGATTAGGTTTTTTTTTCTGTGTCTTGTGTATTTGGGGGTAGATTAAAAATTTAAAAAATAAAGTCTGTTATCATGATGAAATACATATAATTAAAATTATTCAGTTTTAAACTGAAATTTAAATTGACGTTGGTTATTTTTATTTGGCAAACATAACAATTGTCACATTTTGCATTTAAAACAATGAAACATGACATAAATAATGATTTTGATAATTATATTGACATTTAATTTAATGACAATTAAGATCTGTTTGATTTTGGTATTGGTATGAGAGAAAATCAATATTAAAAAAGTTCCTTTTTTGTTGATACATTTTTGAAACTCATTTGGTTTACCAAACCGAAGTATTATAACGGTTTTCTAGGGTAATTCTTTGTCGAATCTTCACTAAGGTGTCATTCGTTAGATGAACTCTCAAACTTCTTCTATTTTACTTTAATCAATAGTGACGTTCATATAAGAACTTCATATTTTCTTATTTAACGTTTTATTGTGTGTTTTCCAAATTTACACGGCACAACTGGATGAATTTCAGCCTAAAAGTCAATGATCAGATGATGTGTCTTGACTTGAAATTCCTTGGTCTTGAACACAAGTATTTGACAGATGATTGTTTAGTTGTGTTCCACAAAACAACTCAGAACGCAGAACATACTCTGTTCAGGTACACACAAAACATAACCTTATGTCAGTAGTTGTGTTTTATTCATTGCTGCATAGCTAGAGCAGCATTAAATTGAATAAAAAGATCAAACACATTCCTTATTTTAAATATCAGCAGTACAGCTGTCATTTTTTTGCAATCAAATTGTTGTTGTTTGCCGAATTTGAATTTATTTATTAGTAATTTTCTTTAAAAAAATGATTTGTGCCAAAATGCATAGCAATCAATCAGTATTTGAACATCGTTGTCGTTAACGTCAGTTAGTTGAACGTCAGTTAGCCAACACATCTTAGCCACCTATAATCTCGTCTTAAAACAGTTATAATTTTTGTCATTCAGCCTACGCACGGTGGACTTTTTATCACTATTACCTAAAATGACGTTAGGAAGTTGACATTTCGTTAGTTATTTGCTTTTATGGCTTTATGTCATTGTATGAATGTCACACTTTAAAATTGAAATTCTTTTTTTTTGGAAATTGAAGGTCAATGTGGTTCTTCTAACTGAACTTGAATATACATATGTACATTTGAAACTGATATTGAAAGAGTTTCAACCATTTAACTTGATTGAAATGTTTATTATATGAAGTAATTTAAATCCTATTACTCCACTTCAATTCTAGACCACTTTCAACCATCTTGAAGTTTATTTATCTCACACTTTATGTCTATCAATTTTTCTTCAATTAGTTTCGTTGTTTACATGTATATTCAAACTCGTTTGAATGAAGCTGTTTTTTCATTCATTTAACTTGGATCACCGCAAGTTTATGGAGTTAAGAAAAAAAGTATAAGAATATAAAATAACAGTGAGTGGTTAGGTCAAGTCGTTTGGTAATTGAAAACCCATCACTACTATTTCGTTTTATCTCTTTTGGCATCATTGCATCGTTGTGATGTTGTAGCTCGTAATTGCAGTTTTGGAAAATGTATTTTTAATAATACTAAAATAAAACCAATTACGTGTTTTGTTTGTAAAGTTGTTATGGTTTTGCTTTTGGGTATTTTGAAACTTCATAACGCATAATTAGGTTAATTATGTTTTTAGGTACAAGTGTGATCCCAAGGAAAGAAGTTTTAAACTGAATTCAACTATACTCTGAGTCAAAACTTAACACTATACTGTGTGCGTTTTCTTACGTCAAAATTAAAATAAAATAAGATATCATCAACAGCAGGCGGTAGATCTAAGATTTCACCAAGAGTGAAGTAGGTATCGTAAATCGTTTAGATAAAACAATAATCGAAATGAGTGAAAAGACGTGTTTTAGACAACTGCAGTTGCAACTGGAGCCGTAGCAGAAATAACTGTCAAAAAATATAGTAATTTCTATTTTACTGAGTGTCCACACTGAATTCTACAGCACGAATGTCAAAATGTCAAAAATATTCATGTACAGATTACAAGTTCACCAACTTTTCCAATTCTCTTTTGTGGGTATTAAGTTTAATATTTTGACAGTTATTGACAGCTTTATGGAATTTTCTTTAAAAAAATGATATTATGTAAATATTGGTGAATGCTATTTCCTGGGTGTTCCAATTTTCAGCAACTCGTTGGAGCAAAGCGACTTGTATCTCGCGAATAACACAAGCAATGTAGACTTCCAAAACGTCAATCATAGCTGGCTTATTCCTCAATACCTATAAGATTTTACATTACCCCATCACAGGTGGCCAATTTACCGTTCCAAAACTTGAAATTCAGTGCTCACTAAAAAGATTTCTCAACCATTCTTAATAGCGCTGCTTTGTTGGAACCAAAGCTCATTGAGACCATGGATGGGTTTGAATTGCAGACAACACATTGAATGTTAAAATGGCGAAACAGCTGAACAATTTGAAAAACGTTGTTGGGTTGTGAGTCTTTCCATTATGACTTTCCAAACGCCATACTAAAGATACTGAACAAAAAAGAAATGATAAACTTTGATAGGAGTCACACGTGATCTGTCAAAAATCTGTCAAAAAAGCCTATTGAAAATCAAACATCACAATGAATCACCCGATATATGCAAATGTTGTAATATTTGTTTGCAGTTGATTTTTTTTGAAAACACTTTCCAGTCTTCTTGACATTAGAAGCTTTACAAATTTCAAAATAAGACTTCTTGAAAGAATCCGAGGCCAGATTCTCGGGGACCAGAGTGACATTCTAGAGCTTGTGCGTATTAAAGTAGTTTTTGTTCAGCTTCTTTGTCATCACCTGTATTCATTTTTTCTGCTATAAATAAATCTATTATATGTATAAAAAAAATACCAAAATCAAAAAACTCCACCCATACAAAATTTATCATATAGAAGGCCAGATTGAATGCATTTGATTAAATGCACGTGTTCATCCATCTAATTGCTATTCGTATTTTTTAAACTAATTACATATTATGCCAACGCATGCAAGTCAAACAATGATAAAATACAAAAATAAAATAAAAATGTTCAATTCTGATCACGAAATGCAATTTGCGATGGAACAATTGAGATACTCAAGCTTAGATAAGAAAATAAAAAAAAAAAAAAAAAATTGCAAAAGGGGTATAAGAAGATATATTTTTTAATTTTAAGTTAAATCAACTTTTGTCTGACTTAAATTTGCATTCAAACAACACAAAATATTTGGGATCATCAAGATCATAAGTTGCAACAAGTGTTTAACGGCAGCGGCGCGGTATTGCAGTACGGCAGCCGTAGTGGCAGCACGTGCGGGGGCATCGTTGTTGGTTTTTGAGTGAAAAAGTCACATCTTTCTTTTTGCGCCCACACTAGTGTCGCGTGCATCTAAGTTAAGGCGTTTTAATATTCTTGTATGCATATACATACCTAGGTAGGTAGGTAGGTACCTTTGAATGCCATCAGTTAACGATTTTGCGTGGCGAAGAAGCGACAAAAAACGTCTTCCTACATGGAATACCTTTTCCGGTAATGTGAAACCCCCACATTCATCGAACCAAAATCTAACACAAATTGAATTTATAAATTAGTTTTTCTTTTTTCTTTAAAAAAAAACTAAGCTACACGTATTAGGATCATCAAAGTCAATATGTAAGCCAGAGTTACCATTTTGACATTTACTTTATTGTTGCATTTACACCTCATCGTGACAGCTGAATGACAGTTTATTTAAAAAGACACATCTCGTCATGAAATGTGAACTCACAGTTCACGTAAGTTTGACACAGAATGTCAACTTAATTTGACAAATTGCTTAAAAGTAACTCAATCCATGTGAAATGTCACATTCAACTCGACTTTTGGCATTATATTTGTCCAATAGTTCAACACTTTTGACTTATCAATTTCAAACTTTAAATTTGATTACTATTGCGAATTTCACTTAACCCACAGAAATAAAATTTCCGAAGCTAGTCAAAATACTGAACCAAGACTTCGGAACTGACTTAGTATTTATAAAAATTTCTTCAGAAATTGTATCGATGAAATAACAACTCAATAGAAAAAAATATTACTAATTTAATGGCAAAAGATGGCGCCTCTATAGTTATGATTAAAAACATTTCACTCCTGTTCAAATATGCAAGTATTTGTGGAACTAAAACTTATTTTAAAATTGTTTTTTACACTTTTTTTAATATTTTATCTTCTAAGGGCTCAACGCACACCAATAGAAAATTTAATTAATCTGTCAATGTCAAAAGTGACAGAGTCACGAACCATCATGTTGTTTACAACAATAATTGACAGAAGGAAAATGAAAATTTCTAAAATTCATTTACAATAAACTTTCTTTTATTATGTCAACATCCACAAATAGTATTTGAAATATGTTTCAAAAATAGAAAAACAAATCTTTTTAAAACACAAAAAATTAGCTTGATGATTTTTAAACAAACAAACATTTGAGGAATGTTCAATGTCTGCTTAACATGAATTTTCATATTTCAATAATTTTGGCGGTATGTGTCAAACTAATAAATTCAGAATAACTAAGAGAATTTAACAGTTTTATACTTAAGAAATAAATCTAAATGTCAAAATAGTCATTTTTATAAATTGAAGCCATGATAAAAATTTAAGTTTTTTAGCGTTACCAAAAAAAAAAATACAATAATAAGTCAAAAAACGCAGAAAATAGGCGTTTTACGTAAAAAGAATTAATTTTGAACACCTTAGTCATAGTTATTCAAACTATCTCATCATCTGTCAGTTTGCGAATGAGTTGGATGTCACTTTTGAAATTGACTTGACAGACTCTGTGTTGATTGTGCCTTCCACAAGAATTACCAACTCAGAAAATTTAAATATTTATCAATAAAGTTGTAAGAGAAAATTTCTATTCACTATTAGTCGTTTTGAAGCATTCTGTCAACCACAACTACAAAATGACAGTTGTACAAACTTCAGAATTGATAAGATATATTAAAAAATTCTATTAGTATTTTATCTTATAACTTATGTACAAATCAAAAAGGAAAAGAAAATTATTAGCGATGCATTCATTTCTTATATTTCAATAAAACGTTGCCAAAAACAACTGTTATAATTTAACTGTCAAAAGAATATTTCCATTTAATAAGTGTATTTCACAAATCAGATTGAATTCAAATTTATGTTATTACTATCTCACGTTTCAGTATTTTATAAATATCAACGGTTTGTCTTAGTAGCGGGAATTCAATGTCAAAATGACAGCACCATTGGCAGTTGTCAATTCGCTTGTCATTTACAAACCAAACCATTCAAAATATTATTTATTTACATTCTGTCATCCCGAGTTAACATTAATTTGTTAAAAATCGTTTTTCCCAATTTAAATAATCTTAAGTTACAAAATTATACCTGTGGCAACTCTGTCATCAGTGATGAATATACAAATAGGTTCAAATTAATTTGGTGTTCGCCTTAGAAGGTCATTTTTTTTTTTTTAAAGATGATGACAATTTATTTCTCGTTTCCATATTATTTGATGACTCTTACTTGTATCATATAGCAACTTGGACAGGGTATGATGGGACAGCAGCACCAGCATCCCAGAACCCAGAACAGAGAATGTATTCCGTCTCGTCTCATCATCGACATCGACGACATCATCATGATGTTGCTGCTGTTGTCATCGATTGAAGATACTTTGTTGTACCTACACTACGAGTATATCTAAAGTCTACCTACATAAAGATTGATTTGTTATTTTATTGTCTGTCAAATGGATGCCTTATATATACATTATATAAAAAAAATAGATTGGTGTGAGAAACTCGATCAATTTTTTATGTTGAAGAGACAGAGAAAAATGGAATGTTTGTGGTTTTTGCATCTCTAGGCGTCATAAGACGAACATGAGACAAAACTGTGAGCTGATAAAAGGTAATATATATAAATAATTGAAAATTCCATAGGCACATCATAGTTGACTTTTAAAAGAAAATAAGTATTGATCGGAAGAAGATAAATTGTAGTGGCAATTTGTTATAAATTGAAAAATAATACATAAAAAGACTTTTCGAAAATTGCTTAAAATGCAAATGATGGATGGTCACTTGGTGAAAGGCTTTTTGATTGGTGATGTGCCTACTACGGAACTCGGTAATAATTTTTGATTAACAATTCCTTTTCTGGAAATTAGTTTAAGGATGTTGGATTTATAGGATTAGGATTGTGTTCATGTATTCCCAAAGCTGGTTAAATTTTAGACCTTTTGGTCATTCATTCATTCCTTGTTCTATAGCTTTTGAACGAAGTGGGTAGAGACATAACGATATTGACACATCTGCAACCGAATCTGCACTGTCATCTTTAAAGATAGGTAGGTACGTCATAATCTAGATTAAAAGTTCAAGAGTGGGTGCTTTTTTCTTAATTGAAGAATTGTTACTGTAGGTACATAACTGCCTTGATAAAAAAAACATACAATTTTATTCAGGAAATTTAAAATATACTTTTATACATCAAATTTCAAAGTACATACTAGATACCCACCCGTTTATGCCAGTTCTTGATCCAATCCTCAAAACATTTTTTTATATTCGGTTTGCGGTTGCCATGATCCATGATCTCATCTCAGGTGCTGAACTGAAACGCATTCCGCGGTTGTTGATTGTTTAAAAACTAAATAAAAGACACATACAACCGCAGTTGTACTCAATATGTCAATAATGTCAAGCTATTAAGCTGAAAATTTCATAGAATGCAAATGACAGATGTAGCACCCTAAAAGAAAGAGAGCACAAATCGAGTGACTGAGAACTTCACACAGGTGTGATCTGGGGATGGCGCACTTGATCAATACGCTTCCACAACGCTTGACACTCTACTCTCTCTTATGCAAGCGAATATTATTGGCAAAAAGATACGCCCTGAAACAAAACATTCCACCTTTGTGACTATATAATTGTACATCTTTCAAATCTAACTTGATTTCTGTTCTACTACAACTCTTCGTGAGCTCAAACTTCTACTACACAAATAATTAGCAACAGACATTGAAAAAGTAAAATTTCGAGTTTAAGTGCTCATCTAAACTGCAATCATCTAAGAAAACAACTCATGTAATGCCTCGCTTATAAGAACTCTTGTGTTATGTTGGATTTTGACGTTTTCCAAAAATTCTTTGGCATTTTTAATTTTGGAAACAAACTTAGCAAAATGGGTAGTTGAAAAAAATGTTCTTAGTGTCTTTTTTCAGCTTTGCGTCAAATTAGTTAAACTTTTTTTCATATTTGACAGAGATTATGGTCTGAGACTATTAGTGTTACACAATTTTTTTTGCAGAAAAATACAGGTGAAAAATTCTGCCTGTCGAAAACAGCATTCTCAAAATTTAAAATCCTTTTCCCCTCAATTATTTAATTTTTTTTTTTCAAATGAAATTTATCAATTCCAGTATTCAATTTTTTTTTGATAGGCACCAACAAGTGGGTAGTTAGATAGAATAGAAAATGTAATTGCAATTTCGAAACGTCAACCACAGAACAATATGTCGTAATATCAGTAGATACTTTGCCATTCCAATCTTACACAAACCTCAAATAAAAAAATATCATAAGGGTATCTAATATTTTTCTATTTTTTTTCTTTGAATTACATTTTTATGTCTCTCATATAACAAAACCAAATACAAAGCAAAAAAGGTGAACTCGAACTCAAAAACTTGAAACCCTTCTTAACTCAGCTAACCAACCACCACCACCGGCAACGGCGGCGACAGAGGCGGCGGGCGGCGACCGCTGTGAAATGTGACAAATGACATATCTGTGGCTAAATACAGGGAGACCAAGCAGTGCGCTGCTGGAACTTTTAAAGTTAAAAAAAAAAATATTTCGATTCGTAACAATTTCTGTTGAGATGTTGCATGTTATGTCGACTATATTCATATATACCTGGGTTAACCGCAAATCACATTTATACTTCAAACCAAAAACAAAACAGTAAAACAAAGGAACGTATATTTAAATAAAAAAAAAAAAAAACTACAGCTATCGGGTTTATCCGATACGCCGATATAAGAGACGCTATCAACTGCTGGTGTATGGTAGCTGTAACTGCATCAAGAAAATGACATAACAGAACAGACATCTCAAAGCTCAGATCAAACCACTTTGACCGACTGACGTTGATATTCATTTCAAATACATACGAGTATTATTCTATCGCACAGGGCCGCCCAATGTTTTGGAACAAAAAACAAAAATAAAATGCATTAGTGTAGTGATAGAAAACAGGGAGTGCCAAACGTCAAAAGGTGGACTATTTGGAATTTCGTTTTCTTTTTTGACAGATAAAACTGAAATTGTTCCAAACTTCGAGTGCAGAATTTGTAGAATGACGTATTGTAATTCAAATCAAGTTCATTTCAAGTTGAATTAATGCAACTCTTATCAATTTGAGAAAAAAGTGACAATTTGTAACTAAACTAAATGTCAAGTCATATAAACCGAGTAGATATACTAGTGATGGGCAATATATCGATAACTTTTATCAGTATCTATTTATTCATAAGTAACTAGTTTAACCGGTTACTCAAAATTGAAGTTGTCAGTCATTAAAGTATGTAAATGTCTGTTGACAAAAAAACACATTTGAAGTTAACAAATGTCTGCTATTGGTTGTCTATCTGTATGTTTGTTAGAAATGTCAAAATTGACATTTGAATCTTGCCGCACTCCATTCAATGAATTCTGCAATTGGTGTGAGTAATAGTTGTTTTGTTTTGGCATGACAGGTATGACGTATGAGTATAAGATATTTTTAAGAAAATTTAATGAAAACGTCAACAAAATTTCCACCTAATCGGTATGGATTTAAACAAGTTTGACTTCGTTTAAGAACCGAGTTGATAATTGCAAGTCAGATGGACTCAATTTGGGTTTTGTTTTGAAAGGGGCGCATTATTTTTATTAAAAGGCTCCCAGTAATTCCGGAGCCGGCTGTTTTCAAGACATTACAATCCAAATGGACAGCAAATACCTGACTTACTATACATATCCTCCTCTAAAAAAAATATATAAATTCATACTCGTTAGATAGAAATGAATGTGAATTGATCTTAAGTATTAAATATTCGATTACACCATTAGAAAGATAAATTTTGCAAAACAACTTAAGGGAAAAACTACTTTCGGTATCCGTATCCATATCCGTATCGGCGGCGGCGAAGTATCGAGTGGGTAATCGAAAATCACTCACGAAAACAAACCATTGCAGGTTGATTGGTTGGAACTGGTGCTGTTGGTTATACTAAAAGGCTCATTATCTAGATCGAAGCAAAAATGACTTTAATTTTATTTGACTGCTTTAAAAATAAAATAATTGTAAGGTTGAGTGGTAGATTGAACTATTGAACTAGTTTGTTTTATAACAAAAAGTTGGTTAGGTAATTTAATAATGTTTTGGGATTTTAGGAGTATTTTACAAACAGACTTAATTTGGTGTATATTCAGTACAGTAGAGTGCTAAAAGTGTCGGGAAAATGTATTTCTAAAATGGTTGAAAACAGTTCATAATTTAATTCAAACCTCATGTAAACAAAAATCAAGTTCAATCAACATGAAAATGGACATTTTTCAACCCGAACGCACTCATGCTATTGGAAATTAAAAATCTTCAAATGTAAAAGTTTAAAAGTTTTTTCAACACAATAAAATGCTGAATCTTGAAAAGTGAGACGTCAAAAATGCTCAATTCAGTCATAGTTTAAGTATATAAACATTCAATCTCGTCACGAACATCAACCTTGAACTTGAACCATGGTTGAACTTGAGCCTCATTCAATCCACCAAAATAGGCTAGTTGAAATTTCTGAATCACGATTTTCAAACTTATGTATCTTATCGAAGTATTTAAATTTGTTTAACTTAAATTAACTGTCACTTTCAACAACCTACAGTTAATTGTCATTTACTTTGTATTTTATTCAGTTTATTTCACATGTTGCTTGAATACATTCTGTTTTTCTCAACCAACATTTTAAGATTACATATATAGCAACTTTTGCTGTTATTTCCAAATGTTCATTTTTGTTTTTAATCAATCATCCCAAATTTCTTCAGCTGGGAAAATAATGTACACACTACACACTCTTCCTACACTCTTCCCAAGCCATGTGACACACACTTTATATGTAAAACATATTCTAAATGTAAAACATTTCAATCAATCACCACAATTCCTCCATTGACTCAATTGACTTGAAAGTTCAAATTTTTCAAGGAATTTTTTTTTTGAAAAAAAAAAAATCAAAATTCTTACCAAGTCTAAAAATAGGAAATCTATATACATTGTAGTGAGTACTTTATAATGTATACACAGCTAGGTTTTTTGCAGTTAAAGTACATTAAAAAAATAACCATTCGCTTATCTTTAGTCTTGAATATCTAAATAAAAATAAAACAAAATCTTCTTACATAAAATGTAGAAACAGAATCTTTCTTTTTTTTATGAATTTACAATGAAAACTTCCACTTGAAATGATTATATTGCATTCTCTTTAAACCAGGGACGAACTTGTCATACCGAACAGCCAGGTAGTGCCTCAGGGCAAAAAATAAATATTTGTTTTCTTTCTGAAACTCTTTAGTTGCTCGACCAACTGTACGATAACCAACCTCGTAACTCTTCATTCTATTAGGAGCTTTTTAACTTTGACGTTTTCTAGTTGCCATATTTTTTTTACTACATCTGTCAAATTTGCTGGTAGTTGCGTTCTTAGTTTAACCTCACCACAGGGAACTGAGCTGTCAAAAAAAGAGCTGCTTCTATTTTAAATCGGAGCGCACTCTATGTCCCTCAGAATAAAATGACCGAGCTAATAGAGTAAAAAATTTCATTACTATTTCGTGTGAAATGACAGAGACAGATGGCTGGCTTTTGACAGAAGAATTCTCCAGTGGTAATTAGTAAATCAGAGACGTCTGGTGATTGAAGGTCATCGTCCGATTCATCTCTAAAAAGTATATGTATGTTATTACTGTGTATTTTTAGCTGGTGGTGTCATAGGTCCATAATTTTTTCAGAACTACTTTGGATATGTCATTACTTTTCGAAAACATGCCTGTACAAATACTTGAACTTGACTTAAAGGTAATTTGAAAGTCGGGTGACATTTGTCAATATTTCCGATCTGTCAAATCGAACCCATTACAATAATTTCCAAAAGGAGATTAATTATGTTTTTTTTTTTCTAAAAGTAACTATATGAGAACTACACTCTATACCAACCCTGTTTCGACCTATTGCCGTGCACCTCTGTGGTCCACTGCCAATCTATATTATTTGATAGCCATTTTTGTTTGCTGTTCTTTATAAAAGAGACAACTAAATTGCATACGCCGAATAAAAAGATAGAACAAAAAACCTTACAAAACAGTACCTAAACCATTGAAGATACAAAAAATGTGGTTTTCAATTCAAATCTATCTAAAATTTCAAAACAAAGATAGGTATACCAATCCGCAACCATCAGTTGCGTTAATTCAGTTCGAATATTCTTTGTCTTGAATCTTTCTCCTCCTAAAACCTACCATCCTTATATAGATGCACAACTTGAATCTTGTTCAAGAGTAGATACGAATAGATACAATAACTGAAAGAACGAAAAGTCGTGCGGAAATAGTTGAGAAATAATAAACCAACAAAGTAAAACAAAATAAGATTCCATGGACCAAGTTACGAGTATTTTCCTAGAAAAGTCCAAATCCATAATACCAAAGAAAATATAATTCAAAAAAAAAAAAAAAAAAAATTGAAACAACGCCAACCAATGCTCCAAATTGAAATCCCCCTTTTGTAACTTACCACAGTCAAGACCACACGTTCTTCATATTTTGAATTCAAAAGAATGACAAACATCAAGAAATGAAACCAAATGAAATGAAATTCAACTCAAAAAGTATTCTCTGTTTCTGGTTCTGGTTCTGGTGCTGGTTCTGGCCTGTCCTGGCCTTTGCCTACATCATAACATAACATAGCATCTCCTGTCACCCCCCTCTAGAGAAGGATGCGGGAGATAATTCGCGTGCTCTGACATTTCAAATGTCATAACGAAGTTTATATAAATGTTTGTGTATCTAAAAGATACATGGATTATGTCTAAGTCTCTTTTTGTTTTTGTTTTTATTTATCCCATTGTTGTTGTTGTTTTAAGACTTTTATGTACTTTTTCAGTTTTCTTTTTTTTTTTCCTTTTATTTTGCTTTTTGCTTTTGGGTCAATAGCGCAGGGAAGTTAAGCAAATTCAAAGCGAGACAGAGAGAGAGAGAGACGGAAAAAGAGGTGAAATAATTTCAATGGATTTTTCGGAACTGACTTTGAACTTCTGCTGACAGCCATGTGAGGGCCAATGTTACTCTTTCTTACTCGAGATGTCAAGAACTGGAAGTACTCGTACCTATGTATGTAGAATGGTTGGGGATAGTCATTTCCGTATAAATTTTGTGGATACATTCTGTGTACATATAGATAAAGGTGCTTTTGGGCAGATACATGAACTAGATAGGTGGGTACTTTCCTATGTACCTCAAATGTTAATTAAACTGATTCAAGAAAGTAATATAAATGCAAAATGGTTAAATGGACATAAAATATATATGTACATTAGTATATATAGGAAAGATAGGAAATTAAGTTGATTATTCTGCAAAAACTTATAAAAGTAGGAATATACTACATAACATAATATACACTGATTTTTTTATAGCATTCTTTGCTTTATTTTCTTTGTTTGAATTTGATTATTTTGACAGGTAAAGAATATATAAGGCTAATGGCGCCATCTAGCATGAGGAAGTTATTAAATTTAATCATCCAGTAATTATGCTTTGTGGCTAATGTCTATAAGTTTGAATAAATTAAAAAATAGAGGCATTTACGGCACACATGTTGTGGCCAGTCAAGTAGATTACCGATTGCCTTTCTTGATTGTTTTTTTTATATTTACGACTTGAATATGGTCTACAAAACCAGAGATCTTTAATTAACTTATAAAATTATATGTTTATAGGTTTAATTGAAATTCGACATTAGGGAAGTTATAAAGTAATAATTTTGAATCAAATTTCGAGCAGTTGCAGACAAAACTGTAAAAAGGTGATTCAACTAAATTTAATTTGATTGAACAGTAAAATCTGTCAATGTAACAGCGACTAGGTTACGAAAATGTTTGCTTTAGGAAATGTGGCAGAATGTTTACAAGTTTCTGGTAACTCTATTCAAATTACGTCAGAAATGTTATATTCATTGGAAAGTGATAAGCTGTCATTTGCCATTTGCAGGCCAGGCAAAGGTGGGACCAAAATTATCATACAAACTTTTATACGGCCAACAGAAATGAAACCACAATTCACAGATGTACTCTACTTTAAGTTTCAATTAAAAATCATTCTGAATGATCTGATGACATACGGGAAATGAAAGTAAATCAGGTTTCTACAGTTTTTGATTGGTCAGCTGTCAAAAAATTCTCTTCCAATAAAGAGAAAAATTTCTTACTTATAAGTTAAACGCATATAATGTCAAAATATAAAATTTAACTTCATTTCTTTGAAGAAAGTAAAATTGAATTTTTGTTTTTTGACTCACATTTTGAAAGTGTCCAATTGAAAAACTTAAGCTTCTCACACATGACCAGAAAATAGAGTACAATCTGCAAAGAAAAGATTGTTCATCACATTCAAGTTCTAAAATTTAAACACCCTTTATTTTGTGATAACAATTTCAAAATGACGTTTCATTAATTATAAAGTATGATCAATCTTATAAACGAAATTGGCGCCCAACGTGGGATTCTATAGAAATTGATAGATTTCACTTTAAATATACATTTCCTGTCATGTCAACATAAATGTGTAATCCGAAGCTATCTACATATAATTTATCTAAGATCTTTTTTTTTTTTACTTTTCCTTTTGTCCAAATGTTGTCCGCAGTTTGGAACAAACCGGAAAATCAAAGCTTAAGTTTATACCTGTGCATTCAAAAGATTCAAATGCACATCAAGTTATTATAAATCATCGCCTTAAAACTTCCTACGTTATCACGAAAAACGCATCATCTTCATGTTAAATAATATTTTTTGTAGGTGGTTTATTTTAGGCATTTATAATTACAAGATTTAGTAGGTGTATAGGCATATCTTCTTTCAAGAACACAAAGACAAACACTTAAGTTGGGTTTATAATGTATCTACATCAATCCGCTTCTTTCCGCTCTTAAAATTATAAAATAATATCTTAATTCTAAGTCTCAGAAACCTTGAAAGCTTTTAACTGTCAGATACATGTATCTAAACATTTATATGGGCATTCTATCATCAAATTAAAATAAATTTAAGTATTTCACTTAAGCAGTTTTAGTTACAGGGAAATTATACAAACTTTAAAATATAAAAACCTGTAATAAAAAAAAATAAAAACTTTTATGTGTGAATAAATAAATATGTAATAAATATTGTGTGTCTTATCTCAAATTGTTGTCCAGTTCCAGTTTCAGTCTTTCTGATGATGTTGTTGTTGTTTTTTCTTTTCAATTTCCACACCTATACTTTTGCATTGTATCTAAATATCTGTATATGTAATTCACAATAAGCAAAAATCAACTAATTGCACATTGCTGCATGCGAAAGAAGAATAAACAGATATAAACTTAAGCTTAAGTCCAACAAAAAATAAAAACACAAAAATAAAACCAACGATAAAACAGAAATGTGAAAAAAGCAACAAAATGAATAAATATGTAAATAAAAGAAAAAAGAAAACTAAAAACCAATTGAAAGAAATTTTCCCGGCCGGCTTACTAATGACAACACAAACCACTCAAAACGGTAAATAAAAACAAACCAACAACTACAACCGATTGGATACAGCACCACTTCCGTTCGTATGTTCATACCCATACGTATAGATACTTCACATGCATATGTATACCTATACTCATAGATACACAACATCTATCTTTTTGGATTGGTGGATCTATTTTTCATTCCTTTATACCGAATGTGGATTGTGGAGTAATATAAAATTGTAGATGGATGTTAATTACATTCATATGAATTCAATTCGTCAAATATAATGATGATAGCAATCTTTTTTGTTTCATTTCGAGAGAAAAGTTTCTTTATTCTTTTAGTATCTCTAGTTAAATAGACACAGATGGGGCAGAGCCATCTAGATTCGAGAAGGCTAGAACAGTTGTCATCTTGATAAAATGGCGGTGATGCATTATTTCATGTTTATCTAAGTTAGTTTAACAACATCTTTAGATTCTAAAGAAAATTATTGTTAAGCGTTTTTAATTATCAACTACAAAAATCCAATGACGAAAATTATAAGGGAACATTTGTCAGATATAGAAATGAATAAACCCTTTTTATTAATTATTTTCTTACTGAATTGTTGTAAGTTCACAGATGTCTGTGAAGAAAAAAGTTTTGCGTTTTTCCTTTGTTTAGTTTTCATATTTCCATTGATAAATTCCCCATAATTTAGAAAAGCAAAAGCTTTCTTTTGGCGCAAAGCATAATGAAAATGCACGTCAACGACTTGAGTCCAGGGGTGGACTGGATTGAGACTAATGTGGCAGTTGGCAGGCGTAATTTTATCCAATGGGCTCCTTGGACGGAAAAAGATTTTAACCCCGAACAGACCTTTGAAACTGAAAGCTCCTTTTCAAAACTTTCAAAGCAGGCCCTTTTTTAAGTAGGGTTTTTAATATAAAATTTAAGGCGCCCTTTTCAACCCAAGGAAGTGGCTATAGGAGATTTAAAATAATTTTCTTATATTTTGAAAAAATTTTGGAAAGTTCTTCTGTAGTTAGCAGTTCGAATTCGGCATAAAAATAAAAGCTCCTGTTCAGGTATTACTTCCATACAGGGATGGTTGAGAGTTAGTCCAAATTCTGTTTACATGTTCTATCGCCACAATATCTATTTTTATCATTTGAGTTAAGTGACTTGTAGAACTTGAGCGTCTTATAGGTTCCTACACCTACCCTTCAAAGCCCCTTTTAGACGATCAGTTTTCAGTTCAGTTCGGTTCAGTTATCAGTTCAATTGTCAGTTCAGTTAAAATGAAAATCAGTTCGGTTGAGTAAATCAGTTTAACGGAGAACTGAACTGACAACCTATGGGGATTCCACCAGTTTCAGTTGTTGCGTTTAGACATCAGGTAAACTGAAAGCTGAACTGATAGCTTCACTAATAGCTCAACTGAAACTGAAATGATCGTCTAAAGGGGCCTTAAAAGTCAGTTTATTAAAAGCCCTAACGGTCAAGGAGTCCACATGCTTTATATATTTGAGTAAAAATTAACCTACGATTAAATAAAAAGATAAGCCAAATTGTGCCCTTAAAAGGTAATTGTTGTAAGTATTGACATTTAACTTACATTACACACAGGAAGTGTCATTTTCATTTTTTGTGGAATGTATTCTTTGACTGTGGATTGGGAATCAACTTTTTAGAAAATTTTTTTCTAAATGTTCGATTTTTTGTTTTTAATACTGTCTTCTCTTACATTCTCTTACTTAAAATTTATTGTTTCCATTAAAGGAAAACCAAATGCCCCACCATTTTAATTGCAACTTTAGTACCTATATTACGAAAATCTTGTCTGTTAATATTAGCTGTCAAAATTTTTTCTTCGATACATTGGCAGAGATTCTATGGAACATTTCCAAAGATCATTTCTGATTTACCCACACTTACGTTATTTCACTTTAAATAAATGTAGGTTGTGTTTATGTTCCGCTAAACATTGTCATTGTCGGTCAATAAACAAGCCCACGGAAAGTCAAAAAATATTGGTTTTACATTTGAGCGCCCTCTACATTTGAACCTAAGCTGTCAATTTTGGAAACACAAAACTTAATTTATCGTTTTTAATCACGAAAATATTGAACATTTTTCTGTTCCGAGCTTGAAAACTATTTAATTTTGAATTTTCATGCTTTCTGGTGTTCTATTTATGCAAGTAAATATTTTTTGACATTTCCTTGACTTGGAAATTACAGCTAATGTCACATGTAATTAGCCCCAAACCCACATAAATTTAAACGTCTTTTACACACATCAAAATGTCAAACTATTTTAATGGTAAAATTCATTCGATTTTCGATTCAGTACGCCTTGGATCGAAACCTAAATTGGGATGACAGTTGACATATGTGTCATTTCTCTTCACATAGGTATTCTAAATTTGAGTGAAAACAAAAGTTAAATTGATATTACCACTTATTAAAATCAGATTAAATAAAATACAGAACTTTAAAATCATCAAGTTACACATATTTGTCATTATGTCAGACATTTTACTTAATGTCTCGATATTAAAATTGCACATTCGTCAAGTCAAACATTTTCTCTTATCATTTTATCAAACATTAATCAGTTACAGTGCCAAAAGCATTTCATTTTCATTCATTTATTATACTTAACATCGCATCAACCAAGAAAAAAACAAGAAACCTAAAAAAGGGTGTACACCTTCCGAGGTATAACATTATTTTTTTAAAAGCAAAAGTTCAAAGTTCTAATTTACTCCGGGTTCATCAAAATAATGCACACGACTATGTTTTTAAGGTACTGGGTATATGGTTTGCTTAGAAAATTACCTACCAAAATGCACAACATTGACTATTTCCGGTCTCTTTTGCCTTTTGCCCCCTCTCCACTAAAGGAGTACACATCATCATCATTATGATCATCATCCGTGATAGTAACTCCATTAAAATAATAAAAGAAAAAAAATATCAGCTAACGACATGCGAGCACGCGAAGGTAGAATAAAATCAAAAAAAAATTAGAAAAAAAAGAAAGAATAATTACAACCTTCCCGTGTGCAGGTTCACGTCTCGCATGTTGTCGCGACGAACCTCGACGACGACGCTAACGCTATCGCCCTGCTGGATGTCTGAAAAGTCTGAACTCATTGCTTCATTGCCGTCATCATCACCCTGCTCAACCACCCAACCCTACCCCATCAGCAGCGCACCACCGACCGACCGACCAACCGACCGCACCGCACCACACCGCACCGGTTCCAATCATTTTCCATTTTATTTTGGGTTTGGTCGGCATAAGTCGGTGCTTCATTGCATTTGGAGTCATTAAAAGTTGTGGCCGCGTTAAGTTATGACTCGTATAACCATGAGTATCCGCTCTGCCAGATGGGTTAGGCCAGGTATACTATGTATTACGTTAAAAAGGTGGTTAATGGGATAAATTAACGCAGACCAACCGGGTTGGTTTTATATAACTATAACAACAACAACAACTAACCGACATAGATAAAATAGATTATAATGTTTTGTTTGTATGTATTTGGTCTATATCAATTTAACACAATCCTTAAAGTATTGGTTAAGTTTGCAAAATGTGTTTGTACATATGTGTAAAATGGTTTCACTTTGCTGAAAAAAAAAATAAAAATTACGCAGACATTTTTAACACTTTATCATTTAATGGAAATCGGGTAAACAATTTTTATACTGAATCAGTTAAGGTTTACAAATCTTCCGTTAATAATTAACCGTAAATTAGTTTCTGTCATGTTCCATGTTTTCTATGTTTTTTTTTTGGTGGTTAAATAAGTTCTTATAAGGCTCCGAAAGAAACCTCTCAAAGACAGGTACCAGCTATTCATGTTGGATCAGTTTATTTGTCAATAATTAATAGATAATTCGTCTTGACAAATTGAGTTATTCCGTTCGATGTTTTCTATATTTTATTTTAAATGAATATTCGTATCCAATTATGACCTACTTATACTTATACATATATAATTATGTCAATTACGCATTTTTACTATTGTAGAAATGTCAACATCCACAATCTAATCGCTTTCTTCATTCGGTGTCGATATCATTTGGAGCCCCTTTGATTTTCGGTTGCCCACGAATTAATAAAAATATATTTAACATCGTAAACAGAAATGTCATTTTGACATTTCTTTATAAGTTATTCGATGAGAAAGTTACTTAATATTGTTCAGAAATTCTTGCAACAAAATTCCACTAAACTGAATTGCAACTGAGTTAATGGAATTAAGTCGTAAGAAACTTAAATTTTTTGACAAATCAAAAATAAGCGCTCGACTTCAAAAGTTAAAGTTTCAGTTTCGAAATCAAGGCCTTTCGGAATCAAAAATTGGAACCTCAAAAATAAATGAAAGACTAACAAGAGTCTCTTAAGTTTGCCGCAACTTAAAGTTGCTCATTTAATAGAGCAGCTATTAGGCTCTTGTAATGTTAGTCTCCTATTACAGGTTACCACGTCTCATTTTTCACTTTCCATTCATCTGTGAGGTAAAAGACATTACACGTTAAATTTAAGCTCGTGTCAAAAATTTGACAGTGTTCGTTTTGTTTTGAATTTTGTTTTTCGTTTATTAATTAATTTAACTCTTCTATAATTTTTAAAGTTGAATAAAATTAATTAAACAAAACAGAATTTTGGAAATGGATTCAGAAAACTTCTTGAATCTGTGCATCGATTACTGTCAATAAATTTTTCCGTCATCTTGTCTATTTGTTTGCATCTCATTTCCTCTCATCGGCTTACTTTTTCGCACTTATGTGAGCCTGGTTTCGTTTGATCTCGTTAGACATAGTGTAATAGAGGACTTACTGGAAACTTAAAGTTGCTGCGAGTTGTTGGCTTCACTTTCTTGAAGACAAAAGAAAAGGATGAGATAAGTAGATAAAACCAACTTAAAATAATTTCTCATTACGACTTAAAAATACGAAAAACACATTATAAAAATTCCGGTAGACAAAATCTCCTGAGAAGCCTTAAGTTTCCGGCAACTTAGTTTCCTATAGAAAGGATGATGCCACGACATTGACATTGAATAAATTCTTCAAGTCTAAACTTTCGGAAATATTATAAGCTGTCGCACAATTTTTTCAATTCAATTGCAAATCTTAACGTCATTAAAAAGTAATTCCATTAAAAAAAATGTTGTTAACACACTTTAAAATTATTTCTACAAGAATTTCTTTTTATAGTTTTTCTTTTCAACACCTAAGTTTCATTGCCTTAATGAAAACAAAAAAAAAAAAAGAATTTTCAAGCAATTAGTGCAACTGCTTTAAAAAATTCACACTTCAAAGTCAACCGCTGAAATTTTACTGTTTAAAGCTCACATAGCTAATCAGTTAACAGCCAAGCTAAACTTAAATTTCAATCTCAGTTAAAAGTTATGTATGTAGGTAAGGTAAGATATCTCACGTTGGTATTTTTCCCCAGACGCTTAGCGAAAACATTAAAGTATCTAACACACCTGTATAGTTTTGGATATAGTTATACTTAAAACGTTATACCCAGCAAACTATCATGATTCCTCGATTTGTAAAGACTTTGCGGTGACCATTTGGTCTTAATCATCTTCTGTGAGATTAATTTTCTAAACTCGAGTATAAAAAGTACAGAACTCGGGGACTTTTAACAAGGATTGGTTTCTGCCAAACTCCTCCTGAATTTAAGATGGTTCAATACTTGCTCTTTGGTTGAGAAACATTGACTTACCTAATTACGCCAGATTAACTAAGGCTCAATGTACTTTTGAACGACTAATTAAATATTCAATTAAGTTCGTTAGTTAATTGATCCTTAAATATGTGGTTTATTATTTGGTTAGTGGTTCAAAATTCAGATGACTTTAAAAACATAAACTAACGAACCGTTTGAACCACGATTGAACTGCATTTATTCCATCCATATATTACTGAATTAAAAAACTTAGACACGGATTAGAATTTCAAATCAAAGTGAACTTTAAAACCCGGTGATTCAAAACTTGAACTGTTATTAATCCGTAGTTAAAAGTCCGATATGTATATATGTCATATGTCGATTCTTCAATATTGAACCTCGGTTGAACCCCAGTTTAACTACTGAAAATTTCGATTTGAATGATTTTTTTTTCTATTGAAATACATTATGTTCGTATGTATGGTCACCCTAAAATAAACCGAATAGGTAACGCTAACTCATGGAATAACCGTATAACATTAGTCCTGCATTCTTTTGTTTTTCTGTTTCAACTGCAATGTTTTTTTTTCTCATTTTTACTCCAAATGGTTGATCCATGTACCTACCACCGTGTCTATGTTGTCTATGTCCTCCCATTAACGCTCCTTTCGTTCCGTTTTTCGCACTTCACTTTGGAAAGTTGCTAATGTCGAGTTGAAGCCACTAAACGACGACAACAACGACGACGACTGTGACTGTGACTGCGAATGCTTCTGCGATATGAGATGGCAACTGTGATTATCATCATCGCCATGATGATGATGATGATGATGATGCTTAAACGAGAAGAACGATGAATTCAACTGGGAAATTCGGTTGAGATATTTCCACAGTTTTCCAGTGCAGCCAGCAGCGCCATCATCGTCAGCTGCAACTGTTTTCTCGGATTGTCAGAATGACGACTACGGACGGACGGACGTTGGAAAAGTGGATATGGTGTATGACAAGTGGCAAGAGGCAAAACAATGCTAAATGACAATGGGGAAGAAGTATGTGCAATCTCGGATGTGTATAACACATCACACAGTTCCTATACATACAAACATATATCTCTGGATGAATAGATACCGTTATGTAATTATATACCAAATGCAACAATTCAGTGCATTTAGATTGCATGATTCTTCTAAAGGCTAAGTGGCATAAGATACATAAGTATCTACAATTCTACATACCTAATATACCGAGGTATCTGCATACATTTGAACGGTGCGGCGCGGCGGCTCTTATTATTTCTAGTACTCAAATGCTGATGAAGATGTCTCTGGTGTTGTTTTAAAATTTGTTAGAAAAGATGCCTTCTTATCCGAAGCTTGTTTTTGTTTGTGTTTTTAATTTATCTTTTTTTATTGTGTTATGGAATGAGAAAAGATTTTCTTGGAATTGTGTTAAAATTTTAATTGTTCAAACAGAGATTAATTAAAACAAAGCAAATAATTTATCTATAGGTACCTATACCTCATTTTGAACAAAGTTTTTGAAATGATGAATGGGTTTAACTTTTTTTCCTTGTTTTCTTTTTATATTTTAACGGAAGGAAGTAGGTTTATTTTATAGATAAAGTACCTATGGAATAACGAACTAATTAATGACAACAGAGATTTAAAATGTCCTTCAACAAAATGATGAATTTGCACTAGAAAGTTCCAAAAGAAATAATTTCTTAAATTAGATAATTACAGAAAACTGAAATTTGTATCAAGCTTAAACACCATTTGTGCTTTATTATTAAACTTCTCAAACCAGCAAAAAAAAAATTGATATAACATATTTAAATTCAAATCAATATATTCGCTACAATGTCAAATATTCCCCTAAAAAAGATGTCATTCAAAAAATTTTAATAAAGGAATAAATTTTTGTTCAAAGTGTAGATTTACATATGTATTTGAAAAATTACTTCTAAGACGGTGTTCACACTTCACTCTGTGCTCAGTTTGACGTTTCATCATTTTTCTCTCACTTCTACGCTTTTTTTTAATGTTCTCTTTTAAATCATCAAGAGTGAGCACGACAGAATAATGAGACATCAAATTAATTAAAGACAATGCTCTCTTCTTTTTGCTTCTATTAAGTTAGAGCCATTGACTGTCATTGTTTTTTACTTGGATTGTCAAAACATTTCTACATATACGTAAATGGCACATACAGCATGTGGGGCTTGGAACTCTATGAGTAGTGGTGCAGTGTTAAATCATTCAGTTGACCAAACCCTTATCAGTTGATTGACAGATGTCAAAAATAGTTTTATTTCTTACTAAGTAATATGTAATTTTCTCGAGATCGGATTTCATAAAACTTAATATCGAAGAAAAAATATTGAATTTGTTTCAATTACCTACTGATTTGTAATTAAAATTTCTTTCATTTCTATTAATTTTTTTTTTTTACTCCATCTATGTAACTCATACATACGAGTAGGTACTTCTTTTTTCCAAGTTAATATTGGTTAATGGTGGTAGGTAGCATTTTAGGTGCTAAGCCTACAACATGAAATTATTTTCATTAAAAACAACACAGCCACTCTGTTGTGTTACATCGCGGCGTCGTCGTTGGTATTACAAGAACGAACTCATGTACAAACTCCCATTTGACACATAAATTCCATTTAACTCTGACGATATATTTACAATATTTCTATATGTACATGTATGTATGTATAAACTCAAAAATGTTTTATATTTTACAAAGGAACACTTCCCATGGGATCCATTTACTCAAACCCCTCTCTTTCGGCTTTCATAAATTGAAACCCTTCAAAAAAAAGGAACATCAGAATAAAATCGACCAACCTTGTATCATAGATTTTACGTCAAAATATTTTGCTGTTGCATTGACACTCCCCCTTTCAAATATCACACTGAGTGTCAAATACATAGCGGGTAGTTTGCCATAGCCACGATACTGCGGTTACGTTACGATGATAGTTCGCAAACACCTTACCTTACGAGCCATTGATCTATTTCTGCACAATACCGATACGAAAATGAAAAAAAAAAAACAAGAGACGGACTTATAGTTGCTAACGGGACAAATATTTTCATTTAAAATCTAGCCAGTGGACTTTTAAATGTAATAGACATAACATAAGTGGTATACAATATGTTTCCGGATCATTTGACATCTGTCACTTTCAATTTTGTTGTGAAACATTGACAATGACACTATTGAGTTTGACAATTGTTTATTTAAAAGTCTTCTGAACTGTACAAAGTGACAGTTCCTCTTTAGACAAGAGCAGAAACAGAATCACAAAATTCAAATGTCAGTATCTACATAGTTGAAGATTTATAAAATAATTTAATTTCATCTACCTACATTCATAAACTTCAGAATCGATTGGATCTGTTTGAGAAGTCTAATTGGTATTAAACGTCATCGGATTTATGTATGTACTATGTCAGCTAACAATCGCTAAAAAATTAAAAAAACTAACTGGAGATATCTTGATAATGCATTCCTTAATTCAGAAAATAGGTCTGAGGCTGAATGTAGTCATATTTTTAAACCAAAAACGAACCCATGTCAAATGTTTGTGTTTAGCATTTGGTTGGATTTCACAATCAGATTTCTTCGATAATTTGAGCTAAATTGAAATGACGTTTAAATGACATTTAATGATTTCATTAAAATATTACTATCCATTAGCGAGTGCTTATGAAAGAATTATTTTAAGGAATGTGGCAAATTATTTGATACCACGGAGGAGAACTTTCCGACAAAAGTTCTTAATCGCATATTTCTTCTCAACTCTGCTACCCGAGAGCAAACGAATTGTGTCAAATCCATTTTCAACTCGCCGAAGGTCCAGAAAGAGTCGAAGGGTGATTCAAGCTCACTTTATTTTCACTTGTTAAGGATGTTTTTTTAGACGTGTGGTTTTAAAAGAGATACAAAATTCATTTAACTTAATGTTATGGCCAATAATTTAGCTTTTTTAAATAGACAAGGGTTTGCCATTATGTTTTAAAAATTATTTTTTGTAAGTGGCGGCCACGACTGGCTCGAATAAATTCCAGCCGAAAGGCCCTATTTTCGACCACTTTTTACAGCACTATTATTTTGATAATAAATAAGCACGATTTGCAAACGTTGTTCAAGAGTAAGTCTTAACTGTGCATTAATCAAGTGACAACTGTCAAAAAAACAAACTCCAAGAAAAGTATTGCCAGATTAAAAAAACAACACCTTTAAAGTAAATGTTTGTAGTAATTTGAGTTTAAAATATTGTATTCACATTGGAATCTTTTGATTCGATTCCTCTTGACATCTTAGCAACAATGAGTGAATTGAAATAAAATGATAAAACGTCAAAACAAATCGCTCCTAAAGACTCTTAATGTCAAAACCGTTATTTAGAGCACACACTTCGAGATTACTATTTCAAAACTTTATAAAGTGCCAAAAGGAGTTATTTATATCCTTCTTAATTGACAATTATTCTTCGTATTCTATGCTGATTGCTAAATTTCAATATTTATCAAATTTTTTACTGAATATTTAAGAAAATAGTTTATACAAAGTGTAAAAGCGATTCGAACATGTTTGCCTTTTAAAATCAGTTGAAAAGTCTATACAAAACGCTCAAGCTTCTGCGTAGGTTTGAAATCATAATGATGACAAGTTTACTGAATTTTGACAGCTAAAAGTCATTTGAAACTTTGACAGCTGCTGAAACGTAACAAATGTAAAAATTTCTCGCCAAAACTGTCACTTTAACAAAATTATTACTCCTTTTTGTTGTATACTTATGTATAACTACTACGCCCTACTTGTCTTAAGCCCATACTCGAATTATAAATTTTGTCTTTATTTATTGAACTTAACGTTTAGGGTGAAGGGCCATGGGTCACATAAAGCGGTGTGTCAACATTGTTACATCCTTTCAGACTTAACTTCGTCAGAAGAGAGGTGAATTGCACTAATCCGCGTCACTAGTTCATGACCGTTGCTACTTTTAGTTTTAACCATTCCTGCTATCCTACCTTCATATACAAGCACATTTTTATTTTCAACATAATCCCATAATTATATATATAATCCCATATACTATGTACAGTTGTATGTATAGGTATGTGGAATTTTATTTTCGTTTTAAATTGACCGACCTAACCAAACGTGGCCGGTACGATGACCTTTGGTTGGTTTTATTTTTATTCTGAGCTTGACCCTCCACATCCGTATCAATATTTTTATCAGATACAAAAATATCTATACGAGTAGATATAGACCTTTTACAAACTTTGAACGAGTTCGAGACCGATAACGAACCAGTGCGCTTGTGTCTGTTGGCCAATACTCTGTGATGCCATATGCCAGCCGTCCCATCAGGACAGGTGGCACTTCGATGTTAAGGTTAGGCAAAGTTGATACAATTTTTTTTTTATTTTCTTTCTTTATCCAAAAGGTAGGATATACATAGGTATTATTTTTAATTTTGTTTATTTTTATTGCTTCCCCTTTTTCACTGTTTTCAGGGTTGAAATTGAAGGAGTAGAATATAAAAAGATACAAAAATACAAAAAAGAAAACAGAGTTTGAATAAAACACTTCCATTTCCAAAACGGAACTTTGTATTCATTCGATCGGAAAGTAATAAAAAAATAAATTATATTGTTCCGGTTAGGTAAGGTTTGCGGGAAAGTTGAATTAAATATAATGTCCGTAAGTACCTAACAGATAATGTGAATTTAAATTAGTACAAAAATTAGATACTTGAGTTTGTGTGCTTTTATGTATGTATATTGTACATGTATGTCGAGTATCATCCACGAATGTAAACTGGGACTCAAATTTGGGAATGGTACTATCAATGTTGATTTCAGTAGGTTCCTCGAATCACATGAAAAACATTTCTAGCAGAACTTTGATTATCGTAATACAGCAAACGCTGTTGTGGTGTGAGTCTCTCCACTAAACAAAAATGACATATGGCAGTTTGACAGGAGTCACACCAGATCTGTCAAAAAATTCAGTGGTTTAACATGTTGTTATAAAATTCTTCAAATTCAGGAAAAAAGTTCCTAAGCAATAGAAGAATTATATTTGATTAGACTTAAACCCTTGTTCCTTAATTATTCTGTCAAGGATCCTGCAATTCAATAATCAGCCCACGATTATTGTTTACGACTGTTTTTTTTTTTCTTCACCAATTTTGTTGAAAATTGTTGACTTTCAGTGTTTATTTCACAGTGCTCTTATTAATGTTCTTTTGTTAATTTAATGAAATGCAGAAATTCATCTTCCACATAATGTAAATTAATGTTCATTTT
This sequence comes from Scaeva pyrastri, assembly GCA_905146935.1. Lineage (NCBI taxonomy): Eukaryota > Metazoa > Arthropoda > Insecta > Diptera > Syrphidae > Scaeva > Scaeva pyrastri. The sequence continues at coordinate 75,839,745 of LR989927.1, forward strand.
ATCTAGAAAATTATTTCTGACGTTTTTATATAAATCAACTCACACCTTCTCGCATTCTGTTTAAGAATGTTTTAGGTGTGTTCCAAGGACACGGATATCACCATCATATTTATTTTCCTAGTGTGGTGAATTTTGAGTGTGGGCAAATCCGAAATATTTCTTATAAGCGGAATTATTTCTTTATAGCCAAGCCCATACCCAACCTCGTAAGGATACACCATCGTTACCACAATTTTTAATTAAAGTGAAAAATACCAAATGGCTACGCATTCTTTACAGTTTTCATTAGAATGACATTGTTGGAAATGTCATACACAAATAACTAATACATTCGTATAAATACGATTCGAAGAGATTAATACTTAATTTATAAAAATAATCTGGTTTTGACAATAGAAAAATTCATTTGACACACATTTATGTATCATGTTTTTGTTCTTAGTAAATGTTATCTAATTGTTTAGGTAGCATAATTTTTCTTAAATATGTATGTAACTTTTGTCAGCATCAACTGACAGTTTCCATCACATCTGACAGTTTGCTTTGAAATATTCGTCAGTATTTTTTTTCTCCACTTTAACGGAGGGGTTGGTTTGATTAGAAATGACAGTAATTATAGAGAAAATATAATATGTATACATATTTTATTAACAACCGCAAATAAAATCCCATTAGTATTGTTATTAAAACAGAATATGGGGATTTGTGTTGATTGAGTCGAAAAGAACAGCTTGGTGTTTACTCAACTCTTAAATGAAAAATTAAATTTTAGCGAAATCCAATAAAGGCAACAACAAAAAAGGTTGAAATGGAATAATCTCTCTCTCTCTCTTATCGAATATTATATTGGTTGCTATTTTAATAATTACTATATATTATTTTCTAATTTCAGATCAAACCATTTAAATGCAATTGACAAATATATTAAACTACACAAAACTGGTGCCCAACGCCTGTTATCTTCAATAAATAATCTATAACAAAGTCAATTGTTTAAAAGGCAACAACCTGGGAGTGTGTAGATAGTTGTAGAGTGGTGTGTGTATAAAAAAATATATATAAAAGAACTCTACAAAAAACGTTCGAAAAAGCCATCACCATTTCGTCGATTGCGATTAAACGCAGGCCAACGCTGCCGCAAACGCCAGCGAGTGCCCCACAGGTGTTGTCACCAAAGCGACAGTGTGCAGCAGTATCTGTCATTCCACAACTGCCTCCACAAGTTCAATTCGCTTCACCGGCAACAGCAGCAGCAGCTGCCGCAGCCGTAGCACTAAGTTCAGCTGCCAAGGTAGCCGCCGCAGGTGGTGGTCATCAATTATTTAATCCGGCTGCCGTGGCCGCCCATCATCCACATCCACAACACCACCATCCACATCATCCTTCGGCAGCAACACATCATCACCAGCAACAACAGAGGGCTGCTGCCGCCGTTGCTGCCGCTGCTGCTGCACAGCAACTGCATCCAATTTTAAATCAATCACTTCATCATCAATTCCAACAGCATCATCATCACCAACAACAACAACATCAACAACAACAGCAACAACAAGCAGTAGCTGTTGCAGCAGCAGCTGCTGTCCAGCAACAAATCCAACAAGCAGCATTGCGTCATCATCATCACTTACAACAACAGCAACAACAACATCAACAGCAACAACAACACCATCACCATCAACAACAATTGCAACATCATCACCAACAACAATTGTCACACCAACAACAAACATCGCAGGCATCAGTTACAACAGCAATTAAATTCGGAACAAATATTATAAATAATAATAACAACACCAATAGTATAAGCAAACAAAATTCACCAATTGTATCATCAACAACAAATATAATCAACAACAACAATACAAACTCAAACAACTGTCTTGTTACAACTTCGGTGGGAACAACAACTGTTAGTGAATCATCAATATCACCCGAAGGAAATTCAAGCAACAGCGATAATAGTAACTCACCAATTGAAAGTACAACACCGACAAATACGAATTTGAATAACAACGGTAACGGTAATTACAACAACAACAACAACACCAACAACAACAATATGGAAAATTCAATGGCATTAGCACCCCTGGGACTGTCGCAGAGCATGGATTCAGTGAATACAGCAAGCAATGAAGAAGAGGTGAGTTTTTCTTTCTTTATTTACTCAAAATAACCGTATTCAGTTTTTTGGTAAAGATTGAGTTTGTTTTCAACCTGTTTTCAACCAGTGAACTTGGTTGTAAGAAAGCTGATGTATAGGTACTCGTAGTTGTATTGAAATCTTTTTCTTTCTGAACTTCTAATATAATTTGTATGGGGAAAAAGACCTCTTATAAAATAAAAAATGTATTAAATAAGAATTGAAAGGGATGAACGCGTTCCTTAATCCATTAAGTGAATTCAACTTAACGATCGCATTCATTGAGTTCATTCTGACATCAAAAATGATTCGGTCAATTGATTGCAATCGTTGTAGACTTCATGCATTCATTCGAAGTCATTGAATTCATTCGCTTTTTAGAATACAAACCATGAAAATGAGTACAAAGAATAAAAATGAATACACAAAGGGAAGGAGACTAAACTTTTAACCAATGAATAAAGTCTTATGTAAATGTTTGCAATGCCAATTACAGTAAAATATTTTTAAAAATTTCTGGTTTCTATAAAATTTGAAGTTCCATTCACAAATCGAAAGTAAAATCTTCGAATTGGATTCATAAAAGATTCCATTCACCAAAGATTGCATTCTCTTGATATTTTCAAATTCTCTTAATTGTGAATTTATGAAATGTCTTGAATCTAAATCGAAATTCATAAAATAATTTAGATCTGATTCAAGAATTCCTTTGATACCAATACTTACGATACTCTGCTGGCTTTTAGATTGATTTTCTTTGCCCTTAAGGACTGATGGTGATTATCCAATCAAATTTATAATAAATGACAGCAATCAAATAAAAAAATCCTTATCCCGGAAGAGTCGAACGAAAATGAGGTAGATAATTCATTTACCTATATACTAGGTAACATAAGTTTCAAAAAGGTAAAAGATAAAATAAAATATTTTTGTACATTCGTACGTGTGTTTGTAAATTAAATATTTATAACACACACACCAACACGCCAAAAAAAAAAACAAGGATAAGTTCCTCGCCAAATGTATGTATGTGATTCAGTTTTTTGCTTTAATTGGTTCATCTCTTATTCATTTCAACACTTTTTGCCAAGCCTCGAGAAAAATCTGGATCTGGACTGCATTTTCGCGTTGAGTGGATTTTTATTTATATCCTTACATCAAGATTGATCAACTTTCCGGGGCCAAGTGAACCATTCATATGGTCTACATAAGTCTACAAATAAAAAAGAAAAAAACACCCTGTTATCTCAATTGGTCGAGTAGGTAAGGTTTATGTATACAATGACTGAGAACCCAACGCTTAAAAGCAGGAACCACACCAACGACGAACGGATTCCCAGGCATTGCATCCTCGACTCTTACCACGTACACGAGTAGAGTATGTACCCAGCTTAATGAATAGCCATATAATATCGAGGCTCTTATGGAATCCTTTTCCTGAATCCTTTCTGACACTAACACGTGGAGTGCTCTATTACATGATTTCAGTCATTTGTCCACATCAACCGCATATGAGAATGAAAAGGCACTTGGGTCCTTCGGTCTGGAATTCTGGATTGGTTCGGTGTGTCACCCAGTTTTTTTTTTTTTTTGTCTTTAGATGAGGTGGAGAAGGCTTAAGCATACATCTGAAAGCCTTTATCATGGGGTCATTAAAAATGTATCAATCACTCTTATATGACGATGAGGAAGATGATGATGATGATGAAAATATGCACTCAACACAGAATTTCGAGAAATGAATGCATTCCATGTGCGCACACACATACATAATATATGGAAGACATAGGAATTTTCGAAGTCAATTAAATTTTCACAATGACGAAACTGTTAACTTTATTATTATGGTTAAGATAAAATTATATTTGGTCCAAATCATCAGACGTCTTCTGGAATGTTTTAAACTTGAAAAAACATAACCTAATTTTTCGGAATTTTTAAATTGATTTCTGAATTAACCGCAAAATCCTTCAGAAGTAAGTTAGATTTCTAAGATGTGTAGTCTTTAAAGGTTAGTCGTAGTTAAGAACTTTAAAATTCTTTTATGACAATCCTTCACGGATAGTTTCAAAAATTATCAATAGATTACTTAAAAGTTTCCTTAAATTCAGAAACAGTCAAGAGTTGACTGTTGGTTGACATCTAGTACGTGTCATAAATGGCATAGTTTTTCTATCGAACTTATACGCGAACAAGACTGCGTCAGTGTCAGAAGACCATATGTTACCATCAACGCTTTTTTCTCCTCTCATTCGTCTCAGCATTATATTATATTAACGATGACTATCAGCAAAATGTAGTAATAGAAAATTACCCTGTCAATTTCTCCAAATGTTGACAAAATATGTTTTATCTACAAAAAAAAAAAAACTGCTATACAACATCAACACCAAGAAAACAGCACCACAAACGCCCCGTGTGTTACCGAAATGACGAAAAAACCCTTGAAACTCTGTCAAATAGTTTGTCCATTTTGTTACAGTTTTTGGGGTGTTGCGTTGGTTGGTGGGTGGGTGTTTTCGTCTTTTAAATTATAGTCCTTGCATGTGCCACGACGATGACGAAAAAAAAGTTTGTCACGGCAACAAAAAAGCTGAAAGTAATATGAAAGTTTTCTTGTTTCGTTTTTGCTGTCAAAAATATTTTTGTACATCACACAGGACAAAGTATAGGAGCGGAGGGTTGTTGCAGAAGAGCAAACAACAACTTCTGAGCTTGCGGCACCCTTAAAGCGATATATGTATACTATGTAAGGGTTGGGTAGGGTATACCTTATCGTATTGTTATGTACGTATAATGGACTGAGAGAGACCTACCCATTCAATTATTACTCATGTACCCCACAGGTTACTTTTCTGACAAGCATCAGGACAGGATAGGAGTTTAAATGAAGGGAGTCCACAACCCAGTCCTGTCCCGATCCTGGGACAAGACTATATCTACCTATGCATGTATATAGGATGGCATAGCCATTAGGATCCCTTTTGCTTTTGCAGTATATCGTTCCTTTTTTGTTTTTGATATTGTAGGGAGTATAGAGATAACAAAAAATAATTGTGCATTTCTAAAATACCCCTTGGTTATCCGCAGGAGATTCCTCTACCTGAGTGTAGCAGCACACGACGACGACGACTATCGTGATGCTGATGATTCCTGGGATAGAACAACCCAGAACAGAAGACTTTGTATATATAAATGCATGTACTCGTATAGCTATTGTCTGTGCAAGCTGTTTCGTACATATTGTAGTCATGGTATAGACATACCTTTATTAAGGTAGAATAGACAGTGTAATAAAATATGTGCTATCACCATAAGTGTGGCAGGATTAAGTGGCTGTCATAAGGAAAAAACAAATTAAATTTACCCTCGGCCATTACTTTGAACAGGCTTCGTCTTCTTCCTGGTGTTATTTTTTTAAGGTGAAATTAAGTTAGGATGATGTATTTTCTTGTGTAATATCTTTTAATATTACTAACTTAGGGTTTAGTTTATTTTTTTTTGTTGTTTAAAAACTACAGGGTTTTAAAATTAAACACTAACACAGACATTTGACACATAATAATAAATTATCAATCATATATTAATTGTTTTAAGAAAAGTGGGTAGATGCCACGCCTCCTGAGTGGAAAATTTCAAATTATCGATTTTCTTTTAATAACTTCCTTGCTTACACTCTAAATTGTCCCATATCAAGTAAAAGTTCTTATTTGATTAGAGACATTAAGGAGAAAGAAGGTTGATACCACGCCCATAAATAAAATATTTTTATTTTTATTTTTTTAGTTGAATGTTTTGAAATTATGCTCAGAAATAAATGTCTATTTAAATTGTTCGACTTGATTTCTAATGAGATGTTAGTAATTGTCAGAGTTTTTTCACTTTAAAACAGAGTATCGACTTAGAACTTGGCTGGACACTGCCACTGACAGTTCTGGTTATGCATCTCTATTGATGCTTTAAATGACTGCATCAATAGATTTGAATGTCAATATCGATGTGGATTCATTGAATTTCAATTTTGACATAAAAAATTTGATTGACAGTTTATTTTCCTACCTTTAAATATACACAGGATAACACAAAGACTCTCTATTTTTCTTTAATTTTGGCAGATTGAATGTGCATAAGGCCATGTCATTATGATGACAACTTTTAGCTCTGACACTCTTCTTCTTTAAACGTTCAACTTTCTCTCTTTTATTGTTCAATCGTAATACTATGATATGAATCGCATAGATTAGTCTAAATTTGCTCGTTTACATTGATTTATTTGTTTGACAGTGCTAATTTATTGGAATAGAACTGTCAAATTGCAATATCTTGGTTTTCAATTTGAATTATGTTCGTGTTAAATTCATAAAATTAGCTTATTAATGAATTGATCCAGAATTGTCATTGTCGTTGATTATGATTTTGTATAGGTGAAACGTAAACGTAAACGTAAGCACTATGAGTGAAAATTAATAATTTTACAGTACGTTTGGCAGCACTGCTATCACACAAAAGTTCACAAAATGCCATTTCGCTGAATTTAGATGAATGCATTCAGACCAGTAATTGAAATTTTTACAATCGTTAAGGTAGAAACACATTGATGGTTAAAAGTGGAGGGGTGTATAAAAGAAAAATTGAGACAAATTTAAGATATTTGGCGTTTCAGAACCCAATCAAAAACAAAATAGTTACGAAGCTTAAAAATTGAAGTAAAATTCATTATTATATTTCTCCTCACCAACTCATATACACTTCTAAAGGTGAAACGTGTCAAACGTAATATTCAAAATGTGTCAAAATAACAACAATCCTACATATTCCTATTATATTCAAATTTCAAAGTAGGGTTAAAAACGTGCTGTATCTTCGTTTTTTTCTGTTAAAGTGATTGAAATTGTTTGACAGGTTATAAAAACCTGTGCTCCTTTGGCATACTAAAATAACCTTTATATTCTTGGAAAACATTTTTTCTTAAATTGAGTTCAATTTTCCTTTGAATGTTTTCATTCTTTTTTTTTTCTTGTCTTTACTTTTCTCTTTCACTTAACCTCACCTCAATCCTTAATATACATAACACACATACATAGACAAACACATACAAACAAAGTAGCTACCTTTGGAAAAAGAATAATGCATGGAAAACGTTTTAACTGTCCAAGAAATGAATTATGGGAAACTTTCTTGGCTCCACTATTTTTTTATATGATTGCCCATGTCCTGTCCTTGTCCCACCTTGCCATCCTCACTATGCTTGTGTTCAGGGGTGTGTGTGAAGAAGTAATAGTTTTCGTTGTGTTTTTTTTTTTCTTTAGTTGAATATTTTGCTTCTTTGTCAGGAAGAGAAAAATGGTCTTCGAAATTAGTTCATGTTCTTGGTTCTGTAGTGTAGGGGTAGAAAAGTTTATTTTATTCTTCAATTTTTTTCTTTATTATTATTTTCTCTTAACACAAACTAAGGTCAGGTAAAGGGTTAATTAAATTCTTGTAGTTTTTTTTTTTTAAGTTAACTGAAAACCATTTAGAATTTTACTTTGTGCCTAGGTAAGGTTGAAAGTTTTTATGTTAAGGTGTTGAAAAAGTTTAAAGGAGAATTTTAAATAAGTTTCAATTTTAAACAACGAACGCCGCCGATGTACATTGTTTCTGGGAAACGAAATATTTTAGTCTCAAAGGTATTCTTCCTTAATCATAATGAATAATGAAATTTAAGGAAAAGAAAGTAAGTTAGTAAGTTTGACCTTAGATAAAACTGTTTTTTTTTTTCAAAATTTGTAAGAAGATTCTGTGTTTTAATTCTTATGTTTATAATCCGAATAAGTGTTCTTTGAAATGTTCGATAAATTTTGTTGTTTTTTTACATTATAAATAGCTACAGGGTTGAAAAAAGTTTGAAATTCAATTCGACGTAGGTTGAGCATCAAGTTGAAGTGTAAGTAAATAATTTAACGAGTTAGTCAATGTCAATTTGATCACAATAGATCTTAAATGTCGTAGTGCACAAACCCCAAAATTATATTCATTCAATCATTCATAGTCAATGTCAAAAGTGATAGCCAAGAAATGGGAATTTTGACAGATGACATAACACATTGCTGGTATCTTTTTCACTAAATACTGAAAACACTGAAATCAACAGCCGGCAACTTTGAACCCGACCATTGATTATTAAGTTTAAAAAGAGCTTAAAGTGACAGTCAACACTTTGAAAAGCTGTCAGTTTGACGGGATGCTATTGAAACGTCATTTTATTCATTATTTATTTATCAAAGTTGCGTGTCGTTCATAGTAAAACTTTCATTAAAAAAAAAAACAAACTTATAATGTCGTTCTTCAGAGTTGAAACTTTGACGTTTGAAACAAAATAGATATAGACGGACGTGCTCGTGATTTTAAAAAGTCAAAATTTATAGAGCAATACCATTCAGTTGAGGGCTTGTTTTGACTTTTATGTTACTAGCTTGCCTTAAGTTGTATTGACATATCGAGTTCTGTTTATTATTATACGACTTGCAATTAATACGTCAAAATATCTACCAACTCCATTTAGATAGTTGCAACTCCTGCCACCACGTCACGTCAGCTGTCTACTTCAACTGCAGTGATGATGTGTTATGTTCGTTATTTTGACAGCAATTTTCGCTGAAGATTCGGTTACAGCTGTCAGTTAAAACAGTAAGATTTTGACAGATACGTGTATACTACGTTAATTTAGTTAAAGAATTTTTGATTTGATTTGTGGAAGGTGAATTGACATTTTTTTGGTTGACAGGAGGCAGTAATTATTAATAAATTTCCTAGTTTACAAAATATTGACACTTGCTGAAGCACTGATCAACAAATTCCTTACTTGATTTCAAAACACCATAACCTTTTTTGGAGTGATTTCACAGTTCATGCCATTGAACTTATTAAATGTGTCGTATCTTTTAAAAATTTAATTTTTTAATGGCAACTGTCAATATGAATGAAATTTTCCAAAAGGGATTTTTTAAATCTAAACACCCCACGGGAAGTTACCTTTATTCTTTTCCAGAAAAAAAAGACAATATAAACTCGGCCTACATAGGCTATTTTAGGGTAGACAACTAGACACCCAGGTACAGGTAGGAACATCTAGTACAATATTATTCCAGGAAATCCTTTTCATCCAAAAGTAATCCATTAGGATAAAAAATAAAAAATGATGCTTTGTTTAGTGTAAAATTTGGATAAGGAACAAAAATAGACCGCTCTTGGAAAGAAAAGCCTACAATTCTTTGACACTGGCTAACTGTCATTGATGGCCATCGCCCGCGTTGTTGCCGGAAGATGTTCCCTTCCCTCTTAAACGTCTTCTTTAAAATATTATTTAAGTCAACAAGCATAGAAGCTTAGCTTGTGGGTTTCTTCAACCGGTTTCCTGTCAATGTAAAAAGTGAAGAATAAAAAAAAAAAAAAGACGAAACCAGGAAAAAAAGGCACGAGACACGAGTCCTTTTTTTTTTCTTTTTGTTTGTTAAACACATGACGAAGGTACATCGACTTTTTTCTCTTTTATTTCTCCTGAACCATTTAAGAGTTTCTTTTTTTTTATTTTGAAGTTTTTTATCTTCAAATGAATAGCTGATCAAGGGGTGTTGTTGGTTGAAGGCTGACTACCGTATTCGGTTGGGATCTAAGTGGGTATTGGTAAGGTATACGAATAGGTACGAGTATATGGGAGCTATCCCCCAGGAGGGCCTTATATATAGAAAAAAGGAAGAGAGGACGTTGAAATGCACTTGGATATTCATTGGATTTTGCTATTTTATAAACAACCCCAGGATAATCTTTTTCACTTTACCAACTCTAGTTTTATAGGTACATAGGTACCGATATAGAGGTAGGTGCGGTAGTATATGGAAGGTAAGGAGTCTGGAGAAAGTCCAAAAGACTTTGGGTAAAGGTACATACATACATATATTGTAAATAGGTATATAACAAATATAGAACCTACTCGTATAATGGCACTATACGATATGGAGGAGTCGTCGTCCTCAGTATGAATTCTTATCATCACCACCGACCGAGCAACACCGACCCACTGCACTAATGTAAAATTAAAAATTTGAACTTTATAGGTAAACTGGTGCAATATTTCTTCTTATATGTATCTTGTACATGTACATTGTACATGTACGGGAAATTATTTCCTTGTTAGACAAGACATATACAAAAAGGTAGTGGTAGGTTTTAGAGAAAAGGAGACACGACACGAAGTTTTGAGCGTGTGGCTCGGGAATTGAAAGAGTTAAATATTTAGGATGAATATAAAACGAATTTATGGGTGCTATTGCAATTTTCCTTTTTTTTTTTAAACTTAATTGAGCATTTGAAATTGTTGGAAAAGTTTCAATTTCAATACACACATGTGTATATAACATTAGTTTATTTTATATTCTAGCTTAAGTGTGGTCGTAAAACGATTTGGGACACTTTATTGCTACAGAGTCTATGTAGTTTAATTTTTTATTTAATTTTAAAGCCTTTTCGTGACTCATTTATGTAGGAGTTATTGTTTATAAAAATTAAGGTTGTAAACAGTTTAAGTTTGAAATTTATCGATACATCAGCCAAAAAGCATATCATACATTTCATGTTCAAAAATTTTAAAAATCTCTAAATTAACATAGAGATAGCATAAAATTGTTAGTAATCAATATGTTAACAACTAATTAAGAATATATTAATGGAAAATTATAAAAAGGATTTTTAACACAGTTTTTGGGATTGGTTCGTAAGCCAATATCCAATTCTAAAAGTAATTGGGTACATACTGATAACTAGGAACGACATTATTGAAATTGTCAGAACTACTTAACCAGTAATTAACGGTTGATTATTACACTTTTCGATTGGCAGATTGGTAGACAAATAGGATAAGACACTTTTCCCAGGATCTTTCACGATTCTCAAGTCTCCAATTTTTTTCCAGTCACTAACCTTCAACTTTTCAGCCTTCGTTTAGTCGTAGTACTTCTTAACCGGTCCAAAGGTATTTTTTTTAAATGTCTTCTCAAATCATTGGAATAATTTTTGTTTTATTTTGCAAAACAGCTCTTGACACCTTAATCGACACCTTGATGATTCCTATTTCCTAAGGTGCTTAAATAGAATTTTTATAATCAATAACCTTTGTTTGACATTCGAATTGACAGCTGATTTGAGGTGACATCACGCGTATAGAGCTTGTCTTAACAGATCTGTCATTATATTAAACGTAATGTCAATTTGAAATTTATGGGATTTTTCTATAGGAACTGGTGAGTGAATATATGTATTAAATAACTTACTTACCACAGTCTTGACAGTTGACAACAGTCCACAGTAGAGTTTCAGATGGTCTTTAATATGTTAGATTTCTTTAAAGGCAGAATGCATGTCAAATGCATTTTTTTTACTCAAATTCAGGTTTAATTCTTGCACAAGTTAAAATTTGTACGCTCATAATCCGAAGTCTTCATATAAAATACACCAAGTTGTCAAATATGACAATTTAAAATGCTGAGAACGATGACCAATTGATTTCGAGACGCTGTTGTGGTTTGAGTCATTTTAGACTTGCCAAACCATATTGAACAAAAAAATGACAAAGCATTTTCATAGTTGTCACGTGGTGATCTGTCAAAAACTAACTTTTTAAAATCGAACCCCGTGATGAATCACCCGATAAAAAAGAAGATTTTGGTTCTGGAGAAAAAAAAACAAAAAAAACGCTGCTCATATTGTTTAATTAGCTTCGAAGGGCTTGATTCAAACCAAGGAAAAAATTCTTTGACAATTAACAACACTTAAATGTACAGGAAAACAAATTCCCAGCCCTAAAGTCGTTAACTAAAGCATAATTTATTTCAATTTCTATCTTAACTTGAAAATAAAAAGAAAAGAAAATAAACATAAACAGGTATTTGCAAGATTTGTGCTTAAAATCTCATCTAATTATATTCTTTCAGAAAAAAATAAAAATACAAATATTTTTTCTAATTAAATTCAATTAGTCCAACTCAGAGAAGCATAATTTTTTTTTTACAAATTAGAGATTTAATTTCAACTCTTCAATCTCAATTTCCTTCTCCCTCATCATCATCATCATCATCATAGACAATCCTTGCAATTTGCCAAACCCCACGACGACAATTATTACAGAAGACTAATTCTTTAAGTTTAATTTAAAAACTAAATGACCTTTAGTTTATACTTGAATTTAAATTTATGATATCCTTTAATAAAAATAAGAAGGTAAGAAAAAACTGTCGTTAAGGGTTCTGGCAAAAAAAAAACGTTAAAACGTTGAGATTTAACAAACAGACAAAGTGAGTGTAATTATAGGTAACTGATATAGAAACCCTCCCCCTTATGTCTTGGGGAGGAATAATTTGTCTACCATCTTATGCCGTTCCGCCGCCGTCTCTACCGCTCCGTGTCGTCGTCGTCGTTTACGACTCTTATCGCATGAAAAAGGATTCACGATGAAATCTTTTAATCTTATTTTGGTCAATGAAAGAGGTGAAAACTTCTTGAACTCTTAATTTAATTAAGCAGAACATTTTTTTCTCTTGGTGCTGAGAAAAAAAAAAAGATTTCGTCTCCTGAGTGAGTTTTTGGGTTTTAGAAACTTTTCTTTAGCAACTAATTGACTTGGAAAGTTGACACTTTATCCAAATAATTTCTTGCTTTACGTTCTTCTATTGGAGAATATGTGACAGGAAAGTTTGTATCTAAATCAGACTAAAGTGCTAAGTGTGTAAATGCATACAAAGATTTGTTTTAGAGATTTCTTAACCCAAGTCTAACAGTGTTAGGAAGACATAACTTAGAAACTTGTAAAACATAGACTACATTCGGAAACATCTTATTTCATCTATAATCGGAATGGCATTTAAATTTCATATGTCAAAAATGCTGTGTCAAAAAAGTCAAATTTTTCAATTTTTTTCTTAGGTATGTACATAGCTACTTTAACATTAGAAACTCTGCGGAATTATTTATTTTAACTGATACCAATTATGAAAAAGTAGGCGAAAACCACGGATCTATCTGTCAAAGATCTTCGGATTCGTGAAGTGCTTATCTGTCAGTCAGTCCGTTACGATTTTAACAGTAGGTATTTCAGGAATCAATACAGAATTCATATTTGGTGAGGTTCATCCTAGTCTAGTCTAGTAAATATTGCGAATTTGAAGTTGCTGACTTGATTTCTGCTGAATTGCTCAATTAAATGTCATTCTGCTGAATTGCTTAATTAAACGTTAGTAGCTGAATTTTAATCCAAATTGGTGGAATATAAAAATTTCATGAGCTGAATTCTATCACAAATATTTTCATTAGAAATAATTAAGAGAATTTAAGGACTTATAAATATTTTTTTCTTTCCTGGACTAGAATTACTTACTTACTCAGGCGATCAGACCTACGAAGTCAGTTGGTATTCCCTAGCGGGACATAGCGCTTCAATTATTAGGATTATGATAAGTTTTGACGATATTTTTCAAAATAAAGGCAGCTACAGTGTGATATGAAATTCAAGCAGAGTTAGGTGGCTCTCAAAACGTCTCTTGTTTAAGAAAAACACTATGGTGTAAGTAGTGTCATCAGACAAAATAATTCCCTTTCACAAACATCAAGCTTAATGAATGCATTCAGAGATAATTAAATATAAATGAAGCATTTTTTAAGTGTTTTTTTAAGTGGCCCATAGACACGGCAGCACTTGTATCGATATCGGTAAATTGGAAAAATCGATATTTGTTTCACATCGATAAAATTAAAAATTATTTGAATATAATTTTATTTTGATTTTGTAGCTCTTCTTTTGATTTTCTTTTTTAATATATTATGTACATATAAATGGAATAAATCCTCAATCTGGAGACAATGACGCTCAAGTATCTTGGCTTGAGTTTTTCCTATAGAAAATAGGAATATGGAATTTAGATTAAATATTTCTCATCTTAAATTTCTGGACAAATGAATTTCAAAACAAAATCTCTTAAAAGTCCTAAAACCACACATAAATGTGGTACCAGTATCATGTATGAACCTTTAAAATAACAAATTCAGAGGTTCCCAGCCTGCCTCTGTCTTTGTACAAACAAACACACATAATATGAATTTAAATTCACAATCCTTATATATAACTTCTATATTATATTACATGGATGTAGTGGCTTTTAGTAAAATTCACTTTCCCATCCTGATGATGGTCCTATTGTTAACGCAAGGTTATAAAAGGTGGCGCAAAATTAAACATCCAATTTTGTTTTTGAATTATTTTTGAGTGTTATGGAAATCTTAACTTGAAGCTTAACAATATTATTAAGTGAAGCAGATGACATCTGTCAAGTTGCTACCGCCATTTTTGATGCACATGCACGGCAGAAACGCAATGAGAACAGTGGTCCTTCTTCGGACATCACATGACCGAAGCACTTACGAAAATGCACCAATGATGAATTGTGAAAAAAAAACCCTCACAGTTTTTAATATTGGTGTGTTTTTTTGGGAAAAATATCCACTGGGAAGTAAAATTTCTCAAAAAAATGTTATCCGCAGTTGTGCAATTTTTTTTTTGTTGTTTTGTGTACTTTTTTTTGACAGATATCGAAACAAAATTCAAAAGGAGTAAACTCGCAGTGACAAATGATGAACAAAAAAAAAAAACTTCTAATTTTATCGGCAGTATGGTTGTTGTATTTGTAATATGTACGTGTAAGATCTTACTGCTTACTTTCCCAAAAAAACACACCCATTGAGTTGTCAAGTTCACAAATGTCAAATCCGATTAACGTACAACGCCATCTGATGCAAAAATTATAACATCTTCCAAGATGTGGTGTTTCATTTATTGCTCCACCTTGTTGCACCTCCGAAGCTATGGTACTATCGACCCCTGCTCTACTTGTCATATGAATGTAGGTGGAGGTGCATACAGGTAGTACGCGTCATACTTCACTATTCCCAGCCTCTTTATCAACTTAACCAGAAACCAGAAGCAGAAGCATATTATTATACTCGTATGTCTTCTACCGGTTCGTTTTCAAGCCATAACATTTTGAGGTCATGTAACATTCTATTATAAAATGTAACTTTACGGAAAGAGGTTCGCTATATATGTACATGCATATGTCTATGTTTTGTATGTGTTTGTACTTCTAGATATGTGTGTAGTGCTGTGGCTGTGTGGGGATGTTTAAGAAGAGTTAGAGCTAGCGGTTTCTTTGTAATCAGAAGCGTCTCGTGGTTTAAATGGCGGGCGGATATGACGAACGGGCGGGCGTGCAAAGAGCACTCACATGGATTGTGATTGTGTTATGTTTTGCCACAGTCAAGCCATTTGCTATTTACTACTTCTGCTCGGTCCATGTTTGCCGAGGCACTATTACACCTACCTTACCTACACTCGAATGCCTATATCATAATTTTTGTAACTGTTTTCTAGATGTTGTTGTTTCAGTTACTGCGTATATGGTACTCATAATGAGCTCGCTCACCCCATGTACTTAATGGCTATGATGTGGATTCCACCAGGAATATAAATTTGAGATACATACACTGGTAGAAAAGAAGCTGGATGGATGTGTCATATCTAACGGTGATGATATGCCGCAGCAAAAAAAAAAAGAAAAAAAAGGTTGAAAACGGATTGTAATGGGGGTGTAAAATCTGTTTTACACTGTTGATTGCAATTACGTGAATGTACTTCGGATGGTTATGAATTCCATTACATGGCTAATTGTTATCCCTTTACTCAGTGTTGACATCAAATTTTAGACATGAATTATTAATTGATTCTTATCAAGATTTAAAAGTATTGACACAGAGTCCGGTAGTATTTAGATTCTGAATTTGGACTTATTCTTATAGCAAGTGGAACAATACAGAAGTCTCTTAGTTAGTGATACCTTATCCTGTAGCCCCTATTTAAGCCCACCTTTATTTTGAAAACTCAAATATTCCCTATATACAAATTTTTCAAGTGAGACTTTCAAAGTGCAGCCTTTTGAACTCTTCCCAAAGATTGTGAATTTTACTTACGAACGAAATTTTTAACAAAATAATAATGTAGCTTGTAAATTCAAAAATGTGAGATGTTTGTATGGTTGAAGCAGGTTTTTTGTATAAAAATCCATTTTTATAAGCTAATGAAAGAAATATATTTATTCATTCATTTTGTTTTTCAAAAGCAATGCATTTGCGTGTCCAATTTGCAGGTTAAAAACCACGAGAAAAATAATCCTTTAAAATAAAAAAATCTGAAAAGCAAACAGAAAAATTAAAGAAAAGTCCGGATGGCTGAATGAATCCTTTAAATGGCAAAAATATAAAAAGAAAACAAAAATGTTTATACATACATACATACTATACTACATATATATAAATTGCCTTTTCCTCTACAACAAAAAAAAAAATAAAAAATAAAAATAAATATAAATAAAACTCTTTAGAGGCTCTCTTCTGCTTTTTAGCTTGATTTTTCTTTTATGTGCTGAATGTTTTCATATTTTCATTTTTTTTTTTTCGAAAAAAGAAAAACATAAAAGCTTTGGAAGCAAATAAAAAAAAAAAATACAAATACACAGGTATGAAAGCAAAAAATGAGTAGAGCCCATCCTTGAATGAATTTGAGAAGATGAAGAGGAGCCAAGGACCCTTTACCCTTTTTATTTGTAGATGTTGAAATGGGGAAGGAGAGTTTTGTGATGTTGTGCTATGATAAGAGTAAGGCTTTAAAGAAATTTTGGTCTCGGTTATGAAGACCAAGAGATGGTGGTTTGTTGTAAAAGATGAATGAATCAATGGTCTAGTGTCCACTGTCCACTGTCCAGTGTCGGAGTTACTTTATTGAGACCATTCCAAGATCTCCAAAACTATTGGCAATCATAGCTTTGATTGCATTTTCAACAATTTACCGGTTGTCAACAAAGTTGCTTCTGTATTCGGTCTTATTTATCGAATTGAGAATTTTGAAATTGCACACCAAAGCTTACAGTCTCGTCTATGGTCTTTTTAATTCAATATTTTCTTGTCTAAACTTGATTTCAAGAAATCAGACCGAGACTCTTCTCGTCTCGCAGCTAGCTCTATAGAATATATTCGAGTCGAAAAACAATTTTTAAAAACTATTAGGCAATTTTTGCCCCAAAGATTGACCAATTGTTAAAACGTCATTTTCGTTCTCTAGGTATTTAAAAATCCAAGAAAAATTCAAAGCACTGAGATCTAAACTTTAAGCTTTTTGTATTCGATTTCATCAAAATCCGTCAAGTTTCAAGTTATTTAAACTTAACTTAAGTAAAATGTTTAGGCCTCCGGTTGTCTTAATCTGCTACTGGTTTTGACCTCTTTTTCTATTCAGGAGATAGAATTCTTTAAAGTTTCAATTAAGGTAAAACGTAAAAAGGAAAAAAATTGAATTTTTCTAACCTCAAAAAAGAAGAAGAAAATGCACCTCTAAAATTATATGTATGTATGATTTCATAAATTGTTAGAATATTCCATTCAATTTGGCACAAAAACACAACTAACTTTGGACTTTATAGTCATTAGATAGAATTGGTCTAATAGCTCGTGATGGTAGAGGATATTATAGAAGAGTGGTGATGCGGATGCTGATGGTGAGTGGGTGAGTTTCAGTCTACATAATTTTCAATGATGTCCCTTTTGAGTTTTTTGAAGTAAATATTTGCTTCAATCAAAATGATGAATTAAATTGTATAAGTACTTGATGACCGATGATCCTTTCTATATGTCTGGCTTATGCGAGTATTCAAATTCATCTGACCGCAGATAAACCCTTTTGTTGATAAAGTTTGATGAACCTCTGCTGGTACGAGTATACGAGTGATTTGCATTTGTCAAATAAGTAGATATCAATAAATGATTGATTTGATTTATAATGCACTTTTGTCGGACTAATTTAAAAGTACCTATACGAGTACTTTCAATTAAAATTAACAAAAGGATTTATTTGGATAGCACTTTGCAATTGTGGTCCTGAAATCAAAATAATTAAAACTATGTGGGAAAGAATTTACTAAATGTATTAATAGTATTTATTTTGGATCAAAAGATACGGAAGTACCCAACCAGTAGATTTGAAACATTTCAATATTTGTCAAATAAAATAAATTTAAATTGATTTTGTCTTCGCCCGCTCCGGAACATTCAAGTCGAAAAACAATTTTTGACACTTTTTGATAGATTTTTTCATAATTTTCAGTAAATTCAATATTTGTCAAAATTTTATCATTTTTAAACAGTTGTATCATATTGTATAAAATAAAATAAATTTGAAGTCAATACCATTGCTCACATATTTTTATCAATTTCTGGCAGATTTGTTTTAGGTTTTTAAGTTTTCGTAAAAAAAACTGTCAGTTTAATTTTTTCGAAAATTTTAATTTTCTTCAGTTTTTCTATTTAAAAAAAAAAACACTAATATTATGTTCTAGTTGCTATTTTCCAAATATAAACGGTGTTTTATTTAGACGTGTGGTTTTCAATCTGGCAATACTTTTTTTGAAGTTATTCTTTTTGACAGCTGTCACTTGATTAATGTTCAGTTAAGTTGGCCATTTGATAATGATAGCAGTATAACTCCTGAACAAAGTTTGCAAATCGTGAATGGACTTAAAACGAGATGGCCACCGATCCCGATTTTCACAGCAAAATTTTGTTCAGCGATGAAGCTCATTTTTGGTTGAATGGGTACGTTAGTAAGCAAAATTGTCGTTTTTGGAGTGATCATTATCCACAAGCCATTGTTGAATTATTCGGTGTGTTATTGGCATACGACCTCAATTGCTGCAAAAAGTGGTCGAAAATTTGACCTCTCGGTTGGAATTTATTTGAACCATCCCCGACCATTTGCTCAAAATCGATTTTAATGACAAACCCTTATCTTTATAATAAAACTAAATTCTGGTCATAATATTTAACTATATGCGTTTGATTTCTTCTTAAAAACCTCACGTTTAGAAAAAACATCCCTTTACTTAAATTAGATAATTTTTGAAACAAGAGGGATTTATTTGGCAAGTGACAAGTAACATTTTAGACAGATAAAAACAGTGTGTTACATTTCTGTCATTATTTAGAATATTTTTTTCAAAAATTACGAATTTAGACGTGAAAAAAGACTACAAATTTGATCTCTGACAGTTTTTTGTTTATAAGAGAAATTGACTCTATTTTTTAAATTAAGGTTTTTGGTGGAATTAACTTACACAACCGCCAAAATACCATTTTTAATCAATAAATAAAAACTTTAGATTTATGGTTTTGTTCCTAGCATAGTAAAATTATAACACTTTAAATTATATAAAATATAAATTTAATATTTTAAAAATCAATTTACATTATTTTTAATACAAACATTTTTTTCTTTATCTTTCAGGTATGTTAATGGAACAATTTATTTGTCACTATAAAAAGTGGAAAACCTATTTTTAAAAGCAAGTACAAAACCATATTGTATGTTTTTGAAGTTCCAAATTAATTCAATTTACTATTTTCATCAACTAAAGTTATATTAAATTTATTATATAAGTATAAAAGGTTTGACCTAAAACTAGAAAAAAAATGGCGAAACTAAAAATCTAGACCTCAGTTCCATTTTAATTCCAATTGTACAAATATCCTTGACACAGTGGATATTCATTATACTCGTATGTATAATATGTTTGTATGTATGTAGGTAATAAAATAAGGAAAATATTCACATCAATTCATTTGAAAAGAAATTGATGGAAAATGTGAATAAAAATAAATTTGTATGCTTGTTTTGAACACACACAGACTCAAAAGTGGAAATATAATATAATTTTGTATTTATAGTTTTTTTTTTAACATGTATAAATATAAAAAAAAATCTCTTTAAAAATGCATATTATTTTTTATTTGTTCATTTCATTGATCGTCTACAACTCTTCGCGGAAGGTACCTTCCTAGACGTAGTCCTACATTCATTCCATCATGAATCAACCAACATGCATTTTTTTATACGATACGATTTTGTAGGCATTTTCATTCTTCGAAATTATGCTTGACTGATTAATTGGGCTTCATCATCCTTAAGGCTTAAACTTTAGCATATAATCATCATTACTAAACCGCACTAAAGAGCTGAACTTAGGAGAGTTTTCCTTCCCTTTTTTTTTTGAATGTTTGGTTTTCCAAATAAATAGGGTACCAAGATCTACATACATATAATCGTGTGTATGTATACATAAATATAGATTTATAAAGTACGCGAAAAGTTTCCTCTGTAGATATCAATCAGTATTTACTTGGCACACAAAAAGTTTTAATTGAGTCAAACATCAGAAAAAAAAAAATTATTTATATCATTTGATTGCTATTCGCTTGACTTATTCTCAGTAAATATTCTAGGAAATATAAAAAACAAAATATTGATGTTGTTTGTTGTAGGAGAGAAAATTTGCGTAGAATTTTTCACTCAAATAAATTCGAATAAAATAAACGCAATATTTGAATTTGCAGACTTTTCAAATGAAATGTGTTGATAACCCTGAAAAAAAAGATTTAAAATGAAAACAGCTGACAGTTTAAGGTATTTTCGTTACTAAGCAATCTTACGAAATTAAATTCAAGTTTGACAGCCACAGTTAGAAATTATGGTATACACACACAAGACTAAAACAGATGCATGTGCAGCTTTTCTAATTGACATTTGACAGACTGTTGTGTACGTGAAATCCACGAAAGGCCGCGTTCAGCACTGTATGAGAGATTCATTGTAGCCAACAGCAAATACAAAATATACTATAAGAATTTATATCTGGTAATACCCAAATTGACAGTGCCTGTCATTCTTACAAAAAAATATGTATTTCTGCCACAGAAAAAGAAGATGATCTGATCTGATTTTTGACAGAAATGTGAATCACGCATGTCTGAGAGCGTATCACGTGTGACTTTAGACCTTACATAGAATATCAAAAAATGGGTGATTCACCGTAAGGTTTAATTTGTAATGTAAAATAAAACACATACATTTGAAAGCGAATAAACATTCTTTATTATTGCTTAAAAGAACATTTTACTTCTTATCAACTAATGCAGACCGGAGATTTTACATAGTTTCAGAAATTAGTTCACTCGTTTATTTTACAATTCACGTTAATGGTTGAAAAAGATAAAGCCGCCTGGCTTGAATAAATTCCAGGCCAGCTACAATTTTGCGTATTAACGTACCCATTCAACCAAAAACGAGCTCCATCGCTAAACAAATTTTTCTTGTGAAAATCAGGATCGGTGGCCATCTTTATTTGTAAACGTTGTTCAGGAGTGAGTGTTTTCATTATGTAATAGCAAACCAAACTGAGTATAAATCAAGTGACATCTGTCAAAAATACCAACATCGAAAAAAATTTTCAACATTGCCAGTTGAAATCCACACGTATTGGACGTAATTACCGAAATACAGGATTTTTGGCTGTCAAACTCATTAAGTGTCAACTTTATAACAGTTTGACGTTTGTAATTGTCAGAAAAGATGCATTGAAATTTATTGAGAAAATTTATTACGTGTGGTTTCAAAAAATTCTTAGACAGATAGAAAGCTAGTGATTTCTTTATCAACATCTGAAATCTTCTATACCTAATTATTGTTCAACTTTCAAAATTGATCCAAAACTTCAAGTTACCATATGTCTGCCAAATTACCTCCGTTGTCATTAAATAATATGCATGTGCTTACCTACTATTAAGAGGTTAATTAAAACATCGTATATCATGATTACTATCTATCTACTCCTAATCTACACCATCACATCGGTTCCAAGAATTTAGTCCTTCTTCGACAAAAGAAAATAATATACTTTCAATTTAATGAGAACATTATCTGCAACCAGGTACGAGTATCTATAACAAGTATGTGTTGTGTGTGTTTGTATATACCTATTTATTTACTGGACGAGATTTAAGAATTCCAAATACGAGTAGGTACTGTGATGGGATCCAATAGACTTTGAAGGTAATTTTGTGCACCTCAGCTTTTTACATCCCATTTGAGATGGGCAATTAAACTTAAGCTAGCTCACTTCATTCAACCTAAAACGAACGAAACGATGAATAGAAGAATCAGGTATAAAGCTACAGGTACGAGTATCTATAAGTAAAAAGATACAAAAGTATATAATATACCCTTCTTCAGTATGTACCTATGTATGTATGTAGTGTAGGTACCTCGTAGGTGGCATAACCTATAGCTGTGCGGTTGAGTTAATAAGATTCGAATCACGTGCCAAAAGAACCTGTTAATTGTGCGCTCGGCTTCTCTTCAGCAGCTTGAGGGCAACCAAATCCGATTAACGCCACACTTCTATACATACACGTATGTATATACTTTGATATCCATATGATACAGATATGTAGTCAAAGTTGACAGCCAACAAGTTGGTCAACTGCGAAGCCAATTGAAATGTGATTAACTCATTGTCCGACACATATGAATTGAATGTAATGTTAAGTGTGAGTGGTTACTTTGTTGATGACGCGTTAAATATTATTATGACGATTGCTTTGACGATCAAATTTAAGTGCTTAGTATTGCTAAGTGGCGCCGCAGCCGCCGGTATTCGTCAGCCACCGGATTGCGTTTGATGATGGCGGTTTTTAATTGATCTATTGACCTTGTGTTATTGCTGCACTTGTTCATTTCAATGAACTACGATGGTCTAATTAAGAATTTTAAAATAAAATTCCACACAAGGTGTCGAAAAAGTTGTCACGCCTAGGTTTTGGAATATACTGTTAATTTAGCTAAAGTCGGGAAGTGTCAATTTTTTTTTTAATAAAAAAGTCTTTTGGTTTAAAAAGTACTAAGTCTTTTTACCTATTTGGAATTGTATCCCCCTCTAGTTTCTTCATAAACGTCAAAATTCTCACTTTTACCTACAATTTGACCTAATTTCAGAGGCACTTTTTTGACAGGAATTGTTCTTGAAAGGGCTGTCAATTATTATTGACTTGCATTACCTACTCGCCGAAATAAGTACTTTTGGGTGGTACATGTTGAACCCAATCTTTTTAGATGACAGTCCTTAAACATGACAACTGAAGTATTACGCCACGGGCACTAAATATTGGATCTGTCAGTTGTCATAAATTAACAGCTATCAATTTTACATAACATACGGTATTATAATTGTTGAACGAAGACTCAATATCAAATTGCACTGACTTGAAATTATCTGTCATTTCCACATAATTATACATTGCTGAACGATATTATTAAAGGTTTGAAGTTTAAATGACATAAAAAACAACGAAAAATGTTACTCACTAGACGGTGTTGTTCACATTAGACTCTTATGACGATCAGTTTCAGTAGAGCTTTCAATTGAACTCATGTCTAAATCCAAAAACTGAAGTGCTTAACTAAAATTGTTTGAATTCCTTTTAGTTGTCATTTCAGTTATCATTACATTACAGCTCAGCTGTCAGTTAAGTCAATTAGTCATTTGAATTGCAGTTGGCGACAAAACAACTGTTTTGATTTCCTGTATTTTTTTTTTCAATATGTCAATATGAAAACTCAGCTTAACACCGAACTGACATCTAATACACTAACAATTGATCGTCTAAAAGGGACTTTAGAATAACTCATTTTGACGTTTAATCATTTTCTCTCGCTTTTACTTCTTTATTATTTTAAACCATCAATTAGACTCAGAATATTTATTTGATTTCAAAATTAGTAGCTTCAAAAGTGTGTAATTCAAACACTGCCATTTACTTCAAATATACCATTTTCTTTACTTAGTTTTGAAAGTGACATTTAGAACGTCATTTTTTATGAACAGTTAAATGTCATTGAAGAATTGATATGACTTCGATTTTTAAGTTTCGAAATGATATTTAATAACAAATACCTTTTAAATTTGCATCTGATAAGCTGTCATATGACATAGCTATATGTCAAATGAAAATAAATCAAAGACGAATTATTGGGCTAGTTGTCAGATTCCCTTTATCACATTGAGAATGCTTTAACATTGTTCTTAGTTGACTAAATGTTTTAAATTCAGCCTTTAATTGGTTAAACAACTTTTATCGACTAATACACTTAATTTCCATTAAAATTAAAAACAAACGAAAAATTTTGAAATAAGCAAAAGATGGTCACCATAATCACATATTTTTGCTGTTTCAATATGAATTTCTAAGGCAATTTCAGTCAAGTCATCTAAATTTCTGATTCGTTAAGGAGTCTTTTTCCGTTTAATTTGAATGCACATACCTACATATCTTTATAACGTAGGTATACATACATACAATTATACTCTAGCATGTGGTTCCAACATGATTTGGCTCTTTTTCAAATGAGTTGTCTTAAGTGAATTGGCATATTTGCCTTGGCTTTCAATAAAGTGGTTGGCCTGGCCTGACCATCCAATTGCATCTGATATGCTCGCAGTCGACCAGGCCCAGATCCAGGTGGTTTTATAAAATGATTGATGGACATATACGTAACGTATATCGAGTATATCTGAACAAGAAATCGAAAAGTTCAATAGCAAGCATATACGAGTATAGCTATTAAAAATTGAAAGAACTAGAGCATAACTGTAAAAGAAAATCAGTTTTGATGATGGTTAAAAACCAAACTCACTTATTCCGTCCATTTAGATTTCCGGAAATTATCCATCAGTAACGGAAAGTGAGATCAATGTGATTATTGGGCGATTTATTTATGTGTGTATGTATAAGTGTGTATACAGATTGTAGTATAGGAGTATAATTGATTCGAAAAAAAAGAGAAAGCCCGAAAGTTGTTTTCCTCAAACAAGGTGGCGAAAAAATATTCATACAAATTTGTTTTTATAATTTTTATTATATTTCTATAAAGCAAAGCTGATTTTGATTAATGAAAATCTTCATTTAGACCTTTACAATGTTTCATGTTGAGCGGAAAGGGTTGATACACATTTTTTAAAAGTTTTATCGGATTTTTTGCCACATTTCCGATGACAAGTGTTCTTTAGTTACTTCTTGAAGTTCGCGACTTCAAGTCATCAGTCATGCTCGCCAAGTCAAAACTAAAAATTGAGAGACTACGAGATCATCAAACGCTTCCATCAACTTGTTCATCGAGTCGTTTATCGTGGTCCTGCAGCGTGTTTGACAGCAACGAACAACCGTTGACAGATGACCGTATTTCTGATGGCGTCTTCAAAAATAATACCTCCCAATCACTCAAACTCCTCCCGCATGAATGCTGCACCATGCTGTGGCTCTGATTGGATGTTTTGACACTCACGATGATTTTTGACACAAATCCTTCTCATCGTTCGTTGTCAAGATTTAAGATGGTTTGACAGTAATTCACACACTTCTCATTGGTCGCGTGTTTCTATACCTCGCGGTTATCTAGTTCACAGTTGTCAAAAGTGATTGACGTACAATGTCATTTGCAAGAATAACAACATCATCCGATAGGGTGATTCATTCCGCCATCTTGTTTCAAATCATCGTTGAGTTAATCATAATGTAGGGGTATTTTCCTGATAGGTGGTTTTAAATTCATGTGAAGTAAAGTGAAAAATAATAGAAAAAATAAAATAAAACTATATTTACTTATCAGGAACCGACCGACAAAAACTACGCGACGACATTGCAACACAAGTCGCAGCACAAACTTATTTAAGATTGAGGCAAATCTCTTGTGTGCTTTTTTTTTACTTATACTTGATGGCAATTGTTTAACTTTTTATCTCTTAGGTTCTTTTTTTTTTTCTAAATAAAATTCACTAGTTCACTAGGGCAGTGTAAATCATAAGTTGTGCTGGAAAACATTTTTTTCCCTTGAAACAATGATGAAAAAATATTTAATTTAGGTTTTAAAATTCCTCATTCTATGTTAGAGTTTTTATTTATTTATTTTTTGTATTTTTTTATGGTTTATTATGGGAAGTTTTAACAATAATGCCACGCATAAATTTGTAAGAAAAAAATTATGTAACTAAATATACTTACATACATATAATAAAGTTAAGTTAATTAGGACATGCTGGTGTTGTGAAAAACAAGTTAATTAATTGTTCATTATTTTTAAGTAAAAATGTTTATATTTTAATACAAAGATTTTTCTATGTAGGTACGGGAAGTTTTCTTCTAACGATGAGCATAAATATTAAAAATGTTTTTGTATACAAGAAAGAGAGATTTAGAAACAGTTTCCTTTAAACCGATTTGTTTGAAATCGAACTCAACATACAATTTTGAAGTTGGGATAGCGGCCTTAAAACGTCCTAATTTTGTCAACACTTTCAATTATATATCTATGTTAATAAATGTCAGTGGGGAATTGACGTAACATCTGTCAAAAACCCAAAACATCGAAAATTTTGTTCACCTACCGCTAGAAATTAGTTTCCAAAAAGAAATAAAACGCGTATAACTTAATGTTAGGGAAAAAAATTTAGCTTTATTATCAAAATTAAGGGTTGTCATTCTATTTTAAAAATGAAGTCGGGTGAGGCGCCACCGCGGCTGGATCGAATAAATTTCAGCTCTGAAGCGCAATTTCAACCACTTTTTGTAACAATTTGGGCTGTATGTCGGCAATAACGAGCCGAATATTCTTTTTCACGGCGTCAATTGTCTCTTACTTATCTGCTTAGACAAGCTACTTCACATAACCCCCAAAAAATAATCCAGCCAGGCTTAATTTTTAAAGAAATATGGACCAATGATTCCCTCAGCCCAAAGATCACACCAAACAGTACCTAACTTTTTGAGGATAATCCACAATGTCTTGTGGATTATGGTCACTCCAAATACGAAATTTTACTTACATATTAACGTACCCTTATCCATTCAAACAAAAATGAGCTTCATCCCTAAATATAATTTTCTTATGAAAATCGGGATCGGTGGCCATCTCGATTTGGACCCATTCACCGAATCAAGATTCTTCCTCAAAATCTTTCATAAATTAAATGGGTACTGCTCCAATTATTGCGCGCTATGGTGAATGGAATCATTGTGGTCTTCTTGGACACAGCAGCAATAACGTCTTCGGTGCGAACTGTACGGCCAGCGGCGTCTCTCAGTATGTGAATTACCCACTAGAGTAAAAGTGGTGCACAAACGAATATTGAATGCAGCTCGCAAACTCAACCAATAATTTGAAAATGAATTTACATTATTTGCAAACGTTGTTCAGGGTCTATTCATTTTGAAATGGCAAACCAAATTGAGTATAATTCAAGTGACAGCTGTCAAAAATACAAACTTCGAAAATTTTCATTATATTTTCTTTTCTACAAATTTAAGAAAATAACTTAGCTTTAAGTATTTGAGAAAACGAGTGGTTTTGGCGGTTTCGTTGTTGCGTTGAAAGCTTGAGTTCAAAAACTTGAATTACATACTTTATACTTAAATTGAATTTAATACTCAATTAATGTTTTTTTTTTCTAGATTCTTTTTATTTGAAAAATTTATCAATTTTTTAAACCATATTTGAGAATTTGATAATTTATTTATTTCTTTTGAATCTCAAAACTTATTTTCAAAAAGATCAAAATATTTAACTCAAAACTTTAAATTAAGTCATCAAAGTTGATAAAACATAAACTCCAAATTGATATGAAAAATTATAAAATATTAATTTAAGAATTGTTATAATTTTACAACCATTAATTTATTTTAACCTTCATGGTTCGATAGGCGCAACACAAGAAAATTTCATTCTTTCCAAAGCCATTTTTTGAATGTTATTTTGTCACACAAAAACCAGGTAGCGTGTTGAAAATGTTGTTATACTTTATTTCAGTCCACTCAAATTAAACAACCACTATTATGTTACATTTTTTTTTTGTTCTCTGTTTTTGTATGGGAATTTATTTAATATTATTTGTGTTTTGTTTTTATATTTTTGTGTGTCACACAAATTACGCAAATAAAACTAAAATAAAAAAATAATTATTACCTATGTACATACATACATACGTATACATATACTCGTAAACATAAAAAAATAAAATTAAAGCTTAAATTACGTTTTTATTATAACAGAGAGGTATTGTGGTATTGTTGCCAACATGCGGGTTATTTTACAAACAATACGGATTTAATTTCGTACAAAATGTAATCGTTTTTTCCGTCATCTTTAATAGCTTATTTTAGAAGGGTGTGTCCTTAATAACTTTTAAGTCATCTAAAAGTTTTTGCAAACCATTTGAAAATTAACAACTTCGTATTGGGCAATTCTATAGGCGTTCTTATAAGTATACTTCGTCAGAAGGTGTTGCCATGAATTATTTTTCATCTTATTTCCAAAATATGTATATCCATCTTTAAACTATAAACTCAGAAGCTCTTTCCTATTAACTTTGGTCACTTGGGGTTCCTCAAGGCAGTCTTTAAGGGCCACTTCTTTTAATATTTGTTATTAGTGATGTTTCCTTTCTCTTTAAACCGAGAAAGCTTTTAATGGAGACCTGGCTCTATAAAATGGTTATAATGGTTCTATGGAATATTATATCCAATAGGTAATTGATTGCCAAAAATAGGGTATTGTTTTAGTGGAACTTTTTACATAAAATATCTAATTTTTTGGACATATTGTTAACGACAGAAGACTGAATGCATGAAAATTAACATCTCTATTTATGTAGTTTCTAGTGACATATGACATCGAATACAATAATACTTTAGTTAGTTGAGTGTGCATAAACTTCATTAGTTAAAAGGTTAAAAGTAATAACTATCAAACTCTGGCAACCATCAACTTGAGCCATCGATGATGATGATGGTGAAGATTAAATTATTCAAAAATATCGAATTTCAACGTGTAACGTTCGTTGACGTCCATCGGAAGTGAACCCCAACATAAGCGCAAAAAAAAAAAACAAGAACTTGATGAATTTGTCTTCCTTTAAAGCAACCAAACTAAACCTATACCGTCACCACCATTACCATCACCGACCAGACCATCATCAGCGCAGCGCAGCGCCACTGAACTGATGCCATCAGCATCAGGTTAACTAAATGTTATACTTCAGTGCCAGATTGTATCTAATAATAAATGTATCTACAAGTAGGTATATGGAAATGTGGATCACATTTTTCTACCTCAACTTTGGTAGCAGGTGCTTGACACGGAGCATGAGGATGGAATTAAATTGCAATACGGATGTATATGCAATTTTTTAAACTCCTAATTTAAGTTCATTTGCATTTTAATCTTTAAAGTTTTTGCATTTTTTTAAGTTCGCCGCTCGTCGAGTATGCGGTAAAGGAGCAGATTTGTGGGTATGGATTTTGACGGTTGTTGGCGAAAGATTGATGGTTGGTGAGATAAAAAAAAGAATCAAGATTTGAATCTGGGTATTTTGACAGTTGACAGATGTAAATACAGAAGAAATAGAAGGGTACAAAGTTTCTTTGTTTACTCATGTTCCCGATTCACAATGGCCTTCCGTCTTCTACGATCACGAGCACTTTGCTTCCAGTCATCCATGGCTTAGCACTCTGACACCCGTTATGGCTTGGTCTTTAACCCGGTTCAGTTTTAGAAGACAGCAACAACCAGGATGTAACTAAAATCTTTGGTAGACAATGTGGCCAAGTTTCTACTCTTCCTTCCTCTTTCGATTCTTCATTGAATAAGCAGAAGTTTTTACCTTTTTAGAGCTCCTGGTATGAGCTATCAGTAGTTCTAGATCTAAACTGGATAACAATTCAAAGGTTCGCTATAATTTTGGACATTTTTAACAAGAGGACCCGTCGAACTTTGTCCCTCCCCAAAATTGACTTCTGACAGCTCGCCTGTCTGTTAGTTTGTTCGAAAAAACTCGGAACTTAAAATTAAAATTTGAATTTCGTTTTCTTCTTGTCATTTTAAGACCAGTAAATCTGAAGCATTGACAAACTGACGATAAAAGATTTCAATAACTTTAAAATGCTGACAGAATGACAGGTTACTTTATAACTTTTCGTTAACGTTCCCCACAATTTTGTACAGAATTTCTAGCTTTTAAAATCTTTCCTGGACTAAGACAAACATTTCAAAACCAAAAGCAGCCAAATTGGCTAAGCCGTTCTCAAGTTTTATCGAGACAGACAAACAGAAATTGATTTTTTGAGCTTACATTTTCGAATCTATACAAATTTGGATCGAGACTAGACTGATATTGAGTCAAGACTGATGAATGACTGATATTTTTCGATTTTAACAAGATCGGGATTTAACTAGCAAAAGTTTCATTGCTTCTCTTCTCGTGGCCGTCAATAATAAAATCCATTTAGATTCTAACAGAACTTAGAACATATAGACAAAAAATCAAAATTCATCATTATGACAGTGTTACCATTCGTCTCTTACACTTTCATGTATACATTCTATTAGTGTTGTTTGTTCTCTAAAAGTAGTACTGCATATCTTCGCAAAATTTTTGATCTTTTAGCCTTGACTTTCTGACATAATGTGTTGACATTCCTTTTAGAATTCGATAAACGTTATTTTGTCCGAAAGGACAGTGGAAACTCGTCGATAATCCTAGCAACTAAAAAACTATTTGAATGAGCTTCCTCAAATGTCACGTATTCCAGAAACCACCTTGCATAATTTTTTATTAAGTCCCATCCTTTGTATGTTAAAATTTTTTTTTTTTCAATGTCTCTTGGAGGAATTATTGTTATATCATTCGTTTGGTTTTCAAATGAAATGCTTCATTTATGAACTTTGGGTTACAATCACAAAATTTAACCTTTGGTCCTCCATCCTAAATCAACTCTTTTTATCTTCGACTTTTTCTAATATCCCATTCTTTAAAAAATAAAATTCATGTGTTTGTTAGATTTTGTAGAAAATTTAAAAAATTATTTAGGTACTAATAAAAAAATCTTAGTTTGGTAACACTACAAATTTTGCTAAAATGAATGTAAATTGATACATGTCTAGGAACTACGATAAAAAGAAGTGGCTCTAATTGTCAACCTTGAGGAACTCTCTTTTTTTACAACACACATTGCGTTTTTGCACTTAAAAATTTCTCTACAACTTAGGGCCCTTTTTAATTCTGAGCCTGGTATTATTGGCACCGCCGATCCCGGGATAGATACACCCCTGTTATGTCATCGCAAATTCATTATTTACACTTTGGCAATTCTTCGTTAAATTTATTTCAATCTTTCGCTCTTTAAAAGTATTTTTTTTTTAATTTCATTTTAAACTTTGATCTTTTTATTCTATCTCAAGAACTTTATATCATACATATGTATGTGTTTATGATAAAACATCATTTGTACCTGTCTACATACATACAAATGTACATACATATATACATTATTTATGTACAACAAACAGCGCGTCACCAATTAAAAGGAACATTTAAGCAAACATTTAACTTTTCGCATTCATCTCGTTAGAGCAATCAAAAAAAGACAAAGAGCACACATCCTGCATCATCTGCAGAAGTTATGGTGGAGTGCTTAGTACTTACGTTACTCCCACACTCCCAAGGGTATCTGGAATACCTACCAGGGATGACATAGGTGCGACAAAAGATGGCAGCACAGAGGAGACGGGGTGATGGCGGTGAAGAAGGCACGGCGACGCCTTTTAACCACAATAATAATAAAAAGAAGATCCAAGGCGGAATGCAAAGCAAAGTCATCACAAGCAGAATACTAGTTGAGCATTAAATATAAATGTTAAGCTATTCTCGTTCTCATTCCCGATCCCATTCTCGCCCTCATCCCTCAATCATCATCTGAATATGCAAGGTGGTGCAAAAAAACATCCAAAACTGTTTTTGAATTACTGAACTTCAACCGCTCGCAATCCAGTTGAATATTCTCCTTAAGGGCGAAGACGATTGTCTAAGGTCCCATAGAAGAAAGTCTGGGAAGGTTAAATCGGGCGATCTTTGCTGGCCATTCCCAACCCTCAGAACAGGAGATTATGGGACCAGAAAACGCTTCCTTCACAGTATTCATTGTTTGTACGTTTTGCACCTTCATATTATTAAAAAGTCACTTTGACCACGCGTAACCGACATCTTCTGTTGGAACTCGTTCCCCAGTGACAGTGACCAACAATCATTTTGATCCTTAAAAAAATACGTTCCATCCAATCATTGCTACCTCATCGTTTCTGAGATTGATTGAGATTAAACGCCTTCTTTGTACACTTTTGCTGTTTATAGTTCACAAATGTCAAATAGATGATTGACGTACGACGGACGCCATTTGCAAACCTTTTTGACAACCTCCAATTGACATATTAATTTTGCACCACCTTCTACTTTCTGGTTGATGGTTTTGTATTGTATATAGAGCCTTTTGTTGTGTATGTAGGCAAACTTTTCAAAAGAAAAGTACTTGCCACTTTTTAGTTTGCTTCATTCTGATTCTACTGCTGCCACTACCGCTGCTGGTGCCCCGCTCAATGCTCACTTCTACCGCGAAAATTCTGCACTGTCACTCTTCTACCATTAACCGAGTGTAAATCATTCCGGGAACTAAAACTTCAACTCCTACGGGACGGGATATAGGTACCCATATCTCTTCCTCAAACTTCTCTTATGTGTATTTAGTTAAGCTATGTGTGTCTTTGCGTCTTTTGTTGGCTTTACCTGCATCAAGCATCAAGAATAAATGGATCCTGGCATGGCCTGACTTGGTGTCGTGCAGTGTATTGTGCTGCATCTGCACCTGCATCTGCATCTGCATCCTTTGGCATTAAACAGTTTTGCTTGCCTTGGCATATTCTGTAAAGCAGCACAACTTAAGCTTATCCCGTTCTCATCCTGTGCTCAGGATAACTGACTTTCTATCCTTCTATACAGCTTACAATACATCTTAGATACATGTATGTATGTATATGTATTATTATGTTGTTGATTTATGGTAAAAAGGAATATGTTTGTGGGTTCTATCATCAAAAGGTGACATGTCCCGTTTTATTATTTTGTTCATGTTCCGGTGGATTTCTTGCTCTTCGAGCACTT
This sequence comes from Scaeva pyrastri, assembly GCA_905146935.1. Taxonomy (NCBI): domain Eukaryota; kingdom Metazoa; phylum Arthropoda; class Insecta; order Diptera; family Syrphidae; genus Scaeva; species Scaeva pyrastri. The sequence goes on from LR989927.1 coordinate 75,872,883, forward strand.
TCTCAATAGCAATTAAAGGAGCATACATATACATATAAATATGTACAAAGAAAAGGACTTTGTGAGTTTGGGTTGTGTGAGTGAAAAATATGCCATCATCAATCTCGAACATTATTATTACGTGTTCATAATTGTTAAGGATTTTAATAACTGTTTCTGTTTGCAAAAGGTAAACATTATTTCTCTTTTCTTTTTCTTTTTTATTTTTTCTCCTGCGAGTTCTTGCGTTCTCTTTGTTTTCTTGATGGTAAATCCTTATTAATTGCATCCATTCCGCTTGTGCTTCGTCCTGGTTTATGAGAACCTTACATAACCTATCAATAGACGTATAAGTACATGTAAAACAAGGATATCTAAACTTCTTAAAGCTCCGGAAGTGGATGGGTGGCATAGAAAATATTCTACGATGATGGTGGGCGGAATAAAAGGACAGACACAGGAGTATAGTGTGTGATTTTGATGATGTTTACCTCACGCAGTTGGTTCCATGTCTTCACCTTCTAAGTTATCAATTGCATCCCATATATGGGTTCCTGCTCGTATGTCTGAGTTGAGGATATAGGAATAGCGGCGGGCGGCGGCGGTGTTATGCACGCAAGCATAAAATCCTAACTAATCTTCCAAGTCGTGATCGTGAATCGTGATTATATCCGCAACGTAAGGTCTTTTTTCAAACAAAAAGGTGACGACGACGACGACGACGATGACGGTGTTGTGTTCATCTTAAAATTTTCCAAGGTACAACGCCATCTCTTATGTTTATAGGGACATGTGTATGTATGTACATATTATATCTAAGGATGAAACTAAAATTAATTGAATTCAGAGCACGATTAAGTTTGTTAATTGGTGATTAACTTGGTTGACTGACACATAGGACACGAAGCCATCCCTATGCACATCCCTCTCATCATCCCTTATGAGGTTTAATATGATAATTGAGGGATATGTGATGCTATTTGGGCTAAAAGTTAAAATGTGGCTTATATTTTTTTTATGTTTTAAGTCCTTAATTGTTACAAGTTTAATTGAACAAAAAAGTGTACCTTGATTTAAAATTAATTAAGAAAGTTTTAATAAGGAATTTCCGCAAAAGGATCGTTCAATTTTTCATTTGCATATACGGTAATGTATTTTTTAATCTTCTCGTTTTTAAATAAAATAACTGGGGGTTTAGACATTTAGTGGTAAGAATCTTCACCACCAAGTCCGATAAGTCAAAAGTTGAATCAATTCAAATAGCCGAGGAAAAATCAACGATTACCCAGGCAAAGGATTTTGAAGTGCTTCAGATTTTTAGAAAATCTTTTTTATGTCGAAAATTGTGGGCAATTCTGAATAATCTGCAGAAAGTAGAACTTTGATCTTAATTCCATGAATGAATTTTGTGGACCCTTAAACATTGACAAGGTCTTTTCTAAATTGATGAGGAAGTGCCAAACCAAGTTCTTAACCTTTACACCTGTCATCTAACGTTTGAAACCAATAAAGTTAGAAACCTTAAATTCACAATACTTGATTACCTACTGATCTTCAATTTCATTGCGTTAGTGGTTACATCTTGACTACGCAGACGATGTATGCTTTTGCTCTCCCATAGGATCATGGATCTACATCAAATGGAAACAAGCGTGGAGAGAGAAGCAACAATCGTGGGGCTGAAAATCAATACGGCAAAAACAAAGATGTTCAGCCTAAGGACCTCGCAAGTCATCCGCTCCTACGAACATTGCTCAACAAGCAGTAGAGAAAAAGAGAGCTTCCAATACCTTCTAACTTCCAAGTATCGTCTCTAATGAAGAAGCAACCGAACTAGATGTTATTCAATGTACCTTGAATATAAAACTACAACTTTTTAACTCTAACATCGAATCAGTTCTGCTATATAGATGCAGCATCAATAACCAGAAAACTTCAAACCTTCGTTGATAGGTGTCTTCGAAACATCTTACGGGTTTTCTGGCCTAATCGTATCTCTAACGAGGACTTATATGGGCAAACAGTTCAGGAACCCATCGATACCATTATACGAAAGAGCAGTGGAATTCGCTCACAGAAGAAGAATTGGTGGACCGAGAAGCACGTGGAGAAGAACAGTCGAGTAGGAATCATCGAGAGTGGGGAAAAGCTAGAGGAAGCTTAAATACAGCGCTGGAAATCGCACACGATTGCGCGTAGGAGTAGTTGAGTCCCTATGTTCCACTATAGGGAATACCAACTGACTTCGTATGTCTGAGGGCCTAAGTAGGTAAGAAATTGAGTAAGTGATTACGTGGAATGGAACACTTATCATTCCTATCTTACCCTAATTTTACGCCTTCAGACAAACTCCAGAGTGCTAATCGCTAAAGTCAGTTTAACGGGGAACTAAACCATTGGAAATGGAATGGAATTGGAATAGAATCGGAATTCGTTGAATAAGGGTTTTCTTTCAATTTGCCCTTGATGATCGTCTCTTTGTATTGTTCTTCAATTTTCTGACAGACAACCTGGTAACGTTGCAAAATTTCGCTTATTCAGATTCCACAATATGGTTGTGATGAAAAATTATGATACGGAGTTCCTGGCACATCAATCGAGTTCAAAAATTCCGTTGGATAGATTTAAGCATTATCCTGATCCTAGTCAATCATGCTTACAACGGTTTTGTAAGAATAAAATTCTTATAAAAATTTTCACTTTTCTTCGGAATTTTCCGCTAACATTTTTTTATTTTTAAAATCCATTTAAAAAAATTACACACAAAAGTCAAAATGAAATATCTTCTTTTTTGAAAAATGTTCGTTAAAAACTTCTCATGGGAGTCAGTGGCAACTGAAAAAAAAAATGAGCCTAATCGACTCAGTTGTTCTTAATTGTTGACTAATTATACATTTTTAACACCATTTCTATATGTACATAGGTGTATACATGTACATTTTTTGTTCAAAAATTTTGACACAATTTTTTTAAACTTATTTTTTTTTTAATTATCAGGTCACTAAAAATGTTTGACTCTGGACAAAATCTAGGTAAAAAGTCACTTCTATGAGATTTAATTAAGCTGTCAAAAAACCTAAAATAAATGTCACTACGTTTAAAGTGTAGATACGCCATAAATGCTTAAATCAAATATTTCAAACAACAGTATAATTGATGTGGGATTTTGGGAACGGAACGGAAGGAACGGCTAATGCTATTGACTTCAAATAAATTTTATTGTATATAGATAGCAATGTAATACGGGTTTGGTATAAATTTTGAAATATTTCAAAATACCGTTATTTTTTAAAAAAGTAAAAACGAAAAAAAGAAAATTTCGAGCTCAAATATACAATGAAGGAAAAATGATATCATCTTCGAAATATTTTTTACTATGTAAAATAGTGTCGGGTTTAGTGGTAAAATTTTTGGAAAAAATTCAATTGACAGTTTTTTTACAAAAAATAAAAATGTTCCAAAAATTCTAAGAAAAGTTGGTAAAAAGTGTATTTTGAATTTAATATGTCGAGAATAAGCACCGATATTGACTTCAAACTTATTTAAGTTTATACAAAATACAATTATTAATATATTCTACAATTTTGACAAATGTCGAATATATGTTTTTTTTTTTACGAAAAATTAATGACTAAAACCGAAATTTACAGAAAAGTGACAAAAATTTCTTTTCAGCTTAAATATCATCACAACAAGCAATGATATTGACATAAAAAGTATTTTATTTTCAACATAATTCATTTGTCAATATATAAAAAATCATAAAATATTGACAATTATCAGATTGACATTTTTTTTACAATAAATACAAAATGGGAAGTTATTACTGTGGGTCGCACCCAGCCTCTTTTTCAATTTTGGTTTTTGATAAGAATGAAATACACAGAAATAAATTAACTCTGTGAGTAACTCTTAGTTATGGTAAAAAATTGTACAAAACACTCTATTAGTTAGCAGATTTAATATTGATTTAAAAGTTATCAAAAACTTGACTTGCAAAATTTCAACTATTTTCCTATCTATCTAATTGTCTTCAGTTTCACTCGCCAAGTTGGTTGAGGATCTCTCACTTATGTGTGCCACATGAGGCGTAATATTCCTCTACTGTGCTGCTGTCATCGTTCGAAATTGGGTTAGAAGCTTAGAAGACTCCTTGGCCGGAGCGTTGATTTCCAATCCTTTACATGACCTAGTCGTTGGATTTTGACTCTTTAGTCCGTACAGCTTCATGGTGGTATCAGACGTTCTCATCCTGCCTTGACAAGATCCAATAACTTCGGCGCCAATATAATAAGAATTAAGATACTCACTCGAGAAAGGAATTTCCTTTTCAATTGCCTTCCAAGTCCAAAGAAGCAGCTGCGGTTTTCAAGAGTTATTCTTCTTTGGATTTCAGCACTAAAGTGTCGTTGACTGAATTGATAGCCGTACCGGTACATAAAATCCTTAACTGCCTCAAAGTTTAATCTGTCCATAATGACAGTTTGTCCAAGACGTAATTGTTCATTCCATAACTTTTTCATAGATCGACAGAAAAGACATATGTAGACGGTGATTAAATTGAAGACATCAAAGAAACATTTCAGACTTCATTAGTGTACATTTGCAAGTTCCAGATACGAATGTTATATACATCCATTGGATAAACCTTAAATCATTCATCAGCATGCAAAGATTCTATCTAGGTTAGTCATTATGTGCGAGTTCATAAAAAAAACACTCCCTTTACTCGCCCTGGCCCTACACTACACAGAGTACACATGTAGATAGATGCACACTTGCTAAAACACACTTAGTCTGCGAATTAATCGTAATTTAACATCACATCATTCGAGTTAAACATGTGCGTGCATAACCTCATTTTTCATTTCAACTAAAACTGCGGAATTAAGTAAACTGCGTGTGTCCGTCGCGTCGTCGTCGGTCGGTCTCATATTTTTTTGCTTCTAAGTTCTAACCCTTGATTTTTTTTTGTCATTGTATTAATGTGGATGAAAACTATACGAAGTCTACGACGACGACGACGAGTATATCTTGTAGATGCCCTCCAGAAGTCGCTTAGTTTCTATGCATAAATTTGTTGCAGCCCAGCAGCGGAAACGTAGCTTAAATACGATGACATAATTTAAAGTTCTATATAACAATGAAACTTATTTAGTTCCATACAAATTCGCTTTCAATTATATTTTTATTTTTTTTTCGTGTTTTTTGTTTTTGCAAAATAAAAATAAAAATACAAAAAAAAAAAAAACATAAATAATGGGAAAATTAAAAGCACTTGCGGACAACGCGCCATTGAAGTGTGGGAGTTTCGAAACTAATTTATGGTTTTGTGGAATGTTGTATCATTTATAAGATTCTGAGACTTGAAGAACCATTATGAATTGTTGTTGTTGTTATTGTTGTAGTTGATTCTCGTACATGTGTGATTCAATTGTTTTCTATCTAAGGAAAAAATGGAAAAAAAACATCACTTTTGCTTTTATTTTTCGTAATTTAAAGGCAATTTATAGATTCATTAAAAAATTAAAAAAAAAAAATATGACTTTACCTTGAAGCGAGAAGAATCAAATGAAATTAATTCATCTTCAGCAAGTCATCAACTTAAAAGCTTCGTTATCAAAAAGAACGTTACAAAATTACACAAATGTCACTCTTCTAAATGTAAATAAATCTCTTAAATCTCAGTTTCACTTTTATTTTTTGTTGTTGAATAAAAGTACACACATACGACACATTCGTACGTTTGTATATTTGATGTCTTATAATTTAACAATCTAACATCCTTCACTAAGTTAATTGTATAATTAGATAATTAAATGTACTTATATACATGCATACATACGAGGTTGTCTATAAATGTCTGTATGTATAGTTGAAAGACATTTGTCTGCGAATTACGATTGAATAAAACTAGAGGTGGATGGTGGTTTCGAATATACACTTTTTCTTCTTCCCCTCTCTCACTTATTTTGTACCATAAGTTATAGTCAGGGGATAGGCAAGGCAGTAATTAGTTTAATTGAGAAGCATTCTCAGGAAATATCAAAGCTGTGCTTCTTTAGACACACTAACACACAATGAAAATTAACACAATTAACTTTGTGAAACAAAAAAAAGCAAAAAAAAATTGTAATTGAAACAACAAAATGTCTACCGACTATATTGAAACATGCAGACGGTGTTGGATTTTTTCTTAACAATATTTTTAGGGCGTTTATTTAAATGGTTCCTTTAATTTGACAGTATTTATTTTTAAAATAGTTCTTATAAAAATTCGAGGATTTTTGGTTTCAGAAACACATTACGAAGAAATTCTGTATCATAAAAAAGTACGTATACGCCCAAGTGAACCTATCTGTTTTTTTTTTAGAGGGTATTAAGGTCTTAACCCGTGTTCCCGTGGCGTAATGGTTAGTGCGTATAGGACTGTCATGCCAAAGGTCTGGGTTCAATCCCTGCCTGCCTGTTACGAGGAATTAACAAATCCTTTAAGAGTAATTCTTGTCATGAAAAGTGCTTTCTACATAATTTTGCCTTTCGGATTCGACATAAAATTTGTAGATCTTTTTCATACCTGACATTACTCGCACACAGGAATGATTTGAGAGTTTTAAGTCACTAGGACCTGGTTCTCGACGAGCTGTAGCGCCACTAAATATGTTTATTTATGAAGTTTTTGACATTATTTTATTTATTTCTGGAAAGAGCATTAACTAAAGAAGAAAATATTTAATCTTTGATGGAATTGTTGAATTTCATTTGAAATTATCCCCAGTATTGAATTGAAAAGTTAGACAAAGCTTCACGTTAAAAGGTCCACAATATATAAAATTGTAAGTTTTCTGCTATAGCCTAGAGACAGACTAAACTTTTTATCATAGACGTTATGCTCTTTCATTGCACAGGGTTTTCCAATAAGAGGTGTTATTTTGATATTCAAAAAAAACATAAAATTTTTTGAGATAAATGATCGCTTCACAAATTCCATCTTTGAGGCATTGTTTCACGTAGTCTCAAAAGAAGACGTCGCAAGGTGTTAAATCATATAAAATTAGTTAAAACTTTATGACTTAATTTGTATTTCGTCACAGAAGAAAAAACAAACTACTGATTCTTTTTCTCGTACCTCTTTTTTTACAAAAAAAAACAAAATTGAATAAAAATTAAAATAAGAATTGCAAAAAATTCAGAAAATATTAGTTTTTAGTAGTAACTGTGATATTTTGGAACCATCACCATAGACGATACCTAAATTCTGTCAAAATTAACTATCATTCTCGTCTAAGTTTCCATTTAGGTTTCTTACAACTTTGTCTTGCAATAAGTTTCACGTATATGTATTTCTCGTCTCGTTTTTTTTAAAGAATTTCAAGACGAAACAAATGCACAAAGTTTCGTTCCAAAATGTACCTTAAAACAGAAAATAAATTAATCTGAAAAGTTCGACCAATAAATGTGGTGTTATCGTGTTTCAGTTTCACGAGACAAATCTGAGACGACTCCGAGACTTTTTCATCTTATGACCCAGCCCTCGAAGTTTCTTATTTTTCTTATCAGTAAATCCGTCTCTGTGAAGAATCCGATGAATGATGAATCAGTAGACAGTAAATGAGTTACTGTGTATAGATTTTCCTCCTACTACTCAATCTTGTATGTGTACATCAACATACCTATGTAGTTGAATGAAGCTCTTTCGCAGAATTTATCTACACAATTACATTTTTACTTCTTAAAAGCTATAAAAGCTAAGTACATGCTCAACTTAAACCTAATAGACTAGAAGTTAGTCTTCAGCTTTTAATTGCATGTAATTAGATGTTAATGAAGAGCTTCAATTGACAATACATACAGTCATTTAATCATTCCCAGGATTGCGTCACAATTAAATTTATATCCAAATTTTTGAATTAAAAAAAAAAAAAACTTTCTTTAGGTCGAAATTTCTCCTCTTAGTTATAATTTATTATTATTTCTACATAATTAGATGATAATGTATTTTTATTTTTTTTTTGTTAGAACTTAAATAAAATCCATAAATTAAATAAAAACCGTAGTCGAGCATAAGAATATGTGAACCTTGTCTAAATAAGTCCACATCCATATACAATATTCTTAATCGTCCCTTTTATAAATGCTTGTATGAGTGAATGTATAGTTAGAATGTATTAGAAACAGTGAAAGTTTATGGCATCAATAAATTCATATATTGCCCTGCCCTATGGCACAAAACCAACATAATATGCTAAAGTTTTTGCCAACTTGAATTAAAGAGACTATCAAACAGATGTTGTAGAGCAGAACACACACTAATACATACATACACACTCACACAGTCTTTGAAATTAATATAAAAGAAAAGAAACGGAAATACTGTCTGATGTTGGTATAAATTATTGCTTACTAAAGATACAAACTATATTTTATATTGACACATGATGTTTGCAAAACAATAGCAAACGATAAAAGAAAAAAAAAACTTACATATTGATATTAAAATAAATGAATTTCATTAACAGGATACAATATGAATGTTCTTCCATTATTGTATTTTATATTGAACAAACGATTTTATGTATATAAACAAAAAAGAAAATACAAAACAATCAGTTGCTTAATGTACATAAAAGCGCGTGTTTTATTGACAAAGAATTTGATTTAGCTTATAATGCTATCTTAAAAGGGTGTTTTTTTTAGATGCGTGGTTTTCAAGAAGAAATAAAACGCATATTATATAATACAACGGCCAAGAATTTAGTTTTATTATAAGGATAAGGGTTTGCCATTTTGTTGAAAAATTGGTTTAGGTCAAGTGACTGTCGCAACTGTCTAGAATAAATTTCAGCCGAAAGGCACAATTTTGACCACTTTTTTCAGCAATTGGGGCCGTTTGTCAGCAATAACATACAGAATATTTTCTTCCACAGTGGCATTTGTCTCGGACATATCTGCGTAGACAAGTGACTTCACATAGCCATACAAAGAATAGTCCCAGCGGTGTTAAATCGCACTGTCTTGGAGCTTGGAGGCCACGCCACAAGTCCACGATGATATAATGCGCTCACCAAAAGTTTCCTTTAATAAATTGATTGTTGCGTTGGCTGTATGGCATGTAGCGCTGCGGAGTCTTGTTAGAATCAAAGGTCTTCCACATCAATATCCTCCAATTCAGGCACTAAAAAGTCATTAATCATGCCTCTATAACGTTAGCTTTCCCCGTGGACTGTAACATTATGGTCGGCTTCATTTTTGTAGAAATGTGGACCTTTTGAGAAATGTAAAGGTGGTGGAGACTTAACAATGGCTTGTGGATTATGATCACTCCAAATACGACAATTTTGCCTCAACCAAAAATGAGCTTCATCGCTGAACAAAAAACTTTCTTGTGAAAATCGGGATCGGTGGCCATCTCGTTTGGGCCCATTCACCGAAAGTGAGACGATGGATTTTGTAAGCCCCTAAACCAAGATCTTTCCGCAAAATCATCCATAAAGTGGATGGGCATAGCTCCTCTCGAAACTCTGCTCCACGGCAACAGTAGCGTCTTCGGTGCGGTACATCATCTCTTAGGATGCACATTATCAGCCAGAGTAAACGTGGTGCCAAGCCGATACATGGTTGGTCAAATTACCGACTCTGCTGGGAGATTATATCGATTGAATATTGGACGCAGCGCGCAATGCATAGCGCGAACCAATCCAATATTTTCAAACGTTTTCCGAGAGTCAGTGTATTCGTTATGAAATAGCAAACCAAACAGAGCATAAATCAACTAACAGCTTTCAAAAAGACCAAATCTGAAAAAAGTATTGCCAGATGGAAAACAACACGTTTAACAACAAAAAAAAAAAAACACCCTTTATTTAGATCAACAATGAAAGATCAAGGATTTATAAAAAGAATACATAGAAAAATGTACAATCAAAATTAATTTCTGCAACTTTACTGCAGAAATATTGTCCGACTCGAAGAACAGTAGCTTCTTAACTCCTCCTGCAACATTTTACTTGCCTATGATTTCTTGAGACTGACCTTCTTTGAGGATTTCATTTGAAAGATGGCTGTCCAATATTATAAAACTTATATCCTCAGTTTGTGATCTTATCGCCGACTGTGACGAAACAGCAACTCCTTCGGAATGCACTTAAACAGCTTTTAAACATTTCTCTGAAGAGTTATCGGGAGTTAGCAACCAACTGCCAACTGTTTCAGATATCTCGTGAACTTTCAATCGGCACTTTGCCAATAAAAGATTAGGACACCTGGGCGGGGCTCTTCAAAAACCGGTGCGAAACCACGTTGAAACTCTTTATACCAATTTTTGACTGTCTCCAGCGAAGGAGATGAGTCATCGTTTACTTTTACAGCATCCAAGGGCTCTTTGATTTCGTTGAACGATTTCTGGCCATCCGATTCGAATACTGGTAAGGATTTTGGGACCGCCCCTCATAGTTTGCCGTTCGATTTGGAATTTGGTCTTGAGAATGAACAGCAGAAAGTCTGAGAAGCTTTTAGCAGAAGTTATTTTATGTTGGAACCAAAGTGTTTCAACTTCATTTTGTTGGAGTTCTTCACAAGAGAAAGAATTCCAAGGGTTTTGTTTATTTTACTATTAACATCCAGTTCCTTTCTGCCATCGGAAAACGGAGTAACCTTTCCTATGGTCCAATTCTTAAAAATTACTTGTAAAAGTTGGCCCTCAAATTTGTGAGCTATTTGTTCAATTGCAGAAAATTGACACATTTGATTTTAACCAGCCTTGGTTGTTTGCTGACACACATCTTTAGAAGAAAGTTTTCTATTTTTACATACCCTGACAGTTATTGTCAATTTTCAGCAAAATCAGACGTAGCAACGCGACATCTCCTGGTGGGATAAAATTCTTGGCGTAGATCAAAGAGGTTGGAAAGTCAAGCTGCTTTGTTTGCCTATAGAAGGGGTATTCCTAGATTTTGGTGGGACTGTTGTTTAATACCTTTTAACGACACGCATAGGTTGTCATTTAGCAGTGTAGAAAATTGATCCTTTCCTCTTTGCAGCTGACATTTGACATTCTATTTCCAATTACAGACTGTTGTTCAAAACGAACCATAGATGGATCTTCCTAAAGAATATTGGCCATGTTGAATTTGGCTCTCAAGTTTGAACATTTTAACTTATAAACTAACTAATCCTGATCAAAAAATCAAAGTTACCAGTCTGCTTCTATCAAAGTTATTGACACATGCATAGATTCACCTTTCAGGTCATCATCGGTCGAAAAAGTTGGGGATAGACCTGGACTAGACACATAGCTGTCAATCAACCTTTAGCATCTGATTTGCAGTATTCCTTTGTCAAAACGCCGATATTTAATTGTTCCTTTAAGTGTTAACGAAGGAGTATTGCAATATTCTTTTCAGAACTTAGAATTCACACGTCCGTCAGCAAATTTCATCGATCGAAAACTTTTGTGACATCAAATAGTTTGGTTGGATTTTAGTCAATCTTCATGGAATACTCTCTTTATGGTTGTCTTGCTTAGTAGCTCCTTTCTTGTCGCATCAAGATTTTATGCTTTTCTGAAAGTAACGGACTTCGTTCTGCCATCGCTGTTATGTTGTTTCCAGAAAAAAGCTTCAGTTTGTTATCTGTTGGCATTTGATTTTGTTTACTTTTTCGTAAAATCTTCAGGCCACCATGCTTCATCAAGTCATTGTTACCTTCTTCTAAGTACCTGGTTTTGTGCTTTTCCTGTTTATAGAGCACTAGTCCGGCTCTGATTTGCTGGCCGCCATTGATCATTAAATAATGGTTTTCATTTCACTGATCTAGAAGAACTCAGCATCTTAGAAGTGACATCTCTTGTTTCTTTACAGTGTTGCCATTCGTTATCAATATTTAAAGCTCTTGACAAGCCTACTTGGGAATCTTATTTTTCTTTCTACTCGTCCAACGTCAAAATTTCCCGGCTTAAAGTTTTTGCTTTTTTAGCCTAAATCAGGATATTTGGAGCTGTATGTACCTTACGTCCAACAGAATAGTGGTCCATAAGTCCAAACTAGCTCATTAGTATACTTGGATTTCCTGAATGCTGGTCTCAAAGTCTTCTAGCAACTGATTTTGGTCGCTTCTTCACGACAAAAAATTGAGAAAGGACAATTTTTTTTGGCCGCAAATTATGCCAAACTTAGTCGTTTCGAAAAATACACTCGGAGTTCAAACTAAAATCCTAAACTTAACCTCGGGTCATTGACTCATTTCGATTAAAGCTTAGGTACTTTTAATTAATCATATGAAGTAATGATTTTGCGTTCATTAGTTAGCACCTTGTATTCGCAAGTAAAACTCATGCAACATTTTAGTTAAAGCCTTTTTAAATGTTTAGTCACAGTTGTGTGTTGTTATTTTTATTTTTATTTTTAAAGTAGCAACCGTTCCAATTGAATTATCCTCCTTATATTTTTTTTTTTGTTTTTTGTTTCAATTTTACCATCAGTTTATTTTGGTCTTTATAGAAAAAGTTGGTTCCGCTCAGCGATGCATATCCGCACGATTCAACACCATACCTACTACTTTAGACGTCAGACTTCAGGGCCAAAATTTACCGAAACTTCTTTGTTTTGTTGGCATTTATTTATGTCGTTGAAGTTTGTACATACGAGTATACTTACCGACAAGAACTGTCTGTCGCTGTGGTCTTGATGCGTATTGTAAAGATGTTCAAGTACAAGGTTATCTTGCAACAGTGCATATGCCAACTCGAAGTTGTAATATTTATACAAACTTCAAAGTAGGTAGGTCTTTTGACAGTAGGGGCACTCAACAACAGTTATTTACGCAAGCTAAACTATTTAGAAATTACCTACATATTGTTTTTTTTTTTTTAATTCAAATGCGGGTTAGAATACAAGACATAATACGGAACTGTTATGAATTATGTAGAGAGGTGAATAGGGAAACATTGAGACATTATGAAAGGGGATAAAGTGACAGTTGTTGTATTGTTCAAGAAAAAAGAAATGAGGACAGTGATACATTTTTAATAAACGCATATAACGGTACCTACAGTATTTACTTATAATAAAAGAGGTGACAAATGATTGTGATTGTTTTACTTTTGTTTATGAGAAGGTTTTTTTTTTGCTATTAGTGCATTTTTGAATGGGAACTTTCTCTGTTTAATGTTCGTTTTAATATCTTAAGGTTAAAATAAAATAAAACAACGTATAATTGGAGTAATTTGTTTGTCAGATATGGTTATTTAATAAATTGACATGAATCAAATAGGTATACTTGGTTAATAAAATGACTTTAATGGCATTCAGAAATTGAAAGAATTTAAGTTGATTCAAGGAACAAGTATTGGACTGGTGAAAAAATTTCAAAATTTTGTAAAATTTTTCGCAAAAACAAAAATGACATGAGTGAACTTCGGTTGCCACAATTTGATTCTTATGTCAATTCAATTAATTACTTTTCATAAATTTACACACTTGGCAGTCGATAATGACATTAAGTGTCATAAGCGAAACGTGCACATTTTGATTCTGTCAAATGCTAGTGTTTTTGAAAGTTCACATTTGACTCTTGTGAGGAAATCCACTTTGACGTCTAAACACCTTATCTCACTAAAACCATTTGATTGAAAAGAGATAGATACTTAAAAAAAACTATGAAACGTCAAAATGGTCAAAGACATGAATTCATAATGCACTCTTTTGAAGTGCCTCATTTTGAAGTCTCTCGATCTAATGTGAAGGTTAAAAATAATTTCCTTAAAGTGACAATAAATCCGATGTGTTGTGATTGTAACTGTCAAATAAATATTATTTCAAAATTATTTCAAAATCAAGTTTATACAACCGAGTTGGATTAATTTATTATTTGAATACTTTGTAAATATAGTTTCGTTTAGCAAAAGGGTAAATCTCTTTGATTTTTCAAATGGATTTAAAATTATCAAAAAGAATGAGAGTGTTTATGGTGAATAATGGGATTGTGTCAAATAACAAGGAATAGGTGAATATTTCATGAGAATGTCGAGTAAACAAGTGTGAGTAGACATTTATTCATACCTAGAGAACTTCTCCTTGGGGATTAAATTGAATAAAATTATTTTTGGTTAGTTTTTGACAGGGGAAATTTCTAAGATCGTGTTTTGATTTCGATCAAATAAAATGGTTAGATGTTAATATGGAATATATTCGTGTAAAAGAAAGTGTACTTTTTGTTTCACTTTTAATAAATTTATTTCGATCAGAAAAATCTTGATTTGTCAACGAAAAATGTTATCTAAGGTGTGGAATTTTTGGAAGACTTTTTAGTCATTTACAAGAATCATCACTTAATTTTTTTTTGGAAAATAGTTCACACTTCATTTTTAAAAAGGAAGAAATATCCTTAATGAAAAAACATGTTATTTTCTTCACTAATACTTTGGAATAGTAACTTTAAATTAACAAACTTTATACTCCGTCTGTATGTCAGCTTTCGAAATAAGTAATAACTACATTTTTTTTTAATTTAACACGATATGTATTGTCAAAATGACATTTCGGTTTTATTTATCCTATAGACTCAGATTATTTTGCCTCAAATTTGTTCTCATGGTTAAGCTGTTCAGGCAATTAAAGGCGTTGAAAAGTCAGACTAACTTTACTCCATCGCTTAACTTGTTTTATAAATTAGGTTGCTAATGTTTTTCTTAAACATTTTCTGATGTGTTTCGGTAGTTTTTTATTGGACAAGATGTTTAAATTCTTTATGCTAAGACATTATAAAGTTCCGGAAGGGGAAATGGGGTTTTGATTATGGTATGGTCATGGTTGTGGGTATTTAAAATTTTAGGAAATGTATCTGTTTTCTATAGTTTTACACATTCCTTGGACTACGACAAACATTTCAAAACAAAAATCAGCCAAATCGGTCAAGTTGTTCTCGAGCTTAAGCGAGACAAACAAACAGAAAATAATTTGTAGGTACGTATAGAAAGATCATTGTACCGCCTTGAAGTATACTATATAATGCAAATCTTAGCTATCGTATAATGTATTGCAGCTTTTAGGATTAAATGAAATATGGAAAGAAACGTAGTCTAGAATCAAATTTTCAAAACTAATTTTTCAATTGAAAAATTATTCTAAACAGCATCAAAATCCGTTGCGGGGTTTTAAAGATCAAAGTATAGATAAGGACAAACAGATATGGGAAGTTTTATATGCTTTGCAGTTATTTTACCAACAAAAATAAAACACAAACATCATGTTTTTGATTAATAATATTTTTGTATTTTCTTTTCTTTCAGGTAAGATCAACTATTTTTTAATTTAAGATTCAAATCGTTGGTTTTTGGTAAGTTTGTAAATTGAAATTAAAGAAAGATTATTTAACTATTCTTTATTTAAGGAAGTAAAATTATATACAATTACAATTTATATAATTAAATATCAAGCTTTTATTTCGGCAAAATACCATTTGTTTTTGAAGATTATGTATTTGAAATATTTTATTTAGTTTTAAAAATGAATTAATGTAATTGAAAAATATGAACTGTCTAAGCTAGAACACTTTTTGGAAAAATGGCAACATTTTAAAATTCTTTGTACAAATCTGATAAAGCATTAAATTTTATTTTACATTTAAAGTTTGACAGATGTCAGTTTTGTAAAAATGAAACAGAAAACAATATTCAGTTTTAAGTTGCATTCAAATGGAATATAAGTCTATTCAGCAAACACGAATCAAAAAAAGTATTAAAGTTCGATTTAAGACTTTAGTTGATCGAAATGTCAAAATTCATTAGATTTTTAACCGATATAATAATTATTATCTATTTCGGATAGATTGCTTTTTGAAAAATTATATTGTATTCCAAATCGGATGTTTTCTAAGTCTGCTATTACACGTTGACTCGTGACTTCGTGAGTCGTGTGACTCTTTTCGAATTACGTTGGTGCAAAAGAGACACAAGAATCGAAAAGATGAAATGGAAAATAAACTGCTCTGTGAGTCGCGGGCAAAATTTTTGGCGACTCATTTTTGACATTTCTTTTTCACTCATTCGTCGTGCTCGAGTATACCCTTATAGTTGAAAGAGCGAGACAGAATAATTAATATCCCAACCAACGAAATTTAAATTAAAGAGCGCTGTCAAATTAGAGTCATGACTTAAGAGTCAAGGTGTAATAGTGTTCGACTCAAAGGATGAAATTTCAAAAGAAAATTTGAAGATGAGTCACAACTCATGAGTCAACGTGTAATAGCAGTCTAAAAAATCGCCATATTTGACAACCCTGACATTAAGTAGTAAAATTAATTCAAGTTATTGTTCATGAAATTTAAATAACTTTTCTTTAAGTTCGATGCTCTAAAATTTAAAATTCAATTATTATTAATTATACCCACTTTAATTTGTTTAATAATAATTAAACATTTTTTTACTACCTATAGAATTTCTTTTTTTAATTACTAATAAAAGCCGCGAGAAAAGTCAAAAACCTCTCTTCCAGTTCCATAGTGACTTCATCAGCGACACACTAAAAATATATCCTTTGCACCAAAACTACAAAGTATACATACATATGTATATACATATGTATAGGTAGGTTTATAAAATAATATACACCCATTGGTAGGTAGGTAGATATATAGTTTCTTACAGACTTTTATAGTAATCTCATAATGAATAATTCACCCTTGACATAACCACAGCTCTGTTAATTATAACCTCCTTCATGGAACAGTGCACTAAGAAGCAAAGAAGCTTTCCAATTTGCCGTCGGGAATTAACTTCTTTCATTACTGTATAAACGCTAAAAGAGTACGTACGTACCTTTATACCTTCATACCTATAGGTGTATAGCTATGTACGTTTGTGTGTTGGTACTAACGAAATAGTTATACTACGTTGTGTGGATTACCTTTTTGGAGTCCTTTTTAAAGTGACATCAATGGGGTAATCAACACAAAACAAACAGCCACTGCAATTGCCATTAAACCAAGTGCATTAAAATAAATCAACACACAAAAACGGCTATATAAAAGAGTTCGTCGTCGTCGTCGTCCTCATCGTCCTCGTCTTCCCCATCAGCCACCACGAACCACGAGGACGATCGTCCTTTGGAGGTGCCTGTGATTTTTATATACCTACATATAAAGAGGTTCCTTTACCTGACAATGCGTAGGGAACAGGAATAGCAAAAGGAAATCAGAGAGGAAAAAAAAAATAAAACGAAATCAAACAGGAAAACAAAAATAAATTGTTCCCTAAAAACACCTTCAGGAAAAAAAAAGAAAAAAAAAAACGTGAAAAATTCAATGGTTGTGGAAATTAAAAAAAAATCTCACAGCGGCCAACAACACCAACACACATTTTGAAAATGAGTTCACAGCAAGCAATCTCTGCTTCGCTGCTCAAATGTCATTTTACTGGTGCTTTTTCTTAAATGTCATTTTTTTTTGTTGCTCTTTATGTTGGTTGTGTCGGTTAAAATTAAGGGACCACGGTTGGATTTGATACGGTAGATGAACTTAAACTCTATATTAATTAAACTTTACATCACTAATCAAAATCGAACAAAGTGTGAGTAGAGCCTAAGTAATTCTAACGAGTTCAATTGTCATTGTTGTTGTGTTCATTATTTGAGACTATATGCAAATGGACGCGTTCAGCTTTTAATCTCAATTATTTTGTTTATAAGTCTGCTCCTAGGAATTGAGCCTAATTCTAACTTATAATTTAATAGTTAAATTGTGATTTACTTGATTTAACTCAATTTTAAAATATTCAATTGTTTCTGTCAAATAAATCCATCTCTCTCAACATTTATAAACGTCAAGTGTAATTTGATGTTAACAATTGGCATTTTTCTTTTTTAAGCACTGAGTGGAGCCTGAGCACGTCGAGTATATGCTCTAAGCAGAGTTTGATCAGAAACACACTTAAGCACTGAACTGTCAAAAGCAGTCTGTCTCTGTCATACCGCCTGAAAAAAAGTGAGTTGGCCGAGCTCGTCGTTTTACTCCATTCGCTCTGTCATTTTATTTAGAGCGCGCTCCAAGCTATCTCTAATTGGAAAAAAGTAACACAACCTGAGCTCTCTGATGTGTTTTTTGACAGCTCAGTTCTCTGCTCTGAGCTTAAAAAGAAAAACACCTAATGAAAAATAAAAGAGTTCAAGATTAATAAATAGTTGTCACAAAAAGAGCGTTCAATTTGATTTGACAGGTAAATTCAAGATTAAAACTCTATGAAACAGGTGACTTTTAAATTTGTAAACTTGAGATAAGGTGAGAAGATACAATACCTCTGGTATTCCTCAATTTTCTCATGAAAATCTATTGATGTGGATAATAGTGGAATCCTGTCAAAATCACAATAGTGACAGTTGAAAAAAAATTGCTTATGGAGCTTATAATGTAGAATTAAAAATTTTTTTTTTAATAAGAATTGGAACTTAACCCTTCCTTGAAATTAAAATTTTAGTTCTGTCACAGATGACAGTTGGGTTCGAGTTTGTCACTAGTCTGACATCTTTAGACTGATTATATTAATAAAATAATAGTAATAAAATTTTTAATCTTATGAGTAAGAACATATTTCTATATTGTTGCAATTTTAACAAAAATATCAGTGTCTGATTTTAAAATCAAAAACTCAACAGAAAATAAAACTCTACCAGAGATGTCAAACTTGCACTTTTTTATATAAAGAAAACTCAGCTCCTATATATTTTTTATCCTTTAATAAGGTCTTCATTTGATAAGAAAAAACGATATTTCTCGAGGGAATGTTTTAATTCTCACTGTTTTGACTTTTCAAAAACATATCTGATAAATGTCAAAATTAAATTCACTGATATCTTTGAGTTTGAATTTGGGACTTAAGACTATGGGCATTTTTGACACTGGATAGACAACCAAATTGCTTACACTCACTTTAATATGTCAATTTTTGTCTGTTTATTTAAATGTCAAATTAATGATTGTTTAAATGTGATTTTTTTAATTATATTGTTATCTTTTTTTTTTGAATACAAGTCCAGCCTTGTATTAGGAACGAAAAATATGACGTTTAGAGTCTGAGTGATTAAATTAAAAAAAAAAAGAAATACAAAAAATATCCTTTAATCATTGAGCGAAAACGAATTCTACGAGTGATTTTTATATAAATGTTCCTATTTACCTACATATGTATAAATAAATCTTTAATTAATTAAACAGCTTCCTCACCTCTGAGGCACTTCTGTGACGCTTATAGATATTTCATAAAATTCCCATATGTGGTTTAATTTAAATCTCTGCCTTATAACACCCCTTAAATCCGTTAGTATTGAAATTTCACCAACGAATTAAAAAACTTGTTAAGAAATGTCACAAATTAACGTTTGTATAAATAAATTTATATGTATGCAAAGCTGTCAAAGTGTTCATTAGCCCGTCTTAATTTTAAGACCCATTTGTCAAAAGCACCGGCATTTATATCAATGGTGGGTGGTTGGACAGGACATTCCCAGGGGAAAGCATTATGGTATTCAGGTGTGGTTCATTATTAATTAGTTAATTGATTTTTTGAAATTTTTGATGCTAAAAATATTAATATAAAGGTAAAGAAGATAATAGGAATAGGATACAAGAGGGTAGAATTAATTTAATTAAATGCTGCAAAATTTAAAATCAAAAATCAAAAAATCTTAAAGAAGCTTCAATTCGATTTTTCATTTTCAAATTGTCAAAGAATGAAGACATCCATGGGACCGATTCTGACTAGTTTTCTCCAAATACATAATTCATTATTTCATAAAAATACCTTAATTTTGTCACTTAATTGTGTAAGTATGTCAAAACCAAGTTGGTACCAAAAATATAGTGAATATTGTCAACTGTGGCCGTCATTATCTTGGTAACACTCTTCATGACAATTTCAGAAACATGTTTTTTTAATGTACCTATGTATGTAATTTAATGTTATGACGAAGAATTTAGCTTTATTATAAAAACAAAGGTTTGCTATTATGTTTTAAAAATGTCGGGCCAATGGCTGTCAAGGCTGACTCAAAAAAATAGTCCAGACAGATTAATTTTTAAGGAAATATGGACTAATGATTCCCTCTGCCCATAGAGCACACCAAACAGTGACTTTTTTAGGGTGTAACTGCGAGGCATCTCAAGCTCAACAATGGCATCTGGACTGGATTATGACACTAAATGTACGACGATTTTTCTTATTAACGTACCCATTCAACCAAAAATTTGCTTCATCGCTAAACAAATTTTTCTTGTGAAAATCGGGATCGGTGGCCATCTCGTTTTGAACGATTTGTAAACGTTGTTCAAGAGTTATAAAATGGCAAACCAAACTAAGCACAAATCAAATAGAAACTGTCAAAAAGACCAACTCCGAAAAAGTTATTGCCAGATTGAAAACCGCACGTTTAAAAAATACACACACACTTTTCTGAGTGTTTTTAAGGGCACATTTTAAATATAACAGATCTAGGCTTAAGAATTGTTGAAAATTTTAAGTCTTTTTCTCGTGACTTATTTAATATTAGATATTAAATGAAATTAGAATTAAATATTAGATATTAAATAATATTACTCCTTAGTACAAGTACAATCCTCATATATATACAACAAAATAAAAATCTCTTTCCTTTGACACTTTATATATCTTAAACTTAGTTTTGAACAGACATCCTTTCCATATTCTGCAGGATCTCAACGTATTCTTTTCCTGAAAATACAAAATAAAAACCATCGAACATAATTCTTTTCAAAATCACTCTTTCACATTAAAATATACTTTTTCATAAACTTCATTATTCCGTAAAATATTCCAAGGATAAACTCCTATAAGTACGAGTATCTATATCTACTCAAAACTCAATTCATGCATAGAAATAAAAACAGAAAAAAAAAGAGGAAAAACATAATATTCACACATAAAAATTAAAAACCGATAATCCATTGAACGCATCCAAAAAGATTTTTCAAAAGAACCTAAAACATGCTTCACTGATGACACTCATTTCTATCTAGAAGAATATCTGATCATCCGCAGCCACTTCTACTCGCATATAATAGTCATCAGTCGTTTCCGGTTTACTTATGCAAAGTTTAACAATATCCTGTTTTATATATTTAGTATATCGAATCCACTGAAACTAAAATAACAAAAGAAAACATCGTATTTCATATGCAATCATACCTAACCTCACATTCCGTAGCAACTTCAACACAAAATTTTGCAAAGTTTTATGAGTCTGTTTCTCGTCCTTGCAAAAACACACAGTTAAATGGAAACTTAAAAAAAAAATGAAATACATTTTCATGCTGCATGAACCGCGTCAACTTAATTCCTGCGGCATACCCGCATATATCCTTTTTCCCTATGAAAACCCACACTATCATATATGCACATGCATGTATAGGTTTGATTCTATGGGATTCTTTTAACGGACGAACAAATCACAAGCAGATATTTTTTTGACTTTGATTTTTTTTTTTATTTCATTTTTTTTTTCAACTTTTTCATTTGGCTTTTTGTATTTCTCCATCATCAGTTATTAATGGAGTGCACATGCCGAAGGATTTGCACTACAACCATCGTCATCATCGCATCGCATCGGCCTGAAAATTCATACCTGAATTGGCAAATTCAAAAGCTAGATATGAATACCGGCAATGGGCGGGCGGCGGCGGAAGGCGGCATATGACATAAACGAACCGAAGAACGTTGCCGTTGTGTCATGGCCGGGTCAAAGAATCTCTGAGTGTGAGTTTAGGTGTAGGTATGGGTAGGTGGAAGCCTGTAGGCAGTTTTTTATGAATACAGGCATTTATACGCCTTCAGGCCGAACTTGTTTTTAGCATGATGGAATCTAAGTTGGAACTTCTAAGAAAACTCACCTTAAAAACAAATTTCAAAATGTTCTCTCCTCTTGAGTTCTCTCAATAAAAAAGTGAAAAGGGAAAAAGGATAACAACAAAATAATATTGAAATTGAAAACTTTTTCTTTGACTTTTTTGAAAGGAATATCTAAAAGTCATCCGGATTTATACTTTTTTGTATAAGAGATGCTATTTTCAGAATAGCAAATACTTTTCTAAAATTAATAAGAAAAAAAAAACAACCGTCTCAAATATGACGGAAAAGGTATCTAATGGAATTTTATCCTGTTTCTACTTTACCCTTGGGAGAAACAAAATGAAATAAGACAAAATACTTAAAACTAAGTGGTTTAAATTCACTTAAGAACCAAATCAAAACTACGATAGGTAGGAATCTTATCTACCATCTTATAATATTTAATTCCAAGTCAAAAGTTGAAAATAAAGTAAACAATTCCAATAAAAATTTAAGATGCTTGTGATATATTTATTTTTTAAAAACTTGTTCAAAATATATAAATAAAAAAGTTATAAGGTCAAAGTTTGGGACAAATGTTTCATTTATTCAATTATGTATCAATCTTATGCAAGTTTTTCCGTTTGTTTTTTCAATTTTGTTTACAAGGATTTTAGCTAAAGTCTTTGACAAGGGTAACAAATCTGACAAACTTTGTATGATATTAAAAACCATGTCCTTAAATACGTTATGATCCGAGGACTTTGAAGTACGATGTAGATAATGGTTTAGTTTGACATTTAACAACTTATATACAAAAAAAAAAAAATTAAAATATTTTTCATAAATGTTTTACAAATGTTTATTTTTTTTCCTGCCATCTTCAAGCTTTATTCTAATTAATTTAATTTCATTTTATTTTAATTTATTTTATTTTAATTAATTTAATTTTGTTTTATTTTATTTTTATTTAATTTAATTTAATTTTATTTAATTTTATTTTATTCTATTTTATTTTATTTTATTTTATTTTATTTTATTTTATTTTATTTTATTCTATTTTATTTTATTTTATTTTATTTTATTTTATTTTATTTTATTTTATTTTATTTTATTTTATTTTATTGTATAATATTTGCCGCACTTGTTTGGAAGAAGTTATGTTTTCCAAAAAGGTGTATCAGAATATGCAGCTATATTTTTGACACTTCATGTGTCAAATAGGCTGTCATTTATTAAGTCTCCTTTTTGGAGAGTTATGGCTTATTGTTCTTTTCAAGTTGATCTTATGTTTAAGTAACATTTTGAGTCCTTTATTCTTCGTATTTACCCATACCATGAAAATGATGAATCTAATGTCATTTTATTGGTGTCAAACGTGTACAAACTTGAACTGACTTACAAGTTGAAAGTTAACAATCGACTTCACGAAAAGGACTGCTGAACAGTTCAAATAGGAACCAATCTAACAAATTCTTGAAAATTGAACCCGTTAAACTCCTTCCTTATCCTGTGGGATATTTTAAAGGTCCAAAGCAATAAACCACAAGCTTCTTATTTCATCACTTGGACTAAAATTTTCAGTCTTTATCGTATTCGGAGTTCCTCAGGGAAGTCATTTAAGGCCACTTATTTTTTTTTAGCCATATCAATGATGTACGTTCTATATTTAAAGTAATTCCTTGGATTTTTATGAAAACACGAGAACATTTAAAAAAAAACCCAGCCTTTTCCGGTGTTCTGAATTTCTGACAAACAAAACAAGGCACATCTAATTGCTCTGAAAGCATTTAAACAATGACAAAATCGCATATGGTTCCGGTAAATTAACCCAACTCAAATGATTTTATTCAAAGATTGTACAACCCAAAACTATAAGTAACATTAGGCTTGGTACATTTTTAAATGGATTTAAATTCAAAATTCCATTTAACCACCCTACCATAACGATACAAAAAAAAAAAAAAAAAACACAAAATAATTTCGATTGGGATTGAGATTGAAGAAAATAATGTCTAACATTACATACTCGTAGCTTATTAACTTTGGTGATCAGTGGCGGGTAACATTTATATAAAAAACGTGGTTTGTTTCCACGAAAATGTATTACGACGTTTGTATGTATTTGTATATTGAACCGGAAGTCACCATTAATCGATTCGGATTTCCGATTCAATGATTGTATATCGCAATGAGCTGATTATTCGTATGAGTTTATTTGACACTTAATGGCTTTTGATAAGCTTCAATGGAGCTTAAATTGAATTTCGATATTCAACATAATGAATACATACGAGTATGTATAAAGGGTGTTTTTTTTTTAAGACGTGTAGTTTTCAATTTGGCAATACTTTTTTCGTAGTTTGTCTTTCTGACAGCTGTCACTTGATTAAGCCAATTTGGTTTGTCACTTCATAATATGTAAATAGACTAACTACTGAACAACGTTTACAAATCCATGCACGTTCGGTGAATGGCCGCAAACCGAGATGGTCACCGATCCCGATTTTCAGAAGATAATTTTGTTCAGCGATAAAGCTAATTTTTGGTTGAATGGTAACGCGCAAAAATGGGCCACTCAGCTGGAATTTTATACTTAATCTTGAAGTATTTTTTAAATCTCAAGTATACACATTTCCCTATACATTAATCCGTCAGTGCACCTCAGTGATTAAGGCTATCAGATGATACAACAAAAGACTTAAATGTAAGAGAGAAAAACCGATCTTTTGAAGATCTATCGTAGATGCAGGGACCAACTGGAAAGGAAAGTCAGAACGAGACGATAGAGACCCTAGACATTCAAGGTTGAAGGACATAACATCCTTTTTCAACAATAGAAACAGCTCTGGCATTTTCCACACTTTTTGTCATATTAAAATGTTTTAAATTCAGTTATGGTATCAAAATGGCATACTTCGGCCCCAAACGAGCTTTATCCCTACCAAATCTGAAGAAATCAGTTCAAATGTTCAAACTTGAGCTCAAGAAACGAGACAGATTTTGACGGAAAATCAACTCCTGAGATGAGTTTGAATCCCTTTCTTTTTTGGCAATATCTAAGCTCTGTCTTTATTACAGACATAGATTTATTTCAATAAAAAAAAAAACAGAAAAACAATAAAGGAAAATCTCTCTCAAGCAATCCCCTTAAGGACCACCAGAAAAGTTGTTTCAAACTTATGAAACTATGTATATACGAGTATAAGAAGATACATACCTAATCTACTTCAGAACTCTGATTGTCTTATTTTCTTGAGTTTCATTCTTTTGAGCTCTTTTGGCTATTCTCTTGCAATCAGTGGAATTATTGTCACAAAAGCCAACAACAACAACAACAATAAAAGAATGCAAAAAAACAAAATGAACAACAGAAAATAGTTTGAATTAAAGGCAAGAGCAAAAGTGAAAATGGAAAAGATTTTTATAGTTTCCCACAAAGAAAAAAAAAAGAGCTTTATAAGAAGGACTTGAATAAATCTGCTCTGGATCTCTTGTCTTGTCTTACAAATACCTTAAATATGTAGATATGTGTATTGATACAAGGTGACGTAAAATTAATGATCCTATTCTGTTTTTGACTTTCGACAAAATTTTCAGTGATAAGTGATAAGCCTTCGCATTTCTGTCGAATATGTTACTTAAGGACTGCGATTGTCTGGGAATTGTTGCCAATTAAGTCGAGGCCTTCAAACAAGCCGAAGCCCAAGGAAACATGTCTGGAAAGACTAAGTCCCTGATCTTTATACTCATGCCAAATCGCCAAAAACGGGAAGTTTCGAGATCAGAAAATGCAAAATCCATTGTGGCTCATGGTGTATGTTTGGTTTCACCGGTCAATTTCAGCATAGTAAGTAGTAAGAAGTCGTATATAAGGTCGTGTAAAGTTCGCCAGTTACAGGGACCTTTATGGTCCAATAGCATCCTCAAAAAATGCTGCCCAATCACTTCTCCCGTATGAACGTCCTACCAAACAGTCTTATTGACATAACCTTCAATATTTTTCTTGTAAAGATTGAGGATGGCTTGACAGTAATTCACACTCCAATATAATCCAGTAATCCACAAATAATGTCAAATTTGACGTATAAATCCATATTTCCAAATATTGTAACATTTTCTCATTGTGTGCTAAATTTTGCCACACCTTTGGAATACAGTTAAAAACTCCACGTCATTTTTATAGTGACTTTCATCATCATCATCATTAAGAATTTCTTTTTGCTACTCTTTCTTCTATCTCTTCTCTCTTTCTTTAACTTTCCTTAATCAAAAAACGGAGAGGTGTAAAAATAGTTTGTTTTTTTTTTTGCCATCGTCGTCGTCCTTTTTGCGCAACGAGTCAAGAATCTTTATTTTTGTCATCTTCGTGTTACCAGATTCCCAGGGCACTTCAAAAATTGAGTTTGAACGTAACCATCATCATCTATCTTTCTTGTGCCATGCCAGGATGAATTGTAAGCGGAAAAACTAGAATTTCGACATAAGGATAGATACGGTAGGGAGAAAAAAAATGTCCTGCTTGCGTGAGAGGAAACTTCTATTTTTTGTCAAATCGGTTTTTTTTTTTGGAATTTTATTTCTGGTTCTTACGATTTTTTTTCTTTTTTTTTTTCGTGGCAGAAGTCATGTTCTCGAAGTTGATACCGCATCTCGATAAAAAAGAAGTTGGAAAAGAATTTTTTCTTTTCACTAACGATGATGCTCACAATCTCTTATGCTGCTCAGTGTGGGTGTGATATAGGGTGTGTGTGTGTGATGATGGTTTCAATATTCATTTGGTATTCGAAAAACGTTTCTCAATATTTATGCCATTACACGAAAGCTAGTGAGACAGGAGTTTTCCCAAGCGGCGACCGGCTCGCGACGACGAAGACGGGCGGCGGCGGCGGCGGTGGCTGCGGCGTCAGGCATTGAGTTAAGGTGTAAGTGTATAGATATAGAAAGATACAACAAACATCCTGGAGGATATATTGGTGTCACCGTAATCACTTCGATAATCGATGTATTTCTCATGGGGTGACGTTGTTTTAGGAACACTTATAGCTAAACATTTTTTTTTGTTTAACTTAAGTGGAAGTTTGACAGGCAAGGCGGGTGTTCAATTCAATATTCTTATATCTGAATATTTGAATTATTTTAAAGAAGTTCTGTTTTTTTTTTTGTCCTTAACTTTCTATTTCCCAAGGTGTTGTGAATTATTATTTTTAAGATTTATACTTCACTAGTCCCAAAGTGCTGTATTTCTTTATATTGTTGAAACATAGGAGGGAACAAAGATCATAAATAAAAGTATTTATGTCCAGGAAGCAGTTAGATAATGTTTAAAAAAAATTAGATTTGAAAACAGAACAAAAGTTCGATCAGTAAACAGTTTAGAACAATTTCCAAACTTCCATTTTCGTCTAAAGTGTTTGGATTAATCTTGGAAGGACAAATAGGCTCTGCTGAAGACTTCACTCAGATTTCATTACCATCAATAGCCTCTGTGGACAACAATGCATATGATTTTTTCTTAAAAAAGAGCATAGCATAGTGATGGCATACCACAAAGTTCCATTCTTGGACCTCTGCTGTTTTCACCTTTAGTTAAGTCTTCTAGAGAACATATATGCCTATTCCTTCAAAACGCTGAACTGATATTATCGAAGTATAGTAACATAACACCATAGAACCTCATGTCAAATGCTCCAAAAAATACGTATGATGCTGTGAGGTCTGCCTGCTAGTTAAAGAACACTTAATATGACATTTTGGGGTCTGATATGGATTGTTTCTCATATTTCCAGACTTGCAACTTAAGAAAACCTCAGAAGAAGTAATCGAACAGCTTTTTCGGGATGTATTCGACACTATTGGATCTCTTTTGACACCTTGTTGACTTACCCTTTTTTCAGAAATCTGAAGATTATTTTTGAAGAAAATTTGGGTGCATTTTGAACTTCTTTTTGTAATCTGTCTACGATTGTCGATCATCTCTGGTGGCTGATGGCTGAACAATTCAAAATTCACCTAGAGACATTCCAGGATATTGTAAAGCTGACGAACTTGGAAAGAGTGGAACAACTTTACCTTTATTAGATAAGAAATTTAATATACCAATATATACACCTTGGTACTAACTTATGCTAAAGCGCGATACCATAAAGAAAGCGAACCATATGGGGCCTGGTCAAATATGTCCATTGTCCACTTGTCTGTCGACAAAAATAATTTGGTCAGTGTCTAATACTAAACGCTCAAAGCAACTAATTTCGGTTAGTTTACCAACATAAACTCTGTTGTAGGTGTCCTTACTGAGCTTTGGCAAACGATTTCTACAGAAGATGCGTATGGATGAAGAAGAAGAGAATTCGGTTCTTCATCTTTTTTCTGACTGTCCTGCCCTTTCACAAATGATGATCCTTAATTTTTAGCTCTGGATCCAAATGGAATCACAATGGACCAATTTAATTGGTCTAAGTTTGCTAACTTTCTCTGGCCAGCAGCCACCTCAACCCGACTGCTAACCAACTTCTTCTAAATCTGTTTAGCTGACTAAGTCACGATGTAAAATTTGCCATTTTGTGGCCAGTGAAAGACGGAGTTCTTGTGATCGAAGGACGATACTTCAGTTGTCTTTCAAAAATTCTGCGTTTCGTCAACGTAAAGTACGTTTTAGTCAATCATTTACTGGAAAGTCTTTTCGGAAGGACATTTATTGTGGCCAAAGAATGCTGCTCAGATCACCAAACTTTTCAACTCTATCACTATATTGACAGCCAATCTGATAGATGTAGTTTCCATAATTTATGTCTGCTTCCAATTATGGTAAAATTTTAAAAGTCAATATTAAAGGAAATTCTATTAAAAGTTAAAATCCGTAAATTAGGATAATATTGTATTTTACTTTTTAAAATATTTATAAGCAAATTAATCCATATTTATGTCAAGCATAGTTAACTTCCTTACTAACCCGCTATAATATTTTTTAAGGATTCATTTTAATTTCGACAATTTTTTTCTCAGAACAAAAAACAATTAAAAAGGACACTTAAACAAAAGAAAACAAAATAATGAATTAATATCCTTCAAAAATTGTTTAGATTTTAAAATAAATAATAATTTAATGGATGATGCTTTTAAGCTTATTGTTAATCACAATCTACATCGATTAATGTCCTTAAAAAAAAAACAAAAATAATTTCTCTGAAAAACCATCCTCATTAAGTCCTCAAAGTTTATTTACATATGTTTTTTTTTTTTTTTACTTTAATTTGTTTCAATCTTAAAACCTTCATCAAACCATGATTTAAATTTCATACAAATCTGTAAACCAAAATTACGAACCATTTCGGTATTTCCATCGCTATCTTTATAAATAACCATCCTTGAATGTATTTATTAGTTTCGGATCAATTTTTTTTCTACTGATTTCCGTTGCTGTTGTCGTCGTCGTGGTCGTTGTTGTCGTCATCATTGCCATCATCATCATCATCCTTTCCATTTGATCCTTACAGCCGCCCGCCGCTCCGCGCCGTTGTCGTCATCGTAGTCGTAGAATCTGGTACAACATCCGTATATCCTTTAAAGTGCCCTTCCTTTCTTTATCTCTCATCGTCAATTGATTGTGAACGATTGTCGAATATGCTGCGCCATAACTCGGCTTAAATCAGCTGTGAAATATTGTTATTCTAGAGCGGGTGTAGGGTGTACTCTGTACATGTGTATAGGAATGTACTCCTGCTTGTTGGATGAATCATCCTGCAATCCAGTATCAGCATCAGCAGCACCCGCACCCACAACGCCACCATAGCGATATCCTGTATCGGTTTAGGGGATGTAAGTTAATGGTGATGGTGGTGTTGGTGGGTGATGGTTTGAGTGTGAATTAGTATTTTCCGTCTGGAATCGGAATTTACTTTAGCGGATGAACAAACTCGGAAATCAATCTGATAAAAAAAAATTCAAAAAATTTCACGAATTCTGGGTGATAAGGACCTCAAAGTTTTTAAACTTCCGGGGAAACTCGGAGAATGTATAGTCCTGGACTTTAAATTGTTATAAATCGTTTTATATAAAAGTTCACCTTTTTTTTCTTTTAAGGAGGCTTGATGTATGTACCTCTAACAGCCCCTTGCCGAAAAAGTTACAAAAAACCCTCCACTCTAACGAAGTCACGTAACTCAAGACTAATTCAAAAGTTGAGCATATTCATCTTTATTTTGGCCATGTTCCTTCTTCAGAGAGGCTTAGTCTTTAATTAAGAAATTTTCGAAAAATCCACTTTGCCTCTCTCTCGCAGGATGAAGTAATACTTACTACTTACTTAGGTCCTCAGACCTACGATGATGGATGAAGTAATGATAAAATTTAATTAATTTTTCTTTTGGATGAAACAAAAAAGTATATGTTCCTTATTCTTAAAAGGATTTCGTTTTAATCCCATACGTCCCCTTTCTCTCTTCATTTTTGTTATGGTTTTTATTTTTCTCTCATGTTGTTGATATTTTTCTTGAAAAAAAATAACTTCCGTCACTCGTACACAATCACCTGTCAAAAAGAACACCATAACCATACCAGTGCCAAGAAAAAAAATCTAGGAGGCCAAGCTACCGACTTATAGCCTATTTTATTATTATTAATGCGTCTGGTACGTTTGGGTCCTATGCAGGCACGTGTCTCATCTGATAGGACCACATACCATCACACCATCACGAGGCGACACATGTGCCAAGAGGAAAACAAACACTGAAATGCATGACGCCCTACGCACTTGTCGTCAATTTGTCCAATAAAATGACATTCTTTTTACGCTTGATCCAAGGAACAAGTATTGGACTGGTGAAAAAAATTTCAAAATTTTCCAAAATTTTTCCCAAAAACAAAAATGACATGAGTGAACTTCGTTTGCCACAATTTGATTCTTATGTCAATTCAATTTATTACTTTTCATAAATTTACACAACTGGCAGTCGATGATGACATTAAGTGTCAAAAGCGAATCGTGCACATTTTGATTCTGTCAAATGCTAGTGTTTTTGAAAGTTCACATTTGGCTCTTGTGAGGAAATCCACTTTGACGTCGAAACACTTTATCACACTCAAACCATTTGGTTGAAAAGAGATAGATACTTAAAAAACTATGAAACGTCAAAATGGTCAAAGACATGAATTCAAAATGCACTCTTTTGAAGTGCCTCATTTTGACGTCTCTCGATCTAATTTGATAGTTAAAAATAATTTCCTTAAAGTGACAATAAATCCGATGTGTTGTGATTGTAACTGTCAAATGAATATTAGCTACTTCAGAATGATTTTAAAATCAAGTTCATAAAACCGAGTTGGGTTAATTTATTATTTGAATACTTTGTAAATATAGTTTCGTTTAGCAAAAGGGTAAATCTCTTTGATTTTTCAAATGGATTTAAAATTATCAAAAAGAATGAGAGTGTTTATGGTGAATAATGGGATTGTGTCAAATAACAAGGAATTAGTGAATATTTCATAAAAATGGCGAGTAAACAAGTGTGAGTAGACATTTATTCATACCTAGAGGACTTCTCCTTGGGGATTAAATTGAATAAAATTATTTCGGGTTAGTTTTTGATAGGGGACATTTCTTAGACCGTATTTTGATTTAAATCAAATAAAATGGTTCGATGTTAAACGAGAATATATTCGTTTAAAAGAATGTGTACTTTTTTCACTTTTAATAAATTTATTTCGATCAGAAATATCTTGATTTGTCAACAAATAATTTCATCTAAGGTGTGGAATTTTTGGAAGACTTTTTAGTCATTGCAAGAATCATCACTTGTTAATTTTTTTTGGAAATAATTCACACTTCATTTTTAAAAAGGAAGAAATATCCTTAATGAAAAAACATGTTATTTTCTTCACTAATACTTTGGAATAGTAACATCAAATTAACACACTTTATACTCCGTCTGTATGTCATCTTTCGAAATAAGAAAAAACTACATTCTTTTTTAATTTAACACGATATGCATTGTCAAAATGACATTTCGGTTTTATTCCTCCTTCATTGGTATTTTGCTACGTTAAAATCATATTTGTAGAACACTAAATATATTACTCATACGCCTGAGTGCATGTCAAATCATTTTCTCTGCTCAGGAATTTTATTTGGAGTAAAAAAAAACATATTTATGGTTTCAAGTTTATTCCAAATAGGTATTGTAAATGTGAAAGTTTGGATGTAAAGATGTTTGTTGACAAATGCCACCACAACGGCTGAACGAATTTGGGTAAAATTTGACACAAATAAACAGACTTTTGACTCAATTCAAAAACTACTAATAATATGATAGGCTTTTCCGTTATCTAGCTATCCCGTGCGAAGCTGGGACGAGCTGCTAGTAATATATGTATGTACTCATTATGTTACTCTACCAACCTACAGAAAAAAATATTACACATACGCCCAAGTGTACATTTAAATCATTATGGCGTCTTGTCCCTTCTTAGACATATTATCAGTTTTATAGTTTTGTGTTATGAATATTCAAAATAATTTTGACAGAAGAAAGCTTAGGTATAAATATTTTTTGGAATTTTCTATTGAACCTTTTTCAGTTTATCACAGTTGTTGACCTTATTCAACAAGTCTCTCCATTTATCCCGAGAAGTGATTCGATGCCATCGAGTTGCGCATCCTAAGTCTTCAAATTCTGGTTTCTCTTTGAGCTGGTTACTCTTCGATCAAACGATCTGGGTGTCCTGCCCATCAGATATCTGTCTCTAGGTGGTTTCCAGAATTTCTTACTTATAAATATAAGCGGCCAATAATTTTTCTTAAGACTTTCCTCCCGAACGCGTCTAGTCATAATGTAGTTCTGTATATCAGCAGTTTAGAGGTTATGGTAAGGTTTTCTAAGTTTAAAGACATTTGACAGACTATAGCAGGTTCTGTTGGCTTTGAGCAGTCGATCGCGTGTTTCTTCTTCCATAGTGTTATCGTCTGCTACTATGGACTCAATGTATTTGAAGGATCTAGATTTTGTGCGGCGCCTACTGGGTGAAGGAATAGTGTACATGTACAGCTTATTTTATTTTTTCAATGATATTGATGAATCTGCGTTAGCTTAAATCTCGCAGGACCCAGTGACGATGGTCAGCCTAGTTATTGTGCTAGAGTCAGGGATTGCTTTTTCCTATTCCAGTTGAAAAACAGACAGGCCAGACCACCCCCTTGTTGGAGTCCGTTGCAGATGTTAATTGGTCCGGATAGTAATATGAGTTTTTTAACTTGGCTTGTTATACCGGCCATGGTCAACCTTAAATAGTTGTTTCAATGAGCTTCCTTAAGTATAAAAAGTCTCTGGATCCACTTGGTACCACAATCTAAGGTCTAAGTTTGTCTTTCAAACAGAGCTACTTACTTTGTCTTGTCTTTTTCGTGAACTATACATTTCCAAAAAACTCGAATTTGTCATAATTTCCAATGGTAAAGATTTTTAATTCAACGACAAGGAGATTTTTATCTAATCGAAGACAAATCAACATTATCTAAATTTGTTATCATAATCCAAATGTACATATATACTTGGCTAACCTTAATAAAATAAATTAGACCGATATTTTAATCGTGATAGTAACAAATTTGAATCTTCAGCAAATTAATGTCATCTAAGATTTATCATCCTTAAACTCGCATGATGTGTTACCGTACCGCAAGACACACACCATAAGTATCTATAACCTTTATATGATCTCATTATGCAAAAAAAAAAAAATATATATCCTAAAATAAAAGTCACTTAATGAACTTAATTATTTCACCAAGGACCTATACAAATACTCTCTACTCCTCAAAATTACATCCTCATGTTTGTATAAAATGTATATTATTATACATTAGCCCACCGTCCTGTTAGTGTGAAATTATAACAAATTTATGATTAAGACAAATGTATCTGACTATTTAATAAATTACCTCATCGCCTTCACTGAGTATACGAGTATCATCAGATAAACCCTGACTAACTTTAGGTTTATTATATTTTCGGGTGTAAAGTGAAAAAAAAAAAAGAAAAACAAATGAAAAACATCATTTTGTTTTCATTTCACGATCCACTTGGGATATCCCTGATGGTAAATCATTTTTCACGTGGCACATTTACACAAACAAACAAATAAAACCAACATCCCGACACCGAACGATAAATGGATGACTATAAGGAACCAGGCAAGGCGTAGCGTAGCATAGCTTGGGTCTTCGGTCGTCGTCGTCGCATGGCATGGCCCGGTTGGCATGGCGGCGCCTTGGGTCAGTATATAAAATAGGATGCAATATTCATAAGGAAAGGACCATGAAGCAGCAGAAGGCAGGCACAACATCAACAGTGGGGCAGCATTCTGCTTGGCTGAGTGGAATTACCTGCCTTAAAAACAAAATTTAACACCGAGATATAAATCTGAGAAAATATATTTTTGTTTGCATTCGCAATAATCATAAGTCTACAGGCTTGCATTTATTAAAGGAGACAAATGGTTGGTTCCTGACTTTTCTATGTATTTGTATGCCCAATGGGTTCTTACCTTATGCCCTCTGTCTTCAGAGCTTCGCAACGAAACTACTTAACTTTAGTTCGTATTCCATATACCCACTATTCTAAGACAGTAAATTGAGACTTACAAAAAATAATACAAAGGATATCATCCATAGGCGTCTCAGAAAATTTTTTGTGGGGGTGAAATTGAAATTTTATAAAATTTAAGATTTTAACCTAAACTGGTTTAAAAAAATTATATTTCTTTCTCCTTAATAAAATTT
Organism: Scaeva pyrastri; assembly: GCA_905146935.1. Classification (NCBI taxonomy): domain Eukaryota; kingdom Metazoa; phylum Arthropoda; class Insecta; order Diptera; family Syrphidae; genus Scaeva; species Scaeva pyrastri. The sequence continues at coordinate 75,907,469 of LR989927.1, forward strand.
GACTCTCAAAAATGGGAAACTTATCTCTTCGCTAATTTTTCACTAGTAAAGTTTTGAAAAAAAAAAAAAAATAACTGGCGCCCAACGAACGCCACAATTGTGAACTATTTTACATGAAAAAAATGAAGGGTTTTCCAATAAGACTTTTATGTCGATAGATGTCACTTTTGAAGCTGTAGTTTTTTGACATTTGACAAGTAGAAACTACGCCATTGGAAAAATTAATTCAAAAAGTAAATTGGAATTGTAGAAATAATGTTTATATCTCAATTCGACCATTTTTGACAAGGATACAAAATAAAAAAACTCCTTGAATTTGTTTTTTATAATTGAATAAGCAGTTGATTTGAGATTCAGATAATGCTCTCACCTACCCCCTACCCTGAGGACGCCCATGACACCATCACTTCATAGAAAATTCTATAAAATCGAAAAATCCATGCATCCTAGTTATGGAAGTGTGTGTGTGTGTTTGTATTTTACAGTCCACTTTATTCCCACTTGGGTCATTTTGATATTGATTCGAAAATTTCCGACGAAAAACATTTTTCTTAATTTTATTTATATCCGTAATCGTACTTTTCACCATGTGTGGGGAAATGTTGAAGTGACACTTCACTACATAAATACAGTTACATATACATACACTATGTATGTTCCACCTGGCAGAATTCTCATGTTGGCCTCTTTGTCTTTTGGCATAAATGATGGTTACATGCTAAAAATCAGTGTGAAAAAATTCTGGTTTTTAACTATTTTTATTTTTGTAGTGAAAGTGAGAATAATGCGTCACTTGGGGCCGAATAACGGAGGAGGCGATGTAAAGTTCGTTTTTCGAAATTGGTAACATATTATCATATTGAAGTTTATAGGAAGCCATTTTTTGTTGTATCCTTATGAATAGTGTTCATTAAATCAATGATTTTATTTATAAAAGTATTTATTATACATGCAGTTTTTTGTTTACTTTAAATTTTAGATTATTTTTAAGTTCATGGATTTGCAACCAATGAAACTTTTCTTTCTTCCAAAACTTTGATATTTTGATTTTATAAAGGTTTACCTGAGAATGTAGTGAATTTACACATATTGTTATTTTTGAAGGTTATGTTTGGTTTAAATTTTTGTTCAAGTTGTTTAGAAGTGAACAAGATTTCTTAGGACAGAAAAAATAAATAAATAAATCGATGAAAGTTTAAAAGTTAGTTTTCGTTTTACTTTTTGGGATATATTTCAAAAGGGTATCAAAAATGTACATACTATGTACTATGTAGCATAAATGAATTGAATATTTTTCTTTAGACTTGTTAACTTTTACTTTGCCTAGAAGTTTATGGATTATTCATAACACTATACAAAAATCATAGCGCTACAGTCCGGGGATAAATGTGGACCTTAACTAAGATGTGTCTTCAGCCAGCAGCGTTCGTGCCTCTCTAGCTTTCTCCAGTTAGTTAAGGTTATCTCCCACCAGATGCAGCGTGCGCCACCTGAGTCACGGTCTTCCTCTATTGTGCCACCCTTCGGGATTGGATTCGAAGACTCTTTGCGCTGGAGCGCTTAGTGCCAATTAACTCTACATGACTCACCATCTAAGTCATTGGATTTTGACTCTTTTGACCAGTTCAGTGGTGCCTTACAGCTCATGGTATTAACATGTCCTCCAGACGGGACTAAAAATCATTCAAAAAATTTTCTCTTCAAGCATCCTTAGATAGTCTCATTCTATAACTTGACAAGGTTCAAGCCCGGGCGCCATCATAAGAACTGGGAAGATAAGCGTCTCATAAAGGGTCACTTTAGTTGCTCGAGAGGTGACTTTACTTCTCCACAATTCTTTCCAAAACTTGTCTAAAACCTTTTTTCAATTTTCCACAAACGGACAAGTTTGACAGAATTGCCAAAATTAGACATTGCTCTGTAAAGTTCTTCTCTATAGATTCTGTCATTTACAGCCTTGATATCGATGAAAAGGTAGTGGGTGTTAATTTGAAGTTCCTGGGTTTTTTTCAAGTTCTGCGCAATGTGAAAATTTTGGTTGAATGTCGACTTTCTTGATCTGAAGCCACACTGACCTATCAGCTTGTTGACGAATTGTTTCAGACTTTCACATAAAACAGCAGAAGAGATGTTGTAACCTATATTTGTTTAAAAGACTGATAACTCTGTAGTAGGCTCAGCCACAGAGGTTTGTCTCTTCTAGAAAGACTTCGACCTAAAAGATCTATTGTGTCCCCTTCTAGAAGTGGTGGGGTCCTCACTTTACAGTTTTTCCTCTAAATTAAACTCTTTTAGAAATTTGAGTATTTTTGGGGTACCGTTAGAGAGTGAAAGTTGATTTCTTCTACTTGGTAATGTCCCAAGTGTTTCCCCCTTTGGTACATGAGTACTTCACATTTTCCCAGAATGTGATCAAGTGATTCCTTATGGTTGCAACAAAACCTGCTGTTAAACTAAGGGTGTTAAGGTGCCTTTTTAGTTCAGAGTAACCAGTGAGTAGACTTGTTACAATTCTTAGGTTGTTCCTACTTATAGTTTCATGCAGTCTGCTACACGTTTTTGGTTATAATTCCTAGAATTTTTATCTTCTGTCTTCTTCATCTTTTTTGAATATGTTTTTAATCACGTTTTCGGGTCCTAGAAGTACAGTTGAGGCACCTGCTTTTGCTAAGGAGTCTGCCTCTTCATTTCCCTGGATGCTGACATGTCCAGGTAGCCAATGAAGTGTAATAATATTTACCTTAAAGCAGTACCACACTACTTTTTCGAATTAACAGTGTAGGAGGTAAACGCTTGTCTATCTAACATAATGGCTATGCTTTGATTACGATAGTTTCTATCGAGGTTACTTTCAACGCTTGTGGACTGTCCTATCGGTGTCAAAAAGTTGGTTCTAGGCCCAAGGATTCCTGTGCCAGTTCTCTCGAAGCTAAAATGGTACACTGGGCGTATACGCACTTTTATTATTTCTTCTACTTTTATCAGATTATCCCTTATAAAATGAAATTCTGTTTTTCTCTATTAAAAAAATGAATTTAAAAAAATCTACAGCTGGAGTCCTTATGGTTAACCCGTTTGATTTTAAAATGCAATGAATTTAGATAAAACTCAACCAAATACAAGTCAAAGTTTGAGCTTCAAAAACGTGTCGAACTCAATTAGTTGAAACGAAATTAAAACCAAAAAGTAAAACTTAAGTAATTTGAGTAGATACATACAATATATGTACTTTTTGGCAACCTTCCTACTTAACTTTGTAAATAAGAAATCCAACACTTTTATCTGTATAAAAACAAACAGATCTATTTTATTTTTATTTTTTTATTTCCTCCACATTGCTCCTTGGTAGATGATTGAATTTGTTTGATTGCAATGGTATTCGTGTATACAGATCCAGTTTGTGAATACATCACAATAATACCATTTCATCAATCGTCAATGTAATCATCAATCAAGCGTGCCCTGTAACCACAAATCAATTGATTCAAGCCTTGATACAGTATCTGCGAGTATAGGTACTTTTGGGTTTGGGTTTAGGCGGCTACCTCAGGGGACATCACGGTAGAAAAAGCTCACACACTCTTTCTCTTAAACATCACAACCTCTAAGGGATAATCGAATATGCCATACGTTCTTTATATACCTATAAAAAGATACACACATTTATACCGTCCGTGCGTCGTCGATGTGTGACGATAATGATGGTTTTTGTTTTCAGGACACGGCCGTAGTGTTGTTTGCATTCTTAATGCGTTGCGCAAATTTTCGAATTTCATATGTAAATTAAATCAATTGAATTTTCTATAAAGCAGCTCTGATGCGAATCAGGAGCAGTGAGTGGAGTGAAGTGATGATGGAAGCGATGATGTCTGATGACGATGATGTGATGATGATGCTGATGTTGATGTTGATGGCCAGGCCATAGAAAATATCAACCGCACACATTGTGCAACCATAACTCGACTTATAGTATACTGTACCTACACGAGGTGATGTGCATTTTTTATTGTAACAATTTGGCGCGTTGCACCTAAAGGACACGAGTAGATAGTTCCCATATAGTTGTTGGAGATTATGGTTGAAGCTATCAGAGAAAGGGGAGGGACTTAACCGCAAATCAATTTGGATTTGTTTATTTTGGCAAAATTGCCAGTTACGGTAGATTATATGATTTGGGTTTTATTCGTTTTGTTGTTGTTTGACATTTGACATGAAATGATTGTTGTTAATATTTACAAGCTTTTAAAGGTTGTAAGTTCATATGTTTGTTTTTTTTTTCCTATATTTTCCTCAACACGAGTAGAATGAGAATGTACATAACTTTATAGAAGTAGTGATTGGAATTTTAGATGAATTTCAAGTTGCGTTGGGCGCCACTTTATGATGGGTAAGAAAATGAGAAAGAACGCATAACTTGCGTTATTTATTCCTTCATATTTTACTCCACTGTTGTTAAGTAGTATAAGAATTCGAATTTAAATCATTTTGTAATTTACATAAATTATACTATTGGTCCTTATGAACTGTGTAAATATAAGGAAGAGTGATTCGCATGACCGAAAACTTTTATAAATTAAAAGGTAAACCGTAAATCACCACACCTTAGTGTTTATAGAAGGAAAAAGATTGTTTAGTTTATTTATTTATTCAAATTGTGTGACTAGAAGTGGCGTGCTCAAGCTCAAGAGTAAAGCTACTACTCAACGAGTTGACTATCTCTGCCGTTACCAAAAAAACAAAATTTTCTCTGTCAACGCACTGCAAAGAGTTCACTGTATTCAGAGTGTCAATGCAGAAAACGTTGACCATCACACGAATGACGCACCTTTCTGTCAAATGCGTTGACGGGTATGTGAGCCAATGTGACATATGTCCCAAAAACGTGTGTCACCAAACACTTGTCAATACGCAAGCGTCAATGTACTTGTCAACGCATTGAAAGCATTTTTCGTTGTCAATAACACGACGACGACGAAGTGACACCATTGGGACAAATTTTGACGTAATTTTTAAATCAGGAGTCAATGTCATGAGTCTTTACGTAGACTAGCTTTAGAGTTCTTTATTAAAACTTTAATTTGTAAATTATTTGTTCTATAAGTTCAGTTTTAAGCCATCCCTGGACTACGAAAATCATTTCAAAACAAAAATTAGCCAAATCGGCCAAGTCGTTCTCGAGTTTTAGCGAGACAAACAAACAGAAATTGATTTTTATATATAGAAAGATAAGTATACAGCCTTGAAGTATCCTGGCGGTGTTTTATTTAAGCCATTTATATATTTATGTGAAATCAATAAATATATACTAAAATATATATGTACTAGAATTTAGTATCTTCCATTAGAAAATTGGCTGCTCATTACTTAGGAACCTAAGTGCTATACATGTATACAAACTCTGAGTATCATTTAAACCTTGAAGGTTATGAACTTTAATCTAATCTAGTATTTATAAATTCATGAGTGCCTTTGTTATCATTATACAATGTTCCAACTTACGTACAAATTTGTATCTTTTTAGCTAAATAGAATTTCATAAGTATCCTAACCTAGAAATTTCCATAGAGTTCCAAAAGTCACCTCGGGTACTAAATAATTAATTTCGTTTGTCAAAACCAAAAAAAAAAAAAAATCCATTTCAATTCACATACGAGTATACATTATGTAGATATGTATGTATGTAAAGATTGTACTCTCTATTCACCTGACATGACCTGCCACATATAGTACACAGTTTTACTTTTATCTCGCCCACATGAGTCATCTAAAAAGTTCCAAAACAGCCCCACTGATGTAGAATACCATTTTGACCTGATGACTCTTCATTCTTGTCATGATTTCCTTTTTTTTTTTTGTTTCATTGTTTTGTTCACCTTTATTATACCCACGTCTGTTTGCGTGTCGCATTAGTTATGTGTGTGTTTGTGTGTGTGTGGTCTCACACACAATTATGTATATATTCGATAGCCATACCAACAAAAAAAAAAAAACTAATTACAAAAAGTGTCCTTGAATTGGGTTTAACATCGGGAGTTCTTGAATCCACCAAACCACACCGCATCGATTTAGCTACTTTGGCCTAAAATAGTTCCCAGTGGGGGTGGTGTAATTCGAATTGTGTTATCCTTATACGTAGTCAGGTGGATTATGTCCTTCGACAATAAATCGGCTCAAACTGGGAAAAACAAAAAAAACTGTTTTTTTTTATTGTTATAGCTTTGCGATACCATCTGAACCTTGTATTACTGTTTTCTGTGGCTAATAAATTGTAGAAAAGCGATTTCTAGGAACTCTTCAAATCTCTTGATTAGGGTCTGATTTCTTAATAATCCAAAATTTGGTCGAATTGAGTCCGAAATTCTTACGACTTAGACGTTAAACAGTGTTGGCCAAATCGACAATCAAACAGAACTAAATTTGATAGATCACATGGCTACAGATTTACTTTGTCCTAAAAAAAAATTACTGGAATGTCAGTTAACTGTCAAAAATGACATTTATTTAAAAGTAACAATTCAAACCAGTTTTTAATTGCATTGAATTGAAGCCTGTAAAATTATAAATTGGAAACATTTTGTTAAAAAGTTAAAAAATGGTGAAAATGTTGAAATTAGTAAAAAAAAAATGACATCTACAAATTGCGAACTCTAGAGATTGATATTTTTTTGAAACTGTCATTGCTGTCAAGTTCCGGGATATTCTGCAAAATAAACGTTTCCCATTGATTGATAGGATGCATCTTCAATGAAGTCAATGAAATCACAGTTTTTTCTTTTAGCATCCCTGGTTTTTCATCAATTGAAACGTTCTGTCAAAACTGAATGAAAAACTGTGAAGAGAGCAACAACTGACTTAAAAGTTTAGTCCAAAGATTTGGGAATCTTTTAATAGCAAAGTATTTAAAAAAAATTTGTTGTAAGAATTCTGCTTTCAGAATGGTAAAATATTAACCATTATTTTTCATTTTAAGACCGTTTTTTTACAATTGTTTTTTCTCTTTAATAAAAATAAAGTTAAAAAACTGTAAATATTTGTTTTTCTTTGTATTTTTGAACTCATTTAACTCATTAACTTATTTTAGAAAAAATCTATTTCAATCAAGCGATGTTGAGTGTAAATTCACAATTTCCACTGATTTTACCAAACGAATTTGTTGATAATAATCATTCTCCAACTAGAGCCGTAATTTTCTATAAACTCATACATACGAATATATTATATATGTATGTAACATATGTATGTATGTATGTATGTATTTATTGTATAGTAGTTCGTGTTTGATGTATCTCGTATCCGATTCGGTTGGTTGATCAAGCAAAGATTTAATTGTAATTACGTTATACTTGCACACAATAGATAAATAGATATAAATTCAAACGGAAGTGATGGCAAAAACGATAGATAATTTATATACCACAAAGCAATCAAATTTATATGTATATCCATTTCCATATCCAATTCCATAATGTACTCGTATATCTACTTGTAAGTATTAATTGCTATTGAGATTCTATATTCTAAAACTCTTGTGTTTATTCAAGTTTAAAACGGTTGGTTCCGATTGAAATGCCAATATTGTAATCTCGATCCAATTACCAGAGTACTAAATGAGATCATAACTCACAAATTCATCCATGGAATAAAGCAAATGAATAGTTTGAACGTGTCAATGGATTTTACTTAAATTTATATCTACATGATTTGATTTTTGACAGCTTCCAGTTGAGATCAAAAACAAACTTCTTAAAAAATTACCTAATGGTTTATCATTCCCTTGAACTCTCGCTTGCATTTTCATTTCAATCATTTATTTTTTGTTATGAGCTTCAAAGAAATATCCTTGATGTCAAAGCAGTGATATGAGTCCTTTGAACCTGAATTATATACGTGTAAACTAAGAGGTCTTCGTGTAATGTTACGTGATGCCTATATAGGCCTACTGCAAAGCATAAGAAAAAGAAGGCCCTATTAGTTTTGAGATAAAGTACCTTGCCTACTCCCTTAAAACATCGAGGTAAAGAAGTTCAACTCAATATTTATGTACATACACGTGTACAAGGAAAAAGGACTCAGGATCAAGCGAGTGTGACTCATTATGCGGGAAGTTTTTTTTTTTATGAAGTTGATAAGAATGTTGGTGTATTAAAAAAATATGAAGACACAACCCAGTGTCAATGGATTTTAGTATGATGGGGGAAGTTTTAGTGCAGGGATAATATTTCATTAAAAAATGCAAGTCAGCCAATTAACTACAAATTTACAAGTTTATTCCATAAGAAATGTTGAAAAAGATAATTTAAGTTAGAAATTGTTTATTTTCGTTTTTTTTTTTGAATTCAGTTATTTTTATTTTAAAACTAGCGGACCTGGCGAACTTTGTCCAGTCCCAACCGATCAAATTTTCATTACTCTCGAAACTTACAAAAAACAGCTTAACTGTAATAAAATTATTTGAATTGTATTAAGTTGAATTTTGTCTTTTCCTTGATATTTTAAGACCAATAAATCTCAGGCACTGACAAACTGATGATTGAAAATTTTAATAACTGTGTAAAGGTGACAGAATGACAGGAAACTGAATAATTTTTTGTTAACTTTGAACAGACAACTGAAATGTAAAAATTTGACAATCAACTGACAATGAAAAATATTACAAATTATATAGAAATTTTTCCAATTATTCTCATTTTTGAAACCATCCCTGGACTACGAAAAACATTTCAAAACCAAAATCACTCAAATCGGCCAAGTCGTTCTCGAGTGTTAGCGAGACAAACAAACAGAATTCTTTTTTCTTTATATAGAAGTTAATTGAATTATTTCTGAATTTGGTTGTGTTGTCTCCTTTTAACCAATAAAATTTTTAATCCTTGAAGCACTTGGAAAAGCAATTTTTGGTGTTTACGACCCAAATTCAATTCAATTTTTAACAAGTTAAACTTTACACGTTATGCTAAATGTACGATGTATATTTTGTGTCAAAAAATCCAAGAAACCCTTTTAAATTTAATAAACAATTTTCGACAAAAGGAACCTTAGAATTCTAGATTTTTTTTTCGTGAGCATTCCTAACCGCTTTAAACGGTTGAAGTTAAAAAAAAACTTTAAGATTTAAAAAGTTTAAAAAGAGCTTCAATTAAAATCAAATTTTTTTTTCTGAATATAAGTAGCTTGAAACTCAAAACATAATTCAATTTTCTCAAAAACAAAAAACTCTTGAAAAAGTTCTAAAGACACAAATTCAAAAAACAAATGTAATATTTTCAACCACAAAAACAAATTTAAAAAAACAAAAGAAAAAGGACAAGAAAATTAAAAAAAACAACATTTTCTTTTGCAAATTGGTCACTTACAAAACTTTCTTCGTTTACTTTTGTTCAAACTTTAATCATTCCATATCGCCTTGAATTACGTGCCATGTCATTCAACAAAAAACCAAAAACCAAAAAAAAAAAAAAATCACAAGACATGTCTTACCTTCCTACACAACTATACTAACTTCCATCTTCCTTATGGTGGTATATGCTTCAAGAAAAGTGGAATTTTATTTTGCCTCAAGCTCTTTTGAAGTTACTCAAACTATGGTACCAAATACCAAGTACAGAGTACTCCCATGGTCTAAAAACGTGCCAGGATAACTGCAAACGAGTTCCTGGGTAGAAAATGATTTATTCCTAGTTGTTCCTAATTTGTTTTTTTTTTTTCTTTCCTTCAGTTGTTCCATTTTATTTCGCTTGTGATTAAACTGCAAATTAGAGAATTTTCAAAAAGGTAAACGACCCAAAGTGAAGAGGCTTCACTTTCATATGGGAGTCACCCTATAAATGGACGACCTATATTTTTATTCCTTAAAAAAAAACTTTTCTCTGCAACCTAACGCCAATACCAAAATGTTTCATGATGGTTTTGAAAAAAATAAAATTTCAGCCCATTTTCAATTTTTTTTTTGGTAAAATAAGTAAATAAAAAAAATCATCCCAACTATATGACGGCTTCAATTTATACTTTTCTGACACGTCCTTCTTATGCACCACTCTCTGCACTCAATGTCAGCACAAAAAAAATACATAGGTATACATACATATATGAAAAAATGTAGAATTTTATTTATTGACAGTCAGCAAAACTCCTTCACGAAGTTGGCACATATTTCCACACCATATTCAGACTTTGTTCGGTCCTTCTTCGTCCTTTCACGAAAATATGCAATGTGTGTGTCTGTGTGTGTGTATGTTCTTTCTTAAGGAATAAGTCGTGATTTTCTTTCAACTTGACTACTTTCCAAATTTGTTCTTCATCTTCGATGGAGTGATGTCCTACATTTCGTTTGGTTTTCCTTTTTTCTTTTTGTTTTATTTTTTGTATTTTTTGAGTTTTCTTATGGCAAGCCAAAAACGTGTACTGCATGAGTTAGTTAAAGAACTTTCGTCCTTTTCAAGGAATAAAAAATTCACATACAAATATACACACTTGTACACACAGCCAAGTCCATTGATCCTTTATACAAACATCCTTATATAGTATAAGGACATGCAATTTAATTTACCACAATAACACAAATGGGCTTAGTTCGAAGAATTTTTTTTTGTGTGTTTTGTTTGTCGTGGTGCACCTTTATGTTTGGGTAATCCTTTCGCCTAGTTAAATCCTTTGAAGAAATAAACCTAAATATCCTCCTGAGGGTTAAAAAAAAAAACTGACCGATATATCGATTGGGGCTCCCAAATTACTCAAAATTGGCCAGGATGTCATTGGTGATGAGAAAATTTAGATAAGGTTCAAAAAATAAAATTTACTGGACAAAATAAGGACTCAACAGAAACAACAACACGGTGAAGAAGGATTTGACATTTTTACTAGGGCCGCATTAAAATTTAACGTCAGCTATAAATATGTTTTGTGTTTGTTCTCTTCCTGTTTTCTCCCTCTCTTCCGGTCTCTCTTTTTTTTTCATCACCGGGTTTGTTTTGTATAGTTATTATTATGTCATAAATTTGAACACAGTTCACGAGTCCAGACTGGCCTATAGGTGCTTTCGGATGTGTATAGTGCAGGCAGGTATAGGACAAGGTGGTGCAAAATTAAGCATCCATTTTTCTTTTTGATTAAGCCCGCCACTTTAGGGAGCTCCGACAATAGAGACTGGAATGATTAAGTCCGGTGGATCTTGCTGATCATGTCAAATATACAAAATGAAAGATCACTTATCATTGCGCTGTGGCATCTTCCTGAAGTGGATGTAATGGCTTTCGTGAATCACCAAGCGGATTTTCCTTGTCGAAAGTCGAAATGTGCCTTGTCCTTTTCGTTGTTGAGCTTGACAGTATTTTGCCGTAGCTTCATTACTTATTTGCTTGGTGCTGCAGCTGTCATCATCACAAATGTCAAATATTATTGACGTTAACTTTGCGAAAAATTTGACAGTAGTTCACATACGCTCCATTATCCCTATACTTCTTTATTTTTGCATCACAGCTGTCAAGTTTTCAACATCTTCCCATACAGAGATTAATTTTGCTTCACCTTGCTTTAGTATACGTATACACTCCATCAGGACATGTGAATCGAAAAAGGTTTAAATTCATCCTTTTGTGGAACTTTATTTCTATCTATGTGTATGTGTATTGCAATTTCATACGATTTAATAGATTGGTATAGTCCTGGTATTTTTGTGTTTTTTTTTTTCTTTTTTTCATTTTTTTTTTGTCGTGTATAGGCACAAAGGACAACCTGAAAGGACAATGTGGGCAACTTGCCAAACTTATTCTCACAAAGTGTGGTTAGGAATAAAAGTCATGAGGTTCACTATGTCTGATTGAGAAAATAATGTATTTTCAAATGTGTGAGAGTTTGGTCTTTTATAGTTGGATTTTTCATTGTAGTTGAATTGCAATTGACTGACCTGACCATTGACCAACCAACAACTCCGTCGTCGTCGTCGTCGGCCCGGCCGGCCGAGCAGTGTTGGTAGTTGGTGGGAAAGTGGATTGTGTTCAAACGTTCAAAGTTATCTATGCTAATATTGTTTTAAAGTTCCTCGGAGAGATTGAAAAATGTTGGTGTGAAGAAGAAGTAGGTTTGTAATGAAGAGAAAATAAAGAGGTTTAAAGGAACTCGCACACACACACACATTCACAATAAGTTATCTTGTTTTGAGCCAAAGTTTTAACTCACAGACAATCTAAATAAGCTGTTTAAATTTTGTAATTTTCAGCTTAAAGTTGTTCTGATTTTGTGTCTGTTCTTTTCCGAATTATATAAGACATTGTCCGGAAAAAGGCAATAAATCGGTTTAAGGGAATCGATATGTGAATTGCGATCACTAAAAAAAAATGATCCTGATTACTGAAAACAAAATTTGTTGTGAAAATCGGGATCGGTGGCTATCTCGTTTTGGACCCATTCACCGAACGTGCGATTCACTCGATGGTCGTTCGGCTTCAATCCTTCCAAGAGTTGAGTTTTGTAAGCCCGCAAAACAAAAATCCTTTGGCAAAATCTTCCATAAAGTGGTTAGGCACAGCTTCAGTTGTTGCGCACGATGGCGGATAGACTTATCTGGTCTTCTTCGATACTCAGATTCACAGCTGCAATTGCGTTTTTGGTTCGCACGCTACGGTATCTCTGAGGATGAGCATTATCCGCTAGAGTAAACATCGCACAATTCGAACATCTGCTTTTTTAAGCTGTCGGGAACTTCACCAATTCCATCCTTGAGGCCTTGAATCGACTCTGGGATGTTGGTGTGGACCTTATCTCTCAAGTAGTCCCAAAGAAAGAAGTCGCAAGATCTTCGAGGGATAACACGGTCCGGAAACTTTTCTCCAAGAAGATCGATGGTTTCTTTGCTTATATGACACGTAGCGCCTTATTGACGTAGCCACCGATGTGGAAGTGGGCCTCATCAGCCGCGATGATTTTTCGATGAAATTCCGGATAATTTTCATGTATTTCAAAGACCCAATCAGCATAGACAAAATGCTTTGTAAATCGTGTATCGTTGCATTTTTATAAATGGCGTAGTTTTTACTTGTCAAATGTCAAAAAATTTACAGCTTCGAAAGTGACATCTATCGAAATAGTGGGCTATTCAAAATAACACCTCTTTTTGGAAAAACCTTTAGTATTGAAAAGGAATCGTCGGACCTGGGTGTTTATCGACCACTATAGGCTACAGACAATGTTTTCAATTGTTCTTGAGATACGCACACGTTATCGATTTTTCACTTCTCTAACTTTACGCAACAGATCTCTCTGTTTCACCATTGACGTAACTATACAAATTTTCACCATTTTTGTAGTGAATTTTAACAATTTTGTACGGAATAACTTTTACTTGTCAAATTTCAAAAGATGACAGTTGAAAAAGTGACAACTACTGTCTGACACAAGCTGTCATCGCTTAATTTAAAAAAATGTCAACTGTCTAATAATTTGACAATTAATTCATATACGAACTGATGATGGTAATAAGATTCTACTGTGGGCTTTAACTATTTTAAAGTTAAGTTAAAGGCCCATAGCATCTCCTCACATGTGAAGATTAATATAGTACTTGACACATTTTGTTACCGACACCTACTCTTATAAAAATAGAAACACCAAAACAGTCACGTTTTTATTCCAACTACCTGCGTATTGTTTTTACTTTCAATTTGTGACAAAAAGAGAGAGAGAAATTCTAAAACTCTTTTGTTGCTCTAATTTAAAAATCACAATATACAAAACTAGCTTTCACTTCCTTTTCACCTACATACGTACACACAAACAAATACAACAACACTCGCATAATCTTTTCTTGTTCCTTTCATCTGGTGGGGGAAACCCCATTTCCAGAATTTGCCCTTTTAACAATTCTAATTTAAAGCCATATCAACCTGTCTCTAACACAATAATCCTTAACCACGGTTTTCTCCTTTCTTTCTTTTTTTTCTTTTTTTTTTCTTAACTTTTACTTCAAGGAAGTGAAAGTTAAAGAATATAAAAAAGTTGTATCACTTTCTTTATTTACCTTCAGGGTGTTTAAATACCAAAAAAAAGGAACACATAACATATAAAAATGAGATCAAAGCTGGAACAGGAACAGGAACTTCCACGGGATTTGAAGAAAAAGAAAAGAAGAATGTAGATTTATAAAGGGGATTGTATGTATTGTATAATCGTACGTTCAAGATTCCAGCAGGATATTAATATTTATCCTTTTTTTGTATTTACCTATTTTAGAACGAAATAAACAGTTTTGAGTTGTCGTAGGAATGTGCTTAAATGGTTTGAAATTTGTGTTAACATTTTTTGTGAGAATTCTTAAAAATGAAGAAGTATTACATTTCATCCATCAAGGAGGAGTTATCAAATTGAATGATGATTCTGAGGTATTGTGATATTTTTGACTATAGGTGATTCAACTAAATTGAAAGTAATTGAACAATTCCCAATTAGAATTATCAAAAAAGTGTTTCGTATACATTTTCTTCTATTTTGACAAAATCAAAATCTTTTCAATTGATTAAAATAGTTGTTTGGTGGTAAGGGTTTAAAAACTCGATTCATAATGCGTCAGAAACGTCATCTTCATTAGAAAATGACTTTCAGAAACTTGTATATGCATCTTCGAATGGTATATCTACCCTATAAATTTTCTATTCAGCCTTATGAGGACCTTCATCTGTCAAAATCGAACAAGATGACGCAAAGATAAGTAATTTTTACAAAATGTCGTATGTCAATCAAAATTTGACATTTGTTAACTTTGACAGTTGCAATGCAAAAACAAACAAGAAATAGAATGTGGGTGAATTACTGTCAAGTTGTCAATATCAAGTGCAATTTAATGACGAAAATAATCTTTAGTGATTACGTCATTGAGCAAAATGTTTGTTTTCGAACACCAATACATTCAATGTGACATTCACAATAGATGTTCCGTATTTTCTTGACGATGCTATGAGGATACTGTCACTGTTACTGGTAAACGCTACAGGACCATTAAAAACGACATCTTAATGCCGGAATTGACAATGAAATACAAGACATATTGCATATTGTGTAGGACTTATGTCCTGGTCCTGTCAATTGTCACCTATCGTTTTTGCCGTTTGGCTGGCCAGTTTACCGGATTTAGTCATCCCAGACTTGGTTCTTTGAGTAAACTTAGAGTCGCAGGCTTATGGCAACTCTTAAGGACAATATTTGACAGAAATGCAAACAGTTTTCAGTGAAAATCTTTCGAAAAGTCATGGAAAATGCTGTCAAACTGACACATATTGTTATCAAATCCGGCGGCGGCACCCACTGGACAGATATCGTCGTTTCCAGAAAATATTATAGAATTTTTCTATTGCTCCGTGTTTTTCATATTTTTCAAATCACTATTTACAAAATTTAACTGTCAAAGTTGCCATTGCAAATTTCAAATTATATGCAAACGTAACCTTAAGTTTTAGGCTCCATTTATTTATTTGAAATAATAAGCATTTAAAAATTGAAAAAGGTAACTTTCGTTAAATTTTCGAAACCTAACGACGCACGACGACGTGACGCACGGCTCAATTTATTGCGAATCCTTTGTCTTTAAAGAAATATAAAATAGCGAAAAACTTCTTAATCTCGTAACAGACGCAACAAACTTCACTTTTTATCCTTTATTCAATTTATTCTTTGAAGTAAATACAAAAGAACTCACTTGTGTATTTGTATTCACATCATCCTCCAATAGAAATAGAATACTGTTCATATGTTCTGTTCACCCTTTTTGTATTGATAGATACATAAATGTATATGTTTCTCCTTTTTGTTTGTTCGCCATTTTCCTTCGATTTCTTCTTTGTAACCTTTTGAACTACTAATAAGAAAATAAAAAAATAAAAAAATAAAAAAAGGCAAGCCGATCTATCTTTCTGAACAAATTGTTTTTATTGTAGATTGTGGAATGTTGTGTTGGTGTTACTTGCGAAAGGACATAAAGGATAAACCAAACACAAATTGCTTGTATGGGCTAGTAAATCAGAAGTTATGGTCAAATTGTTGTTCATTTCGATGGCTTGTAGTGATAGGTCTAGTATGTTGTAACAATAACACAAGTATAGGGAAGGCGGTGCGTGGGACTGGGTGTAGTAGACTATAAAATCCTTGTTAACACACACAACCCATGTGTTTGGATTTAGGGACCTTATTTTGGGCTCAATTATGTGAAATATGGTTGTATTACCATTATATACATACATACATTTATGTATTTCCAAAAAGATATTATACAAAATAAAAAGATTGATACAGGGAAGGTTAATTTTTGCGGCCAAAAACCGTTAATTTAGAGAAGATTTAAGTGATGTTTTGTGTAAATATAAACATAAAGTTTAACCCTTTCGAAATGTCCTTTCGTTGACGATCATTGGAGTGAGATAGAATAATGAAACGTCAAAATGAGTCACCTAAAATGAATACAATGTCAAAAACGTCTATAAAAAATTACAGATAATTAGAATTCCTTGTTGAGGATGAAAACTTCAAAAGCGTTGATGTCAATTTTGATACTTTTTGTAGGTAGTTAAGTGGTGCAAAAAATAAAGGCCATTTTTCATTACTAAACCGGTAAAATAATTGAACTTTGACGTCGAGCAAAGTAAGAAGCTAATTATTATAAACTAGAGAACCAGGCGAACTTTTTTCCGTCCCAATTGTGAATTGAGTTCTAACAGTTTAGATTGGTCGATTTGTCACCAACCGGTCAAAAAGTCCATTGCTCTCGGAACTTACAAAAGAAAAGTTTATCTATAATAATTTTTTTTTTTTGAATTACATTGAGTTCATTTGGCATTTTGGCATTTTAAGACCATTAAATCTCAGACACTGAAGAACTGATGATTACAAATTTTAATGACAGAATAACAGGAAACTTTATATTTTTTCGTTAACCTTTTTTTTGACAACCAACTGACAACAGAAAATATTTTTTTTGTTCAGGTAAAAAAAAGTTATATGGAAAACTTAGGTTTTTTTTACTGTCTTCATCGCAATTTTTCCACATTTTCTCACCGTTTAAACCTTCCCTGGACTGCGAGAAACTTTACAAAACCAGAACTGGAATATATTTTCTAGTTATTCATGTAAACTTTCCTCTTGAGTCACTCTATCAATTACAAAAAAAAAAAAAACGCATCTAAATCCGTTGCGTAGTTTTAAAGATCTAAATTTCATAGGGACAGACAGATAGCGTTAAGCGACTTTGATTTATACTATATAGTGACTAAGCAACTTAGAAAAACTTCCCAGAATGGTTTACTTAGAGTTCTCTTGTAATTTTAAGTTGACGTTTGTCAACTAACGACTTTTCATGAAGTATTTTTATATTTTATAAATAGTATACAATATGGAAACCATTGAACCATAATTATGCAACTGGTCCTTAAAGTTGCTGGCAACTTATTTTCATAATTTGCGTTCTTTCATTTAGGTGATTGTAATTTAACTATGAGTTTGTCGGGTGAGCAACTTTAAGTTGTGGGCGATAGACCTAAAAATAAAAACAGCTATTACCATTAAAACACGTCTCTTTTGCTATTTTCTTTGTAAGCAAAAGAACATCACGTTACATTCAATGGAAAAATTATGGAAAAGTTATTTTTGATCAATTTCATTGACTAGATATTATACAAACTTAACAAGACGACTCCGGAAGCCAAACAAGACGTTGAAAGCCTTAGTTAAGTTTCGTGAAACCAGTTTCGTCTGTTTTTTTAGAATTTTATACTCGAGACTGAGTATGAGATTGAGACGACACTGACATTTTTCGATTTTGACCTGACAGTGTGTAATCTATATATGTATATAATATACTATATATACATTAATCAAAATCAATTTCTGTTTGTTTGTCTCGCTAAAACTCCAGAACAGCTAGTCCGATTTGGCTGATTTTGCTTTTGAAATGTTTGTCGTAGTCCAGGGAACCTTTTAAGTGGATAAATTGCAAGATTCAACAACATTTTTAAATTAAAAAAAGAAAACAATCTTACAATAGGCAAAAACGTAATAATTCAACAAAAGCGTTTAAAGTCTACACATTCTTTCTTAATTAATTATTTATTTTTGTTGCTGTCATCTATCATGATAAATTGAATAAAAATGAAAATTTTTGAGTTATGTATATGTTTCATGTAATATTTTATATTGCGCAACAAGCTGCAATACAATTATCATCACCAAACCAACACTACGGAAGGAAAAAGGAAATAGAAGTTACCTTTACTACATATACACACAAGTGATGGCAAAGGAAAAAAATAAAAAATAAAATAAATATAGAATAACCGTGATATTTTGTTATATTTACGAGTATGTACATAAATATATATGTATGTATACAGAGGATAATAAATCATTTTTGAATCACGTTGGTTTTATTACACACAGTAATCTGATGGTATATTTCTTAAGTGTTAGTATTTTTAAAACTCATACAAAAATTCCAAAAATGTAGAAGAAAATAAATGTCATGAATATTTAAATTTAGTAAATTGTTTCATATTTTTTAAATCAATTGCTATGAGAAGAAAGAAATTCTTTTTAATAAAAAAATAAAGATTTATATAAATCGACTGACACTATTAAAACTTTATTTTTCTTTTTTTTGCAGGTATGTAAAAACAATGTTTAATTCAAATAACCACGAAACAGTAAGTTTATTTTACATAAATTATGTATGTATGTTTTCCAAATCAACAGCTATTGCAATTTAAATACAAAAGTTCAAGTTCAGTAAAATTTGTAATACGAAAAGCAGATGATACAAATATCAGCTAATAACGACTGGAATAATTTAGATGAAATTTATAGACACAATTTAGACTATCTTGGCGGGTGAAAGATAACGTCTGCTGGACTGCTGGGTCAGCTAGTGTTGTATAATTCTACTTTTATGGCCTTGAATGTCACATTACCAAACCTGTTGTAAAACATTCGCTGTCTAAGTTAATTTTTTATGGAGTCCCACAGGGTTCGATTTGTAGTCGTTTATTGTTTTTATCAGAATTTATTTTTATATAGGCAAAAACCTCCACTTTGTACCATTTTGTGCTATAGGGAATCATTTAAATCAAGACCAAGAGTTTCATCAAAACTAGAAGTTGGTTAAATATATTCCAGATAACACGTTGTCATTTGAAATTTGACTGCGTGAAGGATAATTCTTGCTTGCAACCAATTGCTTGTTACCAATTTCTTAGGTCCCTATTAAGGAGTATCTTGCCCCTCTTTTTGCTCTTAATGATATAGTTGTCATTTTAAATCCTGTGACTACAAAATGGCCAATAATCAAAAATTATAATTTTTCTAGTGAAACTATGAACATTCCCCTTTCGATTGACCATTTAATTCTTCACTTAAAATGAAATTCATTCTCAATCAAAACAAAAAAAAAAAAAATCAAAAAGGATTCAAATTATTCATAAATATATAGATAAGTAATACCATCCAATAAAATTCACTAACTGTACACTACTCCCTAAATTCATTTACCAATTTTATTTAAAAACCAAAGTTAAAAAAAAAATCTGACAAATAAAGCTGTTGATTTATCAAAGAGACGACCGACTCGGACGACGACAAGAAAACAAACAAAATAAAAATAAAAATTCCAATCAAAAGAGGCTCGAGCAATGACAAAAGCTAAAAC
Source organism: Scaeva pyrastri (assembly GCA_905146935.1). Taxonomy (NCBI): domain Eukaryota; kingdom Metazoa; phylum Arthropoda; class Insecta; order Diptera; family Syrphidae; genus Scaeva; species Scaeva pyrastri. Next base: position 75,927,141 of record LR989927.1, read on the forward strand.
ACACACATCAAAAACGTCAGCAGTGTCCAAAAGTCAACAGACAATCATCATCCCAGACTCATAGTTATTTCCATCGTCATCATCGTCATCATCATTGCCCACGCTAAAGACCCAATATAAACGCCGAGCTAGGCAATTTGGTAACTTTATTTCATAAGGACACTGTCATCGTTTCACATTCATTAAAATGTGCTACCAACAAATGAATTCAAATCAAAAAACAAAAAAAAAAAAATGTCCACTCAAATACTTTACCAAGTCCAAAAATAAACAAACGAAAAAAAAGTACTAATACGCCACAGTGAACATTCGAACAAAATAGAACTGCGAGTTGCCTATAATCGCGTTCTTTTTGTTTGTTTTTCATTTCATTTTGTTTCTATTTCTTTTATTTTTTTTTTTTGGTGTTTTGTTTTGTTTTTTACTTTTTTTTGTCAGCTGGTCAGGTTCAAAGGTGATAAGTGTCCGCCATCATCCTGTTTTTTGTTACCAGCCAGTCACAAGTCAAACCAAATCCGTTTGAGTCAGCATCCAACAATATCGAAGCAAATGGCGTGTGTTTGTTGAACAGACTGACAAAAAATCTAGGAAACAAATGACTGTCAGGACGAGAGAGCTAACAACGGTTTTTTTTTAATTTTTGCATACTACTTTCTACTATACACACATATGCATGTGTGTGTGATGTGTGATGTGTAGATAGTGCGGACAAATTATAATCTGCAGTCAAAAATATTCTCTATTTATAGCCTCACCTCACATATTAAAAGTCCTTTTTTTTAAGGACTATGTGAATCTGACGTCTATGATGACGCGTCCCTATATTCCTGTGTCATCGCCTTTTCTGATGCAATTTCAGTGTTCAAACAAGGAAATCACTGTTTGTCAGGTTAGCTCACATCATATTAAGGATCATGACAAAAAAAAATACACACACTCACAATGGTGATAACAGGAAGACAGGAGGTCAGTCGTTTATTTGAACTAGGAAGTGTAGAATCATCATCTTTTTTTTTTTTTTACTTCTGTACACATATACGAGTATCTTGTGTCAGGATGAGTTACTTTTTCCATTCATTTAGCATTCGAAAGGATAAAGATAGAAAAATGAAGAAAAAAAAAACAGGACACTAACAAAGAGTGTGTACACTGACGACACAGTCAACAAACTGTTATCCCTTATAAGCTAATATATCATAAAACGCCACACCTTTATAAATGTTCGTATATGAAAAAGACCAAGAGAGAGAGAGTGAGTGAAAGAGGGAGCAGGAGAGGGGGTTTTTTTCGTTAGGTTTTTAATAATAATGAAGATGGGAACAGAAACAGGAAAAGAAAACTCTGCATTGTTGTCATCCTCGTTATCTTATCCCCCCCCCCCATTGCTATTATCCTGTGACGTAGTCTAGCAAATAAGCTAACAAAATTGAAGAGAACAAAAATGAATTAAAAATGTATGGATTTAATTAGAAGTGGAATTATCATGATGCAGGATGAAGTTATATATGACAGCAGCAAAAAGGAAAATATTGTTGATTCAGCGATTTTATTTGTCAAAGTTTTTACAAAGAGATGTTGGATTAGGTTTTTTTTTGTTGGCGAAAGGATAAGTTTGTTAAGTCCAGTTTTTTACTGTGGATTTGCAGAAACATTTCTGGACAGGAAAAATGGGTCAGAGGTCATTAATCTAGAGTTCTATGAAAAAAGCCACATGAAGAGTTAACTTAGCATTTTTTTTTTAATTTTCTTTAAGACATTTGTAAAGGTGGTTCAAAAATAAAAATAAGAACATAATAAAAAATCTTAAAGTGATTCGAAAAAAATCTTCAAAGCTCAGGGTTGGAATCAACGATGACAGAAAATTAAAATTTATTTTAGAAAGATTTGATAGTGACGTTAATTTGACGGATAGTTCAAAGGCAAGAGTCGATTCCTCTAACTCAAAAACTTCACCCACTTTTTTGTGATTTAATAAATTTCCGACTTTGGAAAGAAAGGCATAAAGGCAAAAAATTTGACTATCAAAAATGTGAAACTTATCTCATAAACTGAGCTCCGACAAACGATTTCTGCAGAAGTCAGTTCCTCACCTTCTTTGTAATTGTTCTGCCTTGCTCTATCACCCCCGAGACTTCTACTACAATGATCCTAGTAATCTGCAAAAGCTTTATTGTAAGCTCTGGCTACAAGTCGTATCACAATGGACCAAATATTAGTCTAAGTGTACTGGCTTTATCTGACCAACAGCCAACTTAAACTTACCTTCTAAACCAATTTAACCCAAGGTTTTGACAAAGGTCACTAGTAAAGCTTTAAAAAAATGAATTAACTGGCGCCCAATGCCACAAACGTGAACAATTTTCGTGGAAAAAATAAAGGGTTTTCTAATAAGAGGTGCTATTTTGAATAGCCCACTTTTTCTGTAGATGTCACTTTTGAAGCAGTAATGTTTTGACATTTGTGGTAGAAGTTTTCAGTGGTCTCAATTTTGGTCACCATACTAAACATGCTTATGTCAATATTGTCCTTACAATTCCTGTAATCAAACATCCACTGAATTGTTTATGGACAAAGGACTGCTTCTTTTTCACCATCAATCATTAGACCAGATATATTTTCGTCTAAATTTTTGTCACAAAAATTCAAATCTACATAACAAAACAAAATTCGTACTTCCTCTTTAAAAATTCGACCTTGATGGTACAACTTTTTGTGTCCCTATATAAAAATAATCACCGTTTTTGTAAGGTTTTTATTTTCTCATCAAACTTCCACTTTCTTATCTCTGATATTTCAATAAAAGTTTTAACTGTCAGTTACTTACCGAATGACTTCCTGCATAAAATATCCTTAAGTTTTTTTGCCAAAAACAAAAACAACCTTCCGTCGTACCATGATTTTGAACAAACAAATTAGGACACAACACCAATTAGTGTGGTGAATAAAAACTTTATGAAGAAAAAAAAACGGTACCTACCAATCCTGATGGTTCCAGACAAAAAATACTCGAAACTAATTTGCATTTTTTTATAATATTCAGGACATTCGTATAGGTAAATTTGTGTGTGTGTGTGTGTGTGTGTGTGTGTGTATGTAGCATCAGGACCAAAAGGTGTTATATTATTTGCATAATGTTATTGTCCTTTCGCATTAAACAATTAAAATTTAATTACACTGACTTCTGTTTGGTTAACTGATTGATGTGCCATGACACGGTCCGGTTCGGCTATTTTGATGAGATGCAATGTGAATGACTTAATGATTGAGTGACTTTGTACTGATTGACAGCTTAAGTTTTTTTTTGGTCTGTAATTTTTGTCAATCAATTTCACATTTAATTGAAATTATTTTGAGTTTATTGATTGTTGATTTAATAAAAGAAAAGGGATATTTGGGGAGGAGTTGTTGGAGTTTAAAAGTTAAGAATCCTTAGAAGGTAGAATGTGTGTGGGTGTGTGTATTGGTGACTGGTAAGGAATTATAAATAGTTGATCCTTACTACTTCTTTACTCAGTTATAGTAGTGCTTCAAACTCAGACAAACGAAGTATCTCTGCACGCCAAGTCGAAAGAGGTTATGATTTGTTAAATTGCAGTTTTTCTTTATTGGTCTTCTTACTAGACCACATCCACTTCCTTGTACCAACTCATATAATAGACTTTGTGGTTATATTCTCTATATAAATCCAAAAAGATCCTTGTTTAAAGGATCAAATATCCGACTACAAATTTTTTCTTTCAAAGCCTTACAGATGATACAATACAAACATTAATAGAAGACAAATTGACAAGAAAAATGAAAGAGTGATTCTTGATTAAGAAAATAGATTTGGATGGAGATACTTTAATAGTTAAAATGTAAATAAACTGAACAAGTCGAATTCTTCTACAAGTAAAAGTTGCACCAGTTGGAAGGACTTTAAGAACTTTAAATTTCAACTCAAAATGACAGTAAAGGACGTGTGTTTCTTATTCTCTTTTGCTTACTTGTTGAAAGTAAAACAAAATAATCCAGGATTACAATTTCATTGATTTTCTGAAAAGGATATTATTTACCAGCTTCTCATGTCACATGCATCTCTCCAAGAATATAAAAAAAAAACCTATTGACAGACAGAATTATTTATAAATATATCTTACATCAATACAACAACAAAAGCATTATTATCAGAAACAAACAATACACTATACACACACAGAAACACCAATACCAATACCAATACTGAACTTCTAATTCGATGAATAACAAAATTAATTTAATTATGCAAAAGTGGCTCGAAGTTAGACATTGAGATTGAGCCTATTTGATGACACATACATGGAAACGATAGGCTAATAAATAATTAAAGATGCCAGTAGATGTATGTGTAGTATGTTCAGTGGATGAATCAATCAATTTGGAAGGAGCAGCTGATATTACGAGTACCTTCGTGTGTTTGCAAATTTAAAAATGGATTTTCGTTGAAATTTGTCAGATACATTTTTCTTTTCCTTTCATCTCTTGTGCCGAAATATTAAATCTTTTTTGAATAAATTAGAATCAAAATCGTTTGAAAACTTTTTTTAACTTAAAGTGAAGCCCATATACTCGTACACTTTTGTCTTCGTTCATATTAAGGACATGAATAAGTTTTACAATCCTTGATGCTTCTTTTGTAAGGGGGATGGCAAAAGGTGTGTCTGTATATATCTTTAAATGTATCTTATTACAAAAGCTACATTTGAATAATGTTTTTGTAATGTCTTTAAGTTTTGTTGTTGTTGTTGTTTTTTTTTTTGGAAATAAATGTGATTGTTAAAATTTTGTGATAACAGAAATGGAGCTTAAAACTTTTCTTTGATTAATGGATATAATTTTTCGAAACATTAAAATAACAAACTGCAAAACACACATTATTTATTAAATTTCGATTAATTTTTTTTTTTAATTATTTATTCCATAAATTATGTTACGTGGTTGATATTGAATGTTTCTTTCTTGAAATTAGAACCACAAAGTTTTTGCAGACTTGGTATAAATTATAAATTTAGAAAAGTCACATAAAATTTGTAACGTAATGATTTGTTCATAAAATGTCACATAATTTATTTTCTTGGGCACGACGTTTTTTTGTATTAAATTGGTATATCAGTTTTCTAGTTAAAAAAAGGAATTGATTAATAAATTAATGTAGGACCTTATGAATAATCTTCATGATGTTATTTTAAAACAGTGGTAAGCATTTTATTAGCCTCGATACAAAAGAAAATGCCTTAAAGTGCACTGGGGCGTATGTGTACTTTTTTGATATTCAAAGAAAAATGGCATTTTTTGATATAAATGATGCTTATTTCAATGTAAAGAGGAAGGTATGCCATTAATGATGAAAAACAATATAAGTCAAATGGTCACCCCAGAACCGTATCCTTTTCATGAAATTTTCCATCACGAAATCACAAAGTGGCTGCTGTATGCCCTCAATAGCTTTACGAAATCCATCTTTAAGGTCTTCAATCGACACTGGGCTGTTGGCGTAGACTTTATCTTTTACGTATCCTCAAAGGACGAAAGATCTCAGACCCAATTGTGATCACCCCTTCAAAAGATAGCACGGTCTGAAAAAGTAAGGTTCAATGACCCCGCCGTACCATAAACCGCACCAAACAGTTACACGTTGAGGATGGAGAGGCTTTTCAACAATAAGTCTTGTGTTTTCCGAGTCTCTCAGATGGGACAATTTTGCTTATTGACATAGCCACCGAGTGGAAATGGGCTTCATGAGTCAAAATAATTTTTCGATGAAATTCCGGATCATTTTCATGCCTTTCAAGGACCCAATCAGCAAAGACAAAATGCATTGTTGAAGCGCGTACCGTTCCATTTTTATTAATGGCGTAGTTTCTACTTGTCAAATGTCAAAAAATTGTGACTTTAAAAGTGACATCTACCGAAATATTGGGCTATTCAAAAAACACCTCTTATTAAAAAACCTTTAAAGCACTGTAAAAATTTTTCTAAATACATAGTTTTGAAATTTTAGGTCAAATGTACCTACATACATATAAATTTAAATACACAAATTAAGAAAAGTGGAGCCAACTCACTCTTCATTCCCCTAAAAGTAATAAGTCCATGTTAGACCAAGATTTCTATTAAACCTATATCTGCCTTATATAAATCCATACTATGATTCTGTAAAGAAATCAAATTACTAAATGGAGATTACCACCGAATCACTTTTACATAGATTTTACTTAAATAAATCAAAAATTCAGACTTATCCAGACTTATTTCGTGTTCAATTCATTTGAACCTTTTTTTCTGCGAGAAAAAAAAAACATCCTTACAAAAGAAATCAATGTATTTAAAATCCTCTCAAAGTTTAGAATTGATTTATTATATGATTTTTTTTGTTCTTTTATGCTCTTTCAGCCGGAAGTCTTATTTTGAAAAGTCGAAGATAAAATTAAAAAAAAAAGAAACACAAACATTTTTTAGGAAGGTAGATATTGTGAATATTTAATTATCTTTTTATTTTTATATATTGAAGCACACAAAAGACATCTCTTTTTCAACAAATCAAAAGAAGATTAAGATTAGATTAAGTGCTAATTGCAAAAATCCAATATAATCTAAAAGTTAGAAGTTTAAGGATTTGTATATACATATATATTATTGTAATTTTGCATATGTACCATCTTAAATGGAAGCCACTTAAATGTCTTAGTTTAATTCTCTTTGATATGCTTATAGGTACGTCATTATAAAGATTCAAATGTCGCGTGTCGTCCTTGTTGTTGTGTATTGTATGTTTGATGTTGTATAAATGGTATATGATAAATCTTGACGACCTGAAAATTACATAACAGATTTGTTTCAACTATAATCCTGCAACAATATTAACATCGTGATTCTCCTGTGTAAACTTCTTCTAAATCTGTATACAAGGTGATGCAAAATTAACCATCAAAATTTTCTTTTTTAAATAACATTTTACAAAATTGTCCTATTCACTTTGCGGCTTGTTGACATATGTCCGTGACTTCAATCATCTTCAAGGAAAGAAGTCTTGGATTATTATATCGGGAAATCTTACTGGTCATGTCAAACTGTCAAAAACAAAAGATAACTTGATCAGAAAAAGTGACTTTAACTGCCCTGTAGGGATCTCAAGTATTGCCGATGAAGTCCTCAAAAAATACGGTCCAAGAACCTCCTTTTACTTTAAGAATACATCACATAGTGGGTTTGAGTAGAAAGTAAATACTTGTCGTGCATCAAACGTGGATTTTGAGTGACCCAGAACCACTTACATAAGTGACAATGCCCCTTGTCATTTATGGTTTTTTGACATACAATTGTCTTCTTCGTTTTTCAGATTGATTCATTACTTATTTGTCAACTTCATCTGTCAAGATCACATGAATGTCAAATATGAATGACATACGACGCCATTTTCAAATAGTTTGACATTTTCCCATATGTTGATTCATTTTGCGCCACCTTGTACTTTTGTGCATATGACGTACATATATGTATGTGCACCTATGAAGGATTTAGCAAGAAGGATAACATGAATAATTCGTTGTGGACATACACAATGAACAAACTGAAATACAACAATGACTAATTAGAGAATCGTTTCAAGGATTAGGACAAGTATTTTGCTGTGATACCTACCTACCTATACATACTCGTACTTCTGTCATCATACCGTTTGTTATCTAAGTCGTCGTCGTTGGTCGGTTGGTCGTCATAGTCGCTGTCGTTGTCGTTGTCATACTTATGTATGTACATAAGGTACACGTTTCTATGTACATAATACTCATCCTAGTAGTACCTACCTACAAAAAATAAACACAAAGAACAAAAACAAACTATTTATGCATGTGTGTGTGAAGAAGGTACACTGTATACTATTCTTTTTCTGCAGACATCCGTATTCGTTGTGTCCTTCGGGTGATTCTTTTGCAAACTGCACTTCTTTCTCTTTTCTCTTTTGTTTTCTTTTTTTTTTGTATTTTTCTTACAACAACGAACGTCTCACACTGTCTCCCCCTCTCTGTTCGTTTTTTTTTTGTTGTTTTTTGTGCAAATGTGTTGCATTTTTTATAAACAACTAAGAAAAAACAACACGGGTAATCTGGGACAAGGATAACGGTTTTATTACTTAACTTAAACACATCTTTGGGTAATAGCACATCAGGACCAAAGCGTAGGTAGAGGTAAAGTACACAAAGAAACGCGTTAGCATGTTAAACGATTAATGCAGGGCTTGAGGATAATCCGAAGCTCAAATTCATCCCAACTGTGCTGTGATGCCTGTGACGTCTTATTCCTTTTACATCTAATTGAATAAGTAGGTAGATCATCAGACTAAAAAATTAAAAAAAAAAAACAGCCAAGTATACCAAATAGCTCCTAATTGAATTATCCAGGACGAAAATGCGACGCGACGTTTTATACTCCTGACCTTATTTTGCTAACTTTTGTCTCTTATGGCGACGACCGACGTTACTGTTTTGCAATGTGTAAATAATGTGGAAATGTTTGAAAAGGATATGCATCATACATGTACTAGTATGTGTGTCAAACTACAACCAACTCGTATCTAGGTACCTATGTATGTATGTTTGATTTTGTATTCTTCCTGCAATGCGACGACGAAAAGTAGGTAATTGTCTTTTTTAAAATTTTTTTTTTTGGCAGTCGTCATCTTTATTTCGTGTCTCAAAATCAAGTCGAAGACGACTACGACGAACGTGCACCATAAATACAAGATCAAGGAATAGTGATTGTTAGGAACACTCATGAGTTGTACAATCATGTTGGTGTGATATTAAATCTTCTAACTACCGTGTTAGGGCACAAAGTACCCCCTTTACTACGTGAAGATGCATTGTGCACCATTCAAATTTATAGGATCAAAAGTCGAAAAAAAAGTTTAATCAAATTTTCCTTTTCAACATTAAAATTGACAGGTGTAGAATTTTGGTCAGTTTATATTTTCTAAGAACTTCTCGTCACATACATTTAAAAAAAAAAGTCGTGTTAGTTACTTTATTTATAACTCAAGAACGGCTGAACCGATTTAGATAAAATTTGGCACACAGACAGTTCATAGTGACAGGCTACTTTTGACAATGGTAAAATGTATATGGTTCCCTTGGAAGAGGTTTTCAATCACGCCAGAATGACTGAACGGATCTGGATAAAATATGGCACAGAGATAGATTGCAATCTAGAAAATAGGCCAATTTTTATCCCGGTAAAACCTATTTTATTAGGATAAAACACTGATCACGTTTTACACAAAAATTTAAGCAATCTACGGTTAATTTTTTACATTCAGCACAACAAAACAGAGATGGTTTCAACAACTAGGACATACACTTCAGTTATCCTGCCGCTAGATCCACTTTTTACTAAACTTACGAAATTCACCGGGATATCTAGAAATAAAAATTATATGGAAAATCAAATAAGCAACAAAAATATTTTTCCAAAGCTTAAGATTCTGCATTAATTTGGGCGAGACGAAGTTTTGCCGGGCCCTCTAGTTAAAGTTAAATTTTTATATCTTTTCTTTTTATTTCAATTTTTTGATAGAGAATAATAATTGGAAAATGCGAAATTTTTTAATAATATTTGCGAAAGAAATAATAATTGAAAAATGCAAAATTTTTTAGTAATATTTGCGAAAGTACAAAATTTTTGGAGATCTTAAAAATATAAAATGGACAATCGTTTTATTTACAAGAAAAATGTAATGGACAGAAGTATGACAGTTTGTACTTTGTAAGTCTTATCAATTTGATCTCTTGAAACTTTGTGTGACATTTGTAGTTTGAGCAACTTATCTTATGTTGTGCAATTTATGCGAACGTCCCTTTTTACGTGGTTTTTCTATATGTGGTAAATAATCTTATAAACAATTTTCCTTTCAACTTTCGATTTTTTCCTTAATCTTCATTTAGATTTAAATTTAACAAAAATCGTTATATTTTTAAGAAAAATTAGAAAAAAAAAATTCCTGTAAATTTGATCTTTTTGACATTTTGTAAAATCCTAAAAATAACTTTATGTCATCGTTAAGTAAGGAAGGAAAGTTGGGCTAGTCACGAGAATGCGGTGACAATTCGTTGACACTGCGTCATTTTCGCGAGAAAAAACAATATGCGGGATCGCTGCGTCATTGCAAACGCGATTGCGTCTTTTACTACATTGTTTGTTATTGCTATTGTACACGATGCGTGATTTTGCAGCGTGTGTGCACTGAACTATTATGGCAACGCAGTCATCCATGCGTCACCACATCGTCAAATAAACGCAAGTGTTCGAGGCAGGAAAATGACAATGTTTGAATTTTTTGACATTTCCAAATCTCTCAATCTAGAAATGGCAACATCTGCAAATCTACATCATTGTGTTCTATGTTATGTCATTATTTATTGCTGAGATGCATCGTTCCTTTACTGTCTTAAACTATTTGACAAGAATCACTCTCTTATAGGTTTTGACAACCATAACCTCAAAGGTAAAATAAATTTTATTTGATTGGTATTAGCTCCTAACTATAATCCTAATCAAATGTCAACTTTGTGTTTCCACTCGTCATAATTTTTGTATTTCTTATTTTTATTTAATTAACTTTTTTAACTAAACCATAAGTTGAACAATTTTAATGGACGGTCAACATGTTGTTCGTCAAGATCTAATCTCAACGTATATGTAGATAATGTGCATACACATGAAATGTTGACAAGTAGCTATAGACACGAATGACTTCAGGTGGTAATTAATGTATAAGAAGTGTCAAAACACCTTGACGTAATAACTGTGTAAATACATTGATATGCACAATGCACATTGCACATGTGTAAATTTTCGATGATAGACAGTAGCTGACAAGAGATTTTAATTTGCAATCTAATTTTTTCTAATTATTGTGGATTTGCAATTGAGAATGACAGCTTTGACTGATGACAGACTAGATGGAATTTCTCGGCTAAAAGATGCATTAGGAGATATCTATGATGGTTGATGAAAAATTATTAATTACAAATTTTATCAAATCATCAAGTTTTAAAAACCTTTTAACCAAGTAAGGATCATAATAAGTGCGATTTTGAAGTTTCTGTCATGGCTGGAGTAGGTACTGCTACTTCCTTTTTTTATATGAGACAGCATAATAAAATTTGAAGTGCACTCCAAATTTCAATTGAGCAAATATAGTAGTCTCTAAATTTTTTTGTTAAAAATTTGAAAAACTGATTCTTAAGTCAAAATGTTTGCCGTTTCTAACCTTAAATCCAATACTTGTCTTTATTCATTCTTTACATAGAAATACCTAAAGAAAAGGAAGTTAGGAAATAGACTTTCCTCACTTGATGTATTTTTTTTAGTTGAACTTACATATGTACATATATTCATTGTGCTTTTAGGAATATATGTACATATAGTTTTTTGGGTCAAATCGAATTGAATAGAAAGGGAATAAGAATTTGTTCTGCAATTTGTGAATTGAATCTTAAACAGGATTCAATGTAGATGTGGAAAAAATTGAGACGTGATAGTTTGTACATATATGAACCTACATATTTATCTGTCTTATGTTTTTCTTGTTGTTTTTACTTTTTTTTGAAGGTGGAAGGAAGGTGCTGAATTGTTCTTTTCTAACATTTCAATGCATAATATAACATGATACCAGATATAGGAGATAAGAGGATTTAAGGATGTAAGACATATTTTTTTTTTCTGTTTGAAAAAGGATTTTTGAACTTCTTCTAGAAATGAAAAACTTTTATTGGAGGTTAATGTTTTATTAATTTGTACACTCCCTAAAGGGCGTTTAGAATAATGAGAGTGCTATATGTAAAATTTATTCTTAAGCAACAAATTTTGTTTTGTTTTTGATAAATATTGAATTTATAGAATTTTCGATATTTCAATTTATCATCAACTATTCTTAATTCGATTTTTTGAACTTGCTTATAAAGGTCGGCTTTTAAGTGTAGACTTATAGGATTTGATATTAAAACGCACTCCGACTTCTTAGCCGCTTACTAGAGTTCTTAAGAAGAATTGTTATCCCCGTATGTAAGGAAGAACGATTTCAGAGACGCTGCAATCATGGACTGTATGCAATCTACTTCGAAGCTCGTGAAAAAATTAAGTTTATTGAACTTCGCTATTAAGGTCCTTAAACTCGCATGAAGGAAGAGTAACCAGCTCGGAAAGTCCTTTGTAGTACATTTTATAGTATGGTTGCGTTGAAGTGATGGCTTAGAACGCCCTAAGCCTTGGTGTGTGCAACTAGATGGCGTTGGTTCGTGATCGGGATAAATGGAGAAACTTGTTGAATGAGGCCAGGACCTGATCCTAATGTTCGAGCCGATTGCGATAGTGTATTTGATAGTTTCAAAAAAAAAATATTTCAGTGATTTGAAGTCGCAGGATCAAGGCAGTTTCCAAATTCTTCCTTTATGAATTCAAGGGTTGGACAAACGACACGCTGCCACAGTTCAGCTGCTGACCTCACAGTACCAGAAAATGTCTTCAGATTTAGTCAAATTTGTGTCATTCATTGTTTTAAATTTAATAGATCATTATTGATATTAGATGACAAGAAATTTGACCCATTGCCCTTTATGGTTCTCCTGGTTAATGATGAAAATGCTGGTGTGGATTAGATATGATTTATCATTTAACCTCGACTGACCTAAACGCATGCCTGCACAAAAAAACAATGTTAATGAGTATTTAGTCATCCAGGGTTGCCATCACACTGATTTACCTTAATCAATATCCTACCATTAACGATCCTTCACTAGCTTCTTTGTTGATAGCCCTAACGTTCTAGACTATAGTGTCAATGAAAATGATTCCATCCAAGTTCTGTTGAAGGGATGAATCGAATTCTTGCAAAATTATCGATCAGAAGGTGGGTTTACTCTGAAGCTTACTTCAGATAAATTTTCAAAGATTTTCAACCTTCTCCTGGATTAAGATTTCTTCGAATTCATAGTTAAAGATGGTATCATGCATTTGCGATTATTCTCCAAAGATCCTCTTCATATTTATTTCCTTTAAAACACTTTATTCCGTCCATATCTGTGAACAACTTTACATTATTTAAATTCAACACAAACTCCTAAGATCTGTAATTTAGATCTTAAGATAAGACTAATTCACTTTATGCAGCTTAAATTTAAGTCAAGTATTAGTAATTACATAATGTATACATGTATATGTCTTTACCACCAACCGTTAATTATGCTTCTTTACTGCCTTATCTTATATATGTTAGTAAACATCATATATACATTTCGCTTACAATTAAAAAAGTTCCTTAAAGATGGATAAATAATTAAAGCCAGCTCTTATATAAAATAAGACTATATACTTTATTCTACAGAAAATTGAATTTATTATTCAATACAAATGTATACATACATACACACAAAAATCCTTATTCCTTCTCAACTGAAGAAAAGAGAGATTTCGACGAAAATGGCGAAAAAGACGACGAACGACGACGACACAACGAGACGATGACGTTGCACGATGAATGTTTAAGAACAACGCCATTTTAACTGTTCATAAAATAATAAAAAAAGAAGGATATCATCATTAGCCTTCAACCGCATTTCAGATCTGCCAATAAGTCGTTTCTGAGGGAGTTTCCCTAGGGATAACTTATTTATATACATCCATGCAAAGCACACACACACACACACACTTTTATATTTGTGTATAAAATGAATTTTCCACTTGAAGTGATTTTGTATATTCATTCAAGAGGAAGAAATGTTTTGCCATAATATATAAATGTAAAACGTCAAGGAAACATTATAGCTACTATATACATACATAACTAAAGAGTATGTATGATTGTGTGTATGTGTAGGTTTGAATATTTATGAAAATAGAATTGCAGAAATATAAATTTAGGAAATATAAGGTACCCTTAAGGGAGATCTATGTATGGATGTGGTGTCAGAACTAATGACAACTTAAAGCCTTTGAATATTCAAAATTGCTAATTAATTAGGAAACCTGTGAACGGCACCACTTCACCATATTTGAAATCCTTAATTTACTCTTACAGAGGCACTACATATAAATATACGACAGTAGAAAAAGCTACAAGTTAACCCCTCTACATAAAATATTCTTCCTTACAAGTCATCGCATCAAAAATAGAATTATGTATTACTTTATATGTGTGCGTGTGAGATATGTATGTTTATAGGAGGGGGTGCATAATTATTATGTTCGTGATGGGTATTTTCGTCTTTGATGTAAAATAACACTTTAAACCAAAATCCAACTAAAATGCATATCACACGTTACGTATACGCACCCGGTACCCATTTGTGATTTCGTAGAATATATATAGACCCGGTATAATTGCATCCTGAAAATTTCGAAGGTAAAGGATGCTACGAAGAGGAGTGTATATGAAGACACATTCTCTAGCTTGTGATGTAATCCCTTGTCCTTGTCAATAATTAAAACTCATTAACACTTGCGCAAGAGTGCGCCCTAATTAGCTCATCATCCTATATCTGACACCATTATATAATATCCTTTCTTATATAACACCTCTCTGATGTTATGTATGTATATTTTCACTATGAAAGTTAGTTGCTTTCTCCCATGGGTCCTTCTTAATGCTGTTGCATCTTTGGGATGGTTTTTTTTTCCGCCATCAAACTTAGTTATTTTGTAATGAAAATTATATACATACTTGTGTAATTTATGCAGGGTATTGGTGAAGTTATGGGGAGTAGGAAATGAAGTAAGAAATTAGAACAATTAAAGTTCTGGACAGGATTTATTTAGTTTGTAAATTTTTAGTTTGTTTTTATATTTTTTTAGATGAAATTTAGAGAAAAACTTTGGAGAAGTTTTTAATCTTGAATTTCCATGGTGAATTTTTAATTTATTGAAAAATTTAAACTGAAACCAGAACTCACCACAGATACCATGCAGTTGAATTTGAGGAAGCAAAAAGTCCATTGATATAAACCCTTCAGTCCTCAGATAAACCCGAAGAATATTCTGGTTTTTTTTTAAGTCGTCCGGAAGATGTATATTGTTGGTAGGGGGAGGGGGTCAAGTGTCACTTGGGTTTTAACTAAAAGGTACTGGCTGATGCTTCTATTTGTATTGTCTATTTTTGTTTTATTTTATAAATTGCAAGACTTGCTCCTCTGTCTTTAAATAAAATGTGACCCACTCCTTTTCCTTAGAAAAATAAACACCCCCTCCCCCCCATAAAATGTAGGTAACAGTCTATATTAAATTCACTACATACAACTTCTTGTAAAATACGTAGTCAAAAGTCACATCCAGAGTGTATCTTTGTATAACATTTATAGATTAATTATATTCACTTACATATATACCAATATTAATTACCATCAAAGTCTATATCAGCTTCAGGATAAATTACAAATTATATCTATTATTAAATTTCATTATACATAATTTAAGATACGATTTGGTATAAAGGTTAAAATTGTCCATGACCAAAAATGATTACGTCCTTCACCATGAAATAACTCGAGGCAAATATATACTTGGAAACATAATGTAGAAGGTAACATATTTGCTTGACTTTGTGCCAGCAAAAAAAAAAATCAAAAAATCCAAAATGATGGAAATGGAGATGGAGAGACGTGAAGTGAATGAATAGTACCTAACTATCATGACTTAAACCATACACTCTAAGTTCTCTTTGATTTCCTTTTTAATAATACCCTACATCCGGTCCATTTGCCAGAGGCGAACTGTAGGGTTCGTATACTAGGTTTGTATTGTATATATAAAATCACCTTTGTAGTAATGGTGACCTATATTTCTCGGTCAAATTCACAATATTATATTTCAAAACTAAAAAAAAATATCAGAGAATGAGAGTGCGAATTCGTTTGAAACATTCCAACCAGCAGTATGTTTAATTTACATTAATCAAATTTTGAAATTCTTTACAGTACTGTGGGGAATAAATTTGTATTTTTAAAAAGATGTCAAATTTACTATTGATATCGGTTTTAAAGAGTCAAATTGTCTTTTTAGGAAGTTCTCAATAAGACCAAGAAGTGTTCCACATAAATTATACCAATCATAAGAAAATTGTATAGATGCCACGCCCCCTAAGTGACAAATTACAAGACCTTAGTTATATTCTTTGTAGTCACTTTAAATTTGACAGTCCAAAATAATTTCAACATAAATCAAGAATTGACAGTTCTCATTTTAATATGTAGTTGCGCACTTTGTAAAAGTGATGGCGAATACCACGCCCCTTAATTTGAAATTATCAACCTATTATAAGATCTACCTCTGTGTCAAATATCACCGTTGTATGATTTCACGAAGTGCTTCATAATTTCAATCTTTTAGTCAGTTACTCGTTTGAAAGTCAGTTGGTCATTCATTTAAGGTTTTTGAGGTGTTCTATCTTAAGAACCACTTGATCTATAGAATTGAAATTCGGTGTAAATTTTGTCCCAAGCTAACATACGGATTTAGTTTGTTTTTTAATTAATTCTGAAGTTATAGAAGTGTCAAAAATCAGCTACAAAAAGAGGTTAGTTTCAAACAACTTGATTAGCTATAACTAACTACTAAATCCTCTGCTTGATTTGATATGGTTTTTTTGAAACGAAAATAGAAATTTGACGTAATTTTTTGACAGCTTTAAATTTGCACTTGAATCTGAAGGAATTTAGTGAAAAATCAGTGTATAACCCTTTATACCTCCCCCTTTCAAATTTACATCTCTTAAAAGCTTTTCCTCGATTCCGACAGATTTCAAAAGATTTTTATTTTAGAAATTAAATTCCCACAGCACTGTACAATTGTATACAATGATTGACAATCAAATAACCCCCAAGGATAAAATGTCATAATTGCCAGAAACACAAATACACTGCCATAAGTGCGACAAGCCTGATTGCCAGGACCCAAAATTGTCAACTTTTCCCAACAAAACCAACAACAATAATAACAACGACAAAAACAATAACATTAAAATAAAGACAGAACCAGGGACAGGGAGCAGAGAAACCGTCAAGGAAGTAGCCGCAGGGCATACTGTGGCTGTCTATATAGCATGACAACTACACACACACAAAAATATATAGAAAATAACGGCACCCAGCATCACCAGGGCATGACACAAGGCAAGACAGGGTAGGGCAGAAGCAAGAAGAGTGAGAAGCGTATCTTATGCCCGAGTCGAGCTCGGGCCAAAGTGTCATAGCCAAGTTATCGACCTGTTGTCTGCGACTGCGATGGCTTTAATAATAATGTAGTTGTGCGTCGTTGTGTGCTTGTCTTTGTGTTCGTATGTATGTATACGGAGATCTTTATGTTTAGTGTTATTAACATTTCACCCAGATTTTATACCGGATGTTTGGATTTGGATAAATGTTTGTATGTATGTAGTTTATAGCAACGACATTTTGTTCATTTACTGCTACTTTTGCCAATTGGCAGTTAGTTACCTTACCAAGGACATATTGGCAAAAGATGGTTTGGTTTTGTGTTTGTTTGTGTATGTGTGCGGTTTGTGTGTGCAGTTCAATGACTCCTTCTAGCCAGACCTCTCTCTGATGATGATGCCATTCCTGATTGTTGGTCGTGTGAATTATTTTGCTGCCATGGAAATTGCTTTACGTATATACAAGATTAAGTTGTGGTCAATGATGGAGTAATATGATCTACCCGACAAAATGCGTAATAATTGAAGTCTGATTAAATTTATGAAGCCGCATTGGTGAGAATTACATTAATAGTACATACTTGTATATAAATACTCGTAAGTTCAATTGAATAATTTTATTTCACTTTGAAACGATTGTGTTTGACCATGATCCTAAAATGATTGAAATTAATGTTTGATGTTGTTTGATGTTTTGAAAGATTCACTAATTTGTTGAGTTTTGATTTTGTGGCAAAATAACCGAGATTTTAATCAGAACTGAGTTCTCAATAAAAGGTACTCCGAACTCTTAGCCGTATTTGAGTGTGAGGAAGGATGATTTCGGTTTTCGAAACGCTACAACAATCAATTGAAAGTAATCTAACTCGAAACAGATAATAAAGGGTGTTCCAATAAGGGATGTGTTATTTTAAATAGCCCGCTATTTTGGTAAATGTCACTTTTGAAGCTGTATTTTTTGACATTTGACAAGTAGAAATTACGCCATTAATAAAACTGGAATGATAGACGCTTTAACATTGGGTTTTGTCTTCGCTGATTTGGTCCCTGAAATGCATGAAAATGATGAGGAATTTCATCGAAAAATCATCGTGACTGATCAGGGCCCATTTCCACCTCGGTGCCTACGTCAATAACCAAAATTGTCAATTTTTGGGCTTGGAAAACCCAAGATTTATTGTTGAAAAGCCTTTACATCCTCAACGTGTAACTGTTTGGTGCGGTTTATGGTCCGGCGGGGTCATTGGCCCTTACTTTTTCGAAAATGAGTCTGGAGCAACAGTAACAGTGAATGGACGGCGTACCTCTTAGCTACATAGAATGTAGAACCATGCCCTCTCTGTTTGACAAATCTTATGTTTTGATTACAATTCCAATGGATTGATTTAGTCAATTGACATCAATTTTGACAAACATCAACCTTTATGCGATATCAAGAGAAGTTTCGAACATTTTTAGGATTTGTCAATAATTTCTTCATTTTGTGATGTTACGTATTTGTTACATGGTTTTGATGTCCAAAATCAATTAAGTATGATTTAAACAATGACATTTGGAAAAAAAAAATGGTTCAATTTTCAAAAAAAAATCGACTGACATCAAATAATGACATTTGACATTTTAAACAACACTAATAATTGAAGATCTTGTTTTTAAGAACACTAATAGAAATTCCAACGTGAAAATTGCATCCTAACCTGATTTCTGATTTTTGACATTTGGCAGTTAATAAATATACTTATTCGTTCAGGTGTCAAATTGTGTCAAATTGTGTCAAATTCATAAATGTCCAGTTTTATCTTTAAAATAAAATTAATTTAAAACAATGTCAAAAATTCATTTCGTTTCGTCACTTTATATTACCTGACACCAATGTCATTGTTATGCGTTTGACATCACATCAGTGACATTTGTTTCCTTCCTCAATCACCACACCATCATCGTTACACACACAACATTGAAGTTGCATCCACTTAAAGTCAAATTTAAATGAAGTGGAATAATTATTGTGCCGCTGCTGATAGCTAAGATATGGGGCATCACGTCACCACGTCTCACGTCTTTTCTATCTGTACCCCCCTCCCTCCCAAAGCTGAGCCACAACACTCAACTTAACATTGCCAAATTATGCTTGAATGGTTTGTTTCACAACGAGTGAAGTGAATGAGTGACTTCACCTTTCTGCACATAAAATGCTGATACCGATGCATGATGACAACGACTATGCTAGGACATAGACTATGGAACTGATGATGATGATGACAACACTTCTTCGAACACGACCACAAAACGACACAAAACTTAATGGGTTCGGTTCTTCATGACATCATGACCAAACTGCATCACTCCCTAAATTTCCCACATTCTCATACTCGTACTTGACGTTTCTCATTCTGGGCGCTCAAAAATTCCACATTCGTCGATTTGACTCTTCCAAGTTAAGTTGAAGAGTTGAGTCCTTCGAATGTGAATGTGATGTTTTATGAATGGAATTTCAAATAATGTATCTTTTTGTCGCTCGTATAGGAAATTACTATAGGTACCTACAAACCACCTTTGCTTATAAATGAACATGCACACACAAACATACATACATATGTATATAAAATGTACTCCCAAGTAGGTAAGGCACCTAAAACCACCACACCACCACCCCAGAGATGTATACTTAGGGAAGCATAGCCAGAACGAAATTGTGGTGGTGCGGCTCGAAAGTCATTCATCCGATTGGTTGCCAAATGTAGTGAAACAATTTGGTCCACTATACATAATGTATTCTTGTATGGGTATACTGGGACAAGGACCGGCAGCACCGGGCATGGGACCCAAGACCAACCTCTATGGACTGCACTTTACGTCAAAGGTGAAAAATCAACATGTGGGATCATAAATTGTACCACAAAACATTCCAAAAGCCATCACTACAAAGATACAAGAGCGTACAAGACTGTTGTATACATTAATGTTGTTTTCCGGTTAGTCGTTTCTTATTGAAAACTACACTCCAGTTCGATTGATTATGATGTTCTGCAAAAAAAAAAATAAAATAGAAATTCATAGCTTTTAATACGATGCGATGGAAGGAAATGCCACTTGTCATTTCATTTTTCATACGATTTTTGATCTATCGGTGTCGTTGATATCCTCTTCAAAGAAACCCTATTTGGACATCAATAAAATATTCCATTACAAATGTCACTCTAATTCTATGAAATCAATTTTATTCGTCAAAAAACGGAGCAATAAAATAAATATGTTAAAAAAAATTATAATAATAAAACTATTAATTTGAAAAAGACTTACGAGACCAAGGAAACTCATGACAGTGTCGGTGAAATTCGACCCAAAATGAATGATTTTTAGTTTCAACTGTCATCTGTCACATTGTTTTTGTAGCTAATTTTTTGGAAGTAGGAGTCAGAGTGGATTGCATCCTCAGATATTTTTTTTAGATTACTTTAAAGTGGAAAAATTAACCACACCAATATCTTGGTATGAACAAGTGCTTCTATACCAAAAAAAATTTGGAGCTGTCAAAGTACAATTAATGGTTGAAAGCTAACCTAAACTTCAAAGACACAATTTTAGAACTTCAAAAATTTAATTGAAAAACCAAACATTTTTTAAAGTTTACAAGAACTCTAAATTTCACTGCAATCTGTCTTTTTTAATTTTAATTTCGTTTCCAAAATAAATCCTAACCCACATCAAATGACTCGAAGTGTAAATAATATATAAAATCTACATGGGACCGTAACAAGGGGTCCTCATTCGCATACACTCGCCATCTCCATAATATGAATGAATCTTTAATAAGATACACCATCAAGCATGTGTGTCTTTCCTTCGAACTAAATTTTGGCAGCAAGCTAAAACTGGAATACAAATTTGTTATGAGCCCTAATATTAACCTGATGGTGCATCATAAAAATAGTTTTTTTACGACGGTAAATTTTGCAAGAAAAAAAATAAGGCGTATGGATGTTGAGATGATGGTTTATAGTGTTTTTTTATGCAATATGCAATGCGATTTATGGACCACAAATGCTAATGGCTCATAAGGTGGTTCTGCAAAAATAAAAAGAAAAAAATTATAACAATACAAAAGAAATAAAAGTCTTGAAAACAAATTGCGCAAACTGGATGAAAATTGACATAAAAGAAGACATGATAAACAAATTTTATTTTTTTTTTTGGAAACTGACAGGTGGTTTAAAAACAGAAACAACCACCAGGGGACATATATAATCCCACAGGACAAAACTGACGTTCTACACAGGTCATATAGCAACATTCACCTTATGCATACATCCCATAAAGCAGTTTTCCAACTTTCAATTTGACAGCTACGAAACTTCACTGTGAATTAATCCTTAAGCAGTGACTGCAATGTAAGTGTCAAAATCTTCAAAGATCTTTATGTTATCTAAAAGAAACCCATTTCATTTACAAAAATGGCGGAAAGTTAACTCATTTCAACTAATTATTCCAATGAATTGATTGGTCGTTAAGATTGTGTGTGATATTTGCTTCGTTTATAAGTGAGATAGAAAAAATAAGGGAACCTAAATAACTGTCCTGAGGAACTGCTGATTTGACAGTAAAAGCCATTGAAAAAAAAACTGTTTAAATTTATCATGTTAAGACTCAAGAAGAAATCAAAATAATGAAATTTCAGGGGGTGATCTTAACGCTTTCTTCTTAGAAGTGACAGCTGGTCTAGTCTTGATTCTATCGGGTGATTCTTCGTGAGGTTTGATTTTCAATAGGCCTAAAAGAGTACAAAATTGGACTTTTGCAATATAATTGAAACTAGGTGACTTGAATTTGCGTCGTATTTTCAGTGATTAGGATCTGTAAAAAAACTCAATGAAAATGAAGTCCATTTCTGACATATTGGATACGTCAATAAAAATCAAATTGTTGTATTTGGACGACCATTACATTCATTAAAAATAATGGTGTGGGCCGGTATAATCATTTGTTTGTATTAACGTACCCATTTAACCAAAAATGAGCTTCATCGCTGAACAAAATTTTCTTGTGAAAATCGTGATGGGTGGCCATCTCGCTTTGGGCCCATTCACCGAATGTGCGACGCGCTTGATAGCCGTTCGCCTCGGCTTCAATAAAGATCCTTCCCATTTAACCAAAAATGAGCTTCATCGCTGAAAAAAATTTTCTTGTGAAAATCGGGATCGGTGGCCATCTCGCTTTGGGCCCATCCACCGAATGTGCGACGCGCTTGATAGCCGTTCGGCTCGGCTTCAATAAAGATCGTTCCGCAAAACCTTCCATAAAGTGGATGGGAGCAACTCCAATTGTTGCGCGCGATGGACTCGTTAGAGTCTTTTTCGAACTTTGTTCAGTCTATTAATTATTAAATGGCAAACTAAACTATATAGGCATAAATCAAATGACAGTTGTCAAAAAGACTAACTTCGAAAAAAGTATTACCAGATTGAAACACCCTTTACACAGAATTTCTATTTTATTTCTGTTTTAAATTATTTCAACATTATTTCCCATACTATTTTAAAATATTAAGTCAATGTAAGTGTTTCTTAAAGTTAATACTGACATCTCGTATAACGTCACCATCATCATTAACTTACAAATTTTACATGCACAGTCATAAATTACCAACTAATTAACGAGCTAAATTTATCTCATTAAAAAATATAGGCATGATAGAACTTCAACACATCTACATACATATACATATATGTATACAAGTAATAGAACGTCGCGTCGTGCGTCGTGTTGTAGTTTTGTGACTAATGTCAATCTAAAAAATTGTAACTTAAAAAAACTTAAAACTTTAAGCGAGATGAAGTTAGGGTGGCACCACACTTGGCTTGAAAAATTCCAAATGAGACGTTGCCATATGAAAAATTGATGTCACAAACGAAACAGTCCAGAACTAAGTGTCTTTATCTATACATACACATAATCTTCCAACACAACGTACTTATAGTTACTTAAAGTAAAAAAACAACTCTCTCCGTCCGTCTCCGTAATAATGTATGCGCCTTTTGCTTCACCTCATCACCTCAACTCATCTTCAGCATCATCCTTCGTTGCTTGACACGATGATGAGATGATATTTTCTTCTTTTTTTTTTTCCTTGTACCTATTTATGCTTAATTCATTCCTCTTCCCTGTCGTCTGTGGTGCTCTTGATCTCCCTCATTTCGATTTATTTACGCTAAATTAATTTCAGTTTTTGCGGTTTATGAATTATGTGCGATAATTTGATTGAAGAAAATCGTCTTCAGTCAGGTTAAATATACATACATACATACATAAATGTATTTGACAGACAAATTTTGTGTGTATGAATTAATATTTGGCATATTTGATGGGACCGAGAATTTAATAAAATTAATTTCGAACATTGATTAACACGATAACTTTAAATCACAATTCAACTTTACGAAACACAAATTTAATTTAAATTTAAATTATTTTTTTTTTTAATCATAGACAACTTTCCTAAAAATCTTTTTAAATGCGAAAAATATTAAAAGCACTCCCCATTTCAACTCTGGCAATATTTTCAAAACTGATTAGGTACATTGTCAAGTATCTCCTTCAGAATACTGCTCCTGATGTTTGGAATGAGATTAACAAGGAGTCCATCACGGTTGTGTACTAGGCTCTCTTTTTTTAGTTTTAGTCCATAAAATCTCATTGATGGTATTTTGATAAATTGAAATAAGTTACAATTTCAGGATAACCTCGACAAGTTGTAATATTTCGAAATGAAGGACGAAGATCCAGAAAATGGTTTTTAAAGGTTTTCAAAATAAATGCTTCAAATCAGTATAAAAATTTAGGCGTAATTTTAAACCTAAACTATTTAGGGCTTGCCATGAAACGAGAAAAGTCTCGATATCGTATAAGAATTGTCTCTTAAAATCGGTGAAGTGCGGGAGATGATAACGATAATGGTTTTCAAAAGTCTTCTAAGCTAAGAAATGGTTGAATCTTTTTTCTTGAAATATCGATTCTTCCATTTCCAGCGATGTCTTTAACCTCACTTTAGTCTGTCTAACTGTGTGCTTTGAATTTCAATAAATTCATTTCCTTTTCGAAGCTTGCTCTTAATCCCTGGAACTCTATGCCGTTTTCTTGAAAAGTTCTTTGCTGGAAACACTATTGACCAAAATCCTTTAAGATGTGTCGTAAACATTTTATGAAAACTTGCATGCTTTTAATAATGGTTTCAGTGTCGTTTATCTTCTTTATCTTCTTTCAAATATTGGCAACTTTTACTTCTTCAACAAGGCTGTCAAAATCTTCTTCGATTCTGTCTTTGGTAGAGACAATAATCATATAAGATGTTTGAATTAGAAACCCTCTATTTTCTTTTCCAGTGATTGTTCAGCAATGTTTTTTTTTGGTTTTGAGAAGATGACTGGCTTCAGAGACCAATCATCTTTGTTTTTCACTATCTCTGCTTTTTTATCCATCTTTGTTGTCACTCTTGATGGAGATCAATAGTCCTACAAGAGATCAATAACTCAATCACCTTTTCAAGACAGTCACAGTCCGTCAAACTCCTTAAGTTTTCTGAAACAAAATTTGTGACAGTTTTGTAGCACTTCACTTTGGATTCATCCAACATCCAAGTCATCTGACAAGTGAAAATCTAACTTCGTGAACCTGTTTACGAAGCTGTCAAAAATCTGATCGAAACCGATGAACAGCAGGTTAAGTGGTGATCCATACTTTATATGCAATTCTCAGCAGGATCCAGTATGGAATCCTGGTTGTTTAGGGTCAATGTTTATCATAAAATAATTCCTTTGGGCAAAGAAGTCAGAATTTCCAGAGGCTAATAGCTGCTTTGAAATAATTTCCTTTGTATTGTATTGATATTTAAACATATTAAACTTTGATCCTATTTTAAAGATTGATGTTCGTTGAAAACAAGAAGCCTAGTAAAATAGTCGGTCAAAATGTAGAATCAAATTCACTTATAATGTTCTGTCATCGGTGGGGGCGTGTTGCTGTTTACTCTGACTTTGAGCTTAAAACATTCATAATTGTGTTGCCATATGAAATATGTTGATGAATTTTTGTAATTCTATTTTATCCTCTCCATTACTCGTTGTTATCCTCTGTCTAGATTGTTTATACAGTATGGGCTACAAAGAAGGATTCGAAAAAATTCATGAATTTTACAAGCTTGTTGTCTTATTTTTCAGTGTTGTATGTTTTTTTTTTAATTATTTAGATTAGTTGACATTGAGATAAATAGAAATGTCACAACAGCTTTTTTTTTTTGATTTCGAAAATTGTGACATGTGAAGCTGTCAGTCAAACTCTTCTATGAGTACAGCTGTACTGGCGATATATGCATATAAAGTGAGTTTGATCGTTTTATTCACTTTAATGCTGCACTTGATATACAGCAGTGAATAAAACACAACTAATGTAAAGTACAGAATTTGAGACAAATATTATATTTAAAAAATTCTTGTGAATGCATTTTTGAATGAATGAATTATGAAACATATTATGCGATGTAACTTTGGAGAGTGTCTATTTATGACAGACTGTGTATCTTGTCTGCCTGTGTTGTTAATGAAAGTCTTCTGTCATGATGCTATGCTAATGAAATCATTTGCCAACAAAGTTCATCCATTCCTTTATCCACTTTATCCCCCCCGCCCCAATCGTCTCGTTTCAACATTCATCATTGCACTCTGAATGTGATGCTTCTTGTTGCATTACATGTATATGTACAAATTTACTGTACACAGATATACGCCTCATGGATGTGATGCCGAAAAATATTGTGCATTATTATTTATGGATGACGCATAGAGGGCACTGCTTGCATCATTTATCCTTTGTTGTTTGGCGTTGTTCTTCGTTGTAGCCAACACGCTACCCGCCGCCGCCGTTCCTCGTTCTTTGAGTAGAAAATAATTCAACAATTTCATCGCTCTGCGTGTTGTTGTCATCATCGTCTTTTCTAAGTGAAGTCATCTCTCTTTTTCACTAAAAGCAAAGTGAAAATAGAAAATTCACCAAAAAAAATAGTGTAATTGATTGAAATATATTGTAGTAGCAGACTTGATAGTGTGTTGTGTGTGTGGCTGAGTCTCTGAGACTGCCAAAGGAAAAATACAGTGAGGTATTTGAATGGAAAATTCGGTCAATTCAAGAACATTTTAAACATTTTCGTACTGACATTCCTAAAAGAACTACAATTATTGTTTATTATTGTAAAAAAAAAAAATATATCCCAAAATGAGAGGTCTAAAAAAACATTTAAAACTTTTCGATAAAAAATAAAAACAGTTTCGGCCAATGTTAAATAAAATATCACAACATTTTTATGCATTTAGAATTCTTTTTACTTGATAAATGACTTTTTGCTTATTTTCCAATTCAAATACCCAATGTGCATTTGTTTCCAGGGTTGGATTGCATCACTTAGCAACAAGGCCTAAAAAAAGTATATATAGGAGCCTTTGTAGTCTTTTATGAATTTTATTTTAACGCATTTGAAGATCTCCATTAGATAGTTAAAAGTTGAATACTTTAATGGATTATAATATCTGTTGAGACTTTTATACCAAAAATACCCCTTCTCAAGAGACTTACATAATGCTGCACCTACTTAATTTAAAGAAATGAAGTGAAGTTGTCCTTTAGCCCTTTAAGCCTTGACTTAATTAGTCTCTATGAAATAAATACAAGTATATGTAGATAAAACGTTAAAGTTTAGAATTCGTTTACAATATTTTGCATTAGCCAGCTTTAAAAAGATACAAAGACATCAACTATAATCTTATGTATTCGTCAAAATGTTAAATAAGAAATGGAAGCTGATATTTTATGAATCCTCAAACATAAATTCATAAGTATTGGTCGGCATTACCAATTCTTTTTATTGGAATGTAATTTTTTTCTGTGGACCTTTTACTAAGAGTCCAAGGAGGCTCCTTAATCCCAAATCCGCTCCTGTTAAATTACCATCCATTTTCAATAACAGATTTGCTAAATACCAAAAGAGACAAGAAGCATAATACCTAACCTAAAAGTTAAATGAATTTATTCATTGAATTTTATCATCTAGCATCATCGTTCTCGTCCTCATCCTCGTCGTCGTCGAATGTGTGGAATTATCAGAAGCGGCGTTAACATCAGCAACAACTTTGGCATCACTAAATCTGAAATTCTTCTGAAATAGGAATTTCAAAATGAATTGAGCTGCAATTAATAATTGTCTCTCATTCTTACAAACCGATGATAGAACGCGGGTTATTTTGGGGGCCATCATAAGCGCAAACTTCTATAATACACCGTTATATGTAATATGTGTTATGTGTGTTATTATGAAGGGGACCCCTCTAGAGAACAATTTGAAATATTTATGGCGGAAAATTGTTTTACAGTGACATCTTTTGTTCGTTCTTCATTCTATCTCTCTCTCTCTCTCTGTTGATAATAATGATGATGATTTTGGTGTCCCTTTTTATGATGGGAATTATTTCCCTAGCAAAGAACTACTGAAAATTATTTTGAAAATAGAAACATATCTATGTACTATTAGGCTTAAGTATTTTGAAACATGAATTTTGAATCACACACAAACACAATTAGTTCTAATTTATGAACTATGTTTCAATTAGTCAATTTGAATTTCATTTTTCATCAGGATTTAAGAATGATGACAATTAACTTTAATATTTTACGTAAGAGAAACTATTGATTGAACAGGAAGAAATTTAAATTTTTGTTTAGAATTTTGACATAAACATACTAAATTTGACATTTAAGAAACGTTTGATTATGTTTCTTTTTCTAATAGACAAATGTTCTTGTGAAAATTATTAATAATATCAAAATAGCAAAAAAGCTTTTTTATTTTTCAAAATCGTGGCAAATACTTATTTAAGTCTGACATTTATAAGGTCAAACACTTTCAAAACAAACGTCATAAGAGACCCGATTCTGATAAGAGGTCAGGTGAAAATCTGTATTCAGCAATTTGACAGATAGAAATGGTTGGCCTGAAATTTGTTTAAAATTTGACTAAATGAAATTTTTTTCTATTTCAAATCAAAAAAGAAGAAACATTTATAAAGATTAACAATAAAATAATTCCATTCAACATAAATATCCTTGTTGATTGCCTATCCTATATAAATTGACACCTTGGCAGAAGGCTGACTGAACTTCGGACATAATTAAATGTCAATCGATAGATCTGTTAATATTTGATTCTCCGATAAATTTGGTTAATAATCTTGAGAATCGAAAGTGTACGTTAAATTTATATCTTCCGATTGCAATTTGAAACGGTATATTATATGGATGTCAAAAAATTATCTTTGGATCATATTCAAAGTCATAAGCTGTCATATTTCATAAAACTCCGATGTATAAAAAATTGTTCGAGAAAATCAGATTTTTTTTCTCTTTATAAAATTAGAAAAGATCAAAAAAACAAATACTACTAAACCGTGATGACATTTAGCTTACCACGTGCTTCATTAAAGTTACCGTTACCTACTCTAAAAAAAACAAATAAATAGCACATTTTAAGTTTTATTTCAAAAATTTAGTCGTGCGTAAACTTCTCTGCAATGATGATGTTTTTATTAAATTTGTTGACACTGACAGTTGTTAAGTCATAGGTTTAAGGGTGCGCTTACAGTGAAAGTTCAAAGTTGTTAAGACCCATCAATCTTAAAAAAAACCCTTTATATATCTCATAGTTGACAAGAAACCCTTAAACAAATCAAAAATAATGATATCTAACAATCTTAAGAAAATATAATCCTGTCATACTAAGTACATACATTCAAACATACCTATATATATATATATATAGATGTGTACGAATACTCAACTCATATTTATCACAACTAAAATTCATTTTCTTTGCCTGTCACTTGAACCAAAGCAATTTTATGTGACATGACCCTCTTTATGTCATCCTTATACGAGTTTTATAAGAAAAAAAAAATATGTACCTCGGGTTACATTAATAATTTTTTTTTGTTCGTGTAACATCTTCTTTATTATTCATTTTATTTTGTCAATATGTACGTACAACACTTGCGAATATCTTTGCAACTTTGATTTTTCGATAGAGCACGTTTTAATCGTTATACTTTCATTGAATTTTTCATTCTTATATGTTATTGTGTATATGCATACAAAAATATACACATGTACATACAGTCACAGTTGGGGATTAACTGAATCAAAATTACAATGACATTTTCTTTGAAGCCTCTTATTTTCTAACCTCACATCTGTCAAATTAATCAAATCAATGTCTTGTCATTTATTTGATGTTGAGTGAAAGGTGAACCTGAAGAAATAGAAGATCAAAAAAAGAAAGGGATAGCTTACTGCGTATTAGTATCCTTGGTGTCATTGACAACTTGACATTTGATGTTTTCGTGTTACAATCATAATTTAAAAATAAGCAACTGTAAATTTATACATATACCGTTTCTCCAAGATTTCTTAAAAAATAAAATTCTCATAGAAGTTATGGTTTTAAAACAACTTTGTTTTTCTTCTAAATCTTACACAATCCTTACAAATGTCAAAATACTCAATACAGAAAAAATTCCTAAATGCAATTGGGCCTTAAAGCACAAAATTCTCACATGACAACGTCATCCGGACCTGTGCATCCAAATTCTGCTTATTCTTTTTATCTTAGCCTTAACATAAAAATCGCATCACGAAACAACAACAAGGATATTATATGTTAGAGTAAGATAATGAGAAATAATATTGTATGTATTGTATGTGTAGTGTATAGTGTATGTTTCAAATATCCTTACACAACAGTTAGCTATATACATATAAATACATGTGTTAGGTTATGAAGGTAGAACATATCTTGATGGATATAATGATAGCAAGTATTTTTGAAGAACATCATACACATTAACATTACATGAACGAGATACTTTCCGATGTGAGATACTTTTTGATTGAGAGGAAAATGTGCTGTCTGTTGATCCTTTTTAAGAATAAAGCTTTGCCGACCTCATAAATATGTTTTCGTATTTCTTTTTTCGTTTCCTTTCTTCGGCATTGCAATTTATAACAAAAGGAAAATTTGTTGACTCGACCTTATCTCACAATATAATTATGTTTGTATGTATATGTATATAGCAGGAAGGTGTAAAGGATTCTTAAGAAAAAAAAAAGTGGTTGGTTGAGAATTACAAAGAAAGGAGATTTTTATTTTGTCTTGTTTTTATCATCAAAGTCCTTTTATTTCCGATGATAACTAAGTTCAAGTGGTGTTACACCTTTTATCTGATTTTTATTCGTCTTTGAATTTTAAATTTATATTTTTTATAATAAAAATCATATTATTTATTACATTCGTATATAAAACAATGAATTTTGAATTAATTTTATTATCTTCATTGTTTTTATTTTAGGTTCGAACGCTTTTTGTGAGTGGTTTACCAATGGATGCTAAGCCTAGAGAGTTATATTTATTATTCAGAGCTTATGAGGTAAGTCTTAAATTGATCTTAGATATTTTGAATGTTTTTAAATTTAATTACATATTTTAATGCGATAATTTCATTATTCAGGGTTATGAAGGATCTTTGCTAAAGGTGACCAGCAAAAATGGAAAAACTGCATCGGTAAGATTCTCCTTATTATACTTGAATATAATTTAAAAAAAACACCGTTATCTGCTAAAAATCTATTACCTTTTAAATTCACCGTAAATTGCTATCAAAAATTGTCTCTGTTCCTTGGTTTTCATTTGAATTTGGATTAATGAAATTTTCGTATATCAGTGCAGTATTTAAATAATATGACTGAAATTATTTTTTCTTCTAATATTAAAGTAATTTTGCAAGAAATCATACACGTAAAATATAAACAATATATTGAGAAAGTTTATTTTAAAAAATATTGTAAAATAAAAAAGTGCGTATACGCCTAAGTGTACCACACCACGTTTAGGGTATTAGTTGTTAGTTTTTACATCTTATACAAACAATTAAAAAGAATATCTGAAATTGAAGCATATTTTATGTCAAAAAAAACTATAATAATTATTTGTAATGCATTCAAAAAATATCTTCTTTGTTTTTTTTTTTTTTTTTGTTTATGACAACAGCCAGTTGGTTTTGTGACATTCCATACAAGAGCCGGAGCTGAAGCCGCTAAGCAGGACTTACAGGTAAAATTAAATTTCTATTCTAATTTATTACAAAATAAAATACATTATTCAATATTGATGTTTATTGGAATATACAAAAAAAAATGTTTTTGGAAAATTAATGCAAATAAAAAGTTCGTACCATTTTTTTTTTTAAATTAGTCAAACCGCATAGCATATGCAACAGTATAAATATATGCATATACATATATATTTAACAAATATTAAAAACAACCAAAAAAAAAGGAATGTTATAAATATTATTTTATAAATATGAATATAATCACAAACAGGCACACGATATGACACAAGAATTATTATTATATTTAAAATTTATTATTTTAATTTTGATCTAAGTGTTTTATTTTTATTTTACAATTTTTTTTGGTTTTTTAATTTTTGGAAATGTGCAAGTGCAATTTTAAAAATATTTTGCTATGATCTGTACTAAAATTATTTAATATCATTCGTTGTTTTATTCATAAATCAATTGAAATTGTTTTAAATGAGATGTTTAGTTGATGACAAAATATTTTACTAAAATAAAATCTAATTAGTTTTTAACATTGACTGACCATTTAAAGTAGTTTTATAATTAATACTTCATATAAAGTAAATATATGACATTTGTTTGAAAATACAATACACGTCATGTTCGAAGTTTGTTCTTTATGCCTGTAAGCAAAGTAAAAAACTGCCTTTCAAAAAGATCTTATAATTTTATTTAAGGTTCGAAAAAAGTGACAACCCTGAAATGATATTGTATCGAGTTAAATTTACATTTTAAGCTCTCATTTACCAAACCAAAAATATTGAAGTTTAAAAAATTCAAACAAAAAAATATAATTTGACAGCTATTTAGGTATCACATCTATTCTGTCAAAATAGAAAATATTTGAACTGAGAGAATTGAAAAGTTTTAGTTACCATTTCGAGCAAAGTTAGTTTAAATACTCAAAATCATCTAAAAATGACAACTAATACATTCAATGACATAACATAACATCAGTCAAATGGTTATTAATACATCTGTCAACGTATAAAACCACCGGCTGACTTACGAAGCATTAAACTTCAAGAATTTATAATTGGAAAAAATCATTTTCTAAAATTGCATAAAATAAAGTTTAATATCAAAAAATTAAAATTTTATTTTAGTTATATTTTAAGAATAAAAAGTTTTGTGCAAAAAACTATGGTGGTTTTTAGTGATGTTTCAGGCAGTCCAAACTGTCATTTTGAAGGGTTAAAAACTGCTTATGACGTTTAGGACTTAATAAAAGGTGCAGTAAAATGTTGACAAGTGTGTATGTGAATGCAAAACTATGGAGGCCATTTGTTAGATGTGTTATTCCATAAATCAATCAAAAGATATAATTTTAAAACACCCTTTATTTATCCCGGTTTTTTTTTCAAAAACAATAATTCTTAAAACGTTGTCCTTACATTTTAGTTTAATTATAAAGAATGTAAATTTATAATTATTAGTATCTGAAATCAAACTTATCATTTAACTTGACATTTTATTTTCTTAAAAATTGCATGAGCACAACCCCTTGTTTATATCTATAATATTAGTATACATACCTATATTTATAAATATTATAATACATATATATTTTTGCATTTCTGTTTTACCAAAATATTGAAGAAACAAAAAATTGCGTTTGCACATTCACAAAAAATCCACAATTTAAAATATAAATACAATTATATACTCGTACATATATACAATCTCAATTTCCTTTCCAAAACAAACCAAAAATTGATAATTAATTTCCAAATATAGTAGACAGTATTTCTTAAAAATTATAATTTTTCTTTTCAATAAAATTTTTTGAAACCTTCGTATGTCACACATAATATACATCACAATATTTATACAAAAATTTAAATTAAAAAATAATGTAAAAATACCGCCAAAGAAATATTTTCAAAACACAAAAATTTCACAAACCAAAAAATAAATTATATACATATATAATACATAAATAAAAAGCACAGAACCTAAAGCTATAACTTGTGGCTTTCCACTCTTTTCACCTCAAACAAAAATAAAACTTTCTCAGAAGGCTTTTCATATCAGATATCTTTGATTAAAGAAACTCAAAGAAAAAAAAGAATAGTTTTCAGTTTTTTAGCCCTTCATTGGTTTTGAAATGTTTTCATAAAATTTTGTTTTATTGAAAAATTTCGGATTTTTAAGATACAAAATATAATGCGGTATATTTGGCGAAATATTTCTTTTTATAGTTTTTTTTTTTTCCTAACCACAAAGTTTTATAAGAAAGGCAGTCGTTTTATACTCGAATCCTTTTCCTCTACAAAAAAAAAAAAAAAAAAAAAAATCCTTTTAAACACATATAAATCCTTTTAAGTAAATGAAAACCTCTCGTAACTTATATTTTTCTTTTATTTTCTCATGGTTGCATGCCGAAGAACTATAATCATTAAAAAAAATTCCAATGATATAACGATGAATTTAGGTCGAACCAAACCTTAAAATTATAAAGAAACTAAAAAAAAAAATACGAGTGGAAAACTCGCCCAAGTCAAGCGAATCACGAAAATGCGAAAATACCCTTGAAGTTTGTAAAATCAAAAAGAAAAATTGTGGTTTGTTGAGAAGGTTGGTCCTGGTAGATGGCGATGTTTACGTAGTTGTTAGCAACATAACGAAATTTCATATAGCGTGTGCACTTGGATGAAATTTTTTAGTGGTAAATAGGGAGTTGAAGGGGAATTAAATGTATGACTAGGTCGCACATATATGTACTTGGTTGGAATGCTTGGATATATTTTTTTTAATGAAGCTCCTTCAAATAATAGTTTTACTTAAATAATAATTATTATTAATAATTTTATTTCTGGTATTAAACGAAAACAGTAAATAAATAACCTACCTCTTATATCATTTATCATATTAATACTTCGCTGAATGCATTCATTAGAATCACTGCTTGGTTTGACACAAATTAAGTTTGGAAATACTACATTTCTTGAAAATTCCCTGTAAATCTACAGCTGCATATTCTGTCAAAATCTTGAGCGTACAAAATCTACAATCCCAGCATTTACAACATGAAAACTATTCACTGAATTGTTAAATATCTGAGTGACATTTAGTTAAGTTTCATTGAACTTTTCAGTGCAAAGTTTTGCTTGGCAAAATATGTCATACATTGGATACCTGATCCAATATTTGTTTTTATTTGAAAATTAAGAACAGAATTGCGATTTGTTGCACCTAATATTAGGAAAACAACA
Organism: Scaeva pyrastri; assembly: GCA_905146935.1. Lineage (NCBI taxonomy): Eukaryota > Metazoa > Arthropoda > Insecta > Diptera > Syrphidae > Scaeva > Scaeva pyrastri. The sequence goes on from LR989927.1 coordinate 75,961,802, forward strand.
TGCTGCAGACGCAACTGCATATGGAGCAACTTAAAATGATCAACTTTTTGACGTTTCTATCGCACATGGGCGATTGAGTTATAAAAAAATCCTATTTAAATGCCAATGTAACTCCATGCAATCATTTTATTATGGTAGGAGCGAACTTGAAGCGCTTTTTAAAATATATATTAATTTAAAGAAGAGCTAACAGTAAATTGCTAGCAACTTAAATTTTCTGAGAATTGCTTGAAAGTGCTCGCTGAAATTTTGTTGCTGGTAACTCTGAACAACTTTATATTGATTCTTTTTATCCAACCATACGTTTTTTTTCAATAAATTTATTTAAAATGGCATTTCGGTTTGTCGTTAATAAAGTTTATGTCAAAATGACCTGTGTATATTTTGTTATGCTCGTTCTTACTTTTGCTAGTTGATTTTGGTTTGAAATTACTAAAATAAATCAATTATAAATACATACATTATTTAAAGATTCCCGTCATTCTCAAGATTTAAGTCGAAAAATAAAGTTGCTAGGAACTTAGTTGAATATTTTTATTAATCAAAAAAAAAGATGTCGTTATCGATTACTTTGTTGTTCTTCAATGCAATATACCCGAGTTATGACTGAATTATTTAGAACGTCAGCAATAACATAAAATTCCGATAAATGTATTAGTTTCTCAAAATTTTCATCTTCAATACACAATAATACCATATTTGCATATTGTCAAATGTTCCAGAGTGTCACCTTTGTACAAAGTGAATCAAAATACATGAATTTAATTGAATTATGTGTCATATTGTGATAGTAATTTAAACTGGAATAAAATTTACATGAAATGTCAAAATTTCATATTGACAGCTCTTGTAGAACCAAAGCCTATAGTAAATTAGGATTCTTGAGAATTTGTCAATTGCTCGCAAGATGAAAAAAATAATTAATAATAATCATAGTAAATTAAATACGATACACTAGTATAAATATTAAATATTGACATACATAGATACAGTTCAAAGTTAAAAAACTATTTGAAACAGGTAGGCGTTGCCAACTCAGTATATATTTGATACCTTTTAATAGATGAAACCTAATTCGAAATTACATTTCGGCAATACAAAACATTGTCGTTTATTTTTTCATCTTTTGTTCATTTTAAATATAAACAAAATAATTATAATAATAATTTCATATCCTCCCTCTTCCCCCCCCCCAAAAAAAAAAATAAAAAATAAAATAATAAACGACTGCTTTTCTCTTTTGCTGAAAGTATAAATTCCCTTTAAAAATAACCTAAAATAAACCAAAATCTGCCAAAACATTTTTGAAACTGAAACTGATTAAAATTTAAATTTAAGTAAAAAAAAATACAAAATACAAAATTCCAAACAAACAAAAAAAACTATCCGCTGTATACCTACCGCTCATTTGCAGCAGGGTGTACGCTTCGATCCCGATATGCCCCAAACAATTCGCTTGGAATTCGCCAAGAGTAACACGAAAGTGAGCAAACCCAAACCACAGCCCAATACAGCGACAACAGCCTCACATCCTGCATTGATGCACCCACTCACTGGACGTAAGTAAAAAAAAAAATAAAACCAAACGAAACAAAAAAATATAAACCAAAAAAAAGAAAAATGAAAAACAAATTCCAAAAACTACAAAATTTTTTGTTTTATATTTTTGTTCCATCAAGTAGTTGAAAATTATAAAAAAAAAACAAACCTTTTGTAAATTAGTTAAAACCAAAACAGCGCACAGTAACTTCTTATATTCGTAAACTATAACTTTTTTTGAAATTGTGTTTAAAGAAAAATATCCTTGTTACCAGCAATATAACGCTTTTATACAGCACGAAACCAACACACACCCACCACCCACATCCACTTCCCGGTCAACAGCAATATGCCGCACTATATCACATACACCAATCACAATAAATGGGAAAACAAAAAATTATGAAATTATGTATTTTATAAATCACAAAAAATCCTTCACAAAGTTGTAACTTTATAAAAATGACAATAATAATTGTAAGTTGTTTTTTTTTTTATTTGTTAGTCCAAAGTTACCTAATCCGTAAAAAAAGAAAAAGTGTGTCTATTTTTTATTTTCTTGTAAAAAAACACAATTAAGTTATTAAAAAAAATTTCTCCTTTAAGGATGTTAGGCTATGTGGTATAGGCGCATGTTGCAGTGTTTAAAAAAATTAAATTAAAATAATAATACAAACAAAAAAAAAACTCAAAAAATCATTCACCCTTCAGAGTATCCTTTGTCGTTAAAATGTGTTGAAAAAATAATTTAAAAAAAAAACAAAAACAAACAAAACAAAATACATTACAAGAAAACTTTTCTGCGCTTTTTTGTCAATAACTAGTTTTGTTCAATAATATACATAACTTCAATTTATTAATCATAAAACAAACAAATTAAAAAAAAATGTAAATAAATAAATTATTCTTATAAAAATTTAATTTAGACTTGGGTGGACCATTCTTTCCCGGTGGACCGGAGCTATGGCATCACCCATTAGCGTATTCAGCTGCAGCAGCTGATTTACCTGGAGCTGCAGCATTGCAGCATGCAACATTAGTCCATCCGGCTCTGCACCCTCAAGTGCCGGTGAGGTCTTATCTCTGACTAAATACAGATAAAGTTTTAGAACAACCTATGCATCAAGTAAGTAACTATTGTAAATGGATTGACATTGCATGTTTTGAATATGAATGCCTATAGCAGTTTAAATTTAAATTTTTAATGTATTTGTTTTTTTTTGTTACCGTAAAGAAATACATTATTTTGAAAACACTTGTTGAATCCAAAAAAAATTACTATTCATTCAAAAGCAAAGGTAGTGACAAGTTTTTTAGCACTATACTCCCTTTTTACAGAAACAGTCATTAACGTCACAAAATGTCAATTAGCTGGCAGAAGTGATTCCTTTTTCTTTTATGAAAAATGAAATTTCACAGAAAAGGAAATCTTGGCGTTCAAATAACGAAGAAGTTAAATTTTGTGATTTTTGATATCCACCATCGTTTTACTAACCCTGTCAATCTCATTGCTGAGACAGTATTACAATAAACAGACACATCAACACTGTTCGTCGAATAGAGAAGGAAATAACAGAATATGACAGAACAATAAATGTCAGACAACTTAGAACAGTCCAATATCTGACATTTAAGGTTCTAAACAAAAAAATTATTTTGCTTTTAATCACATTTTGTAAAAGTGTATAACCAATTTCTGATAAATAAATCAATCAATTATTTAAATAATTTATCAATTATACTCACAGACGCCACAGACGCAAGAAAAAAAATACACCACAGGCGAAATAAAAATCCACCACAAATGATGTCATATGATTTTGGCAGAAAATTCCGCTCTAAACTAATCTAGATTACCTCAATGAACAGCAAACAGAACAGTTCAGAACTGAACAGCCAAACTGTTCGAAACTGCTTCACTGAACAGAACTGTCAATAATCGTAATAAGAATGGTTGCGTTCAGATTCAAATGCATGAGTTTGGTATTCAATGTAACCGAATCACTCAAATGTCATCGTCACGTCGCGTCGCGTCGTTGGTCTTGTTTTTTTATTCTGAGTAAGACTGTTGATGGGAAACCTGATTTTCCCACATTTATTTAAAAAAAAATGGCAACTGATTTTATCTCGTGAGGCAAACATTTGGACGAAGTGTCAAAAATACTCACCTCAAAAGAGTTCACCAAGAATACCTACTATATCTCAACTACTTCCAATATAAAATTTTATAATATTTCAAAATAAAAAATGGACCCTCACAACTACGTCATATCATAGTCAAATTGACATGATCCAAAAAATCGTTAGGATTTTTGACAGCTGGAATGTTTTAAAGTTTAATCAACACATTAAAATACATGCAAGTGTTGTTTGTTTCTTCTTCTATATAAATGTTTTTAAAGTCATATTTCTTGTGATATACAATAACCCTTTCCGGAAAATGTCAAGTTGACAGTTGACAGAATGTTATAGAAAAACATAATTCTCTTCACAAGTGTTTTTGAATTGAATTAAAAAATAATTATTATCAAAATTAAAGTTTATTTTTTATAGTTTTTTTTTGTTTGTTAATTGCTTGCATGAAATTTTTATTCAAAATTTGTAAGAAATTTACCATTCTAGTTATAGTTTTACCATTACAGCCAATCTCTTAACGAAGCATTACTTTATGAATAATTAGATGAATTTCTTTTAAGACCCAAATGGCTATGCCGCCCCATCATACAACAGCAATACACCCAGCCTCGATGCACATGTCAGCTGGTCTACCGCATGGTGCAACCGCTGCTGGGCATCATTTTTTATCCAGTCCCGCTTTGGCCAGCCCTGTTGGCTCGGGCGGTAACAATCATTCATCTAATCCTCCAATGGCTGCAAATGCTCCATGTTCAACGTTATTTGTTGCTAATCTTGGACAATTTGTCTCTGAACACGAACTTAAAGAAGTCTTTTCAAGGTAAGTTATTTTAAATTTGTTTAAAAAAACTAAAAAAAAAAAAATATTCCTTTTTGTTTATTTTTTATTTAATCGTCATATTTTATTTAAAATTTTTTATTTGAAAATAACTACCACCAAAATATCATTAAACTTTGCATTTACCTACTAACAAAACAACATCAAAATATTAAAAAAAAAATATGGAAATATTCATCACCCTTACTTTCTCATTGTCCTATACTCACTTAAATATTTAACTATAAAAGCAAACAAGAACAGCTGCAGTTTAAAAAATTTATAGAAAACATTTACATTGTAGAAGTTTGATGCATTTACAAAAAGAAAGAAAAAAAAAATTAAACAAAAAAAACGCACTTTGTTACTAGCACCTGATTTTAATCACAAACACACACTTCGTGTAAGAAATTAAATTTATCGTTTTATTTTTTCATTCACGGAATTTATTTTCATTTTTTTTATATATTTTTTTATTTATAATTAACTTTATTTGTGGGAACGAAAGTTATTGTGTCCCATCTGCTGAAAAATAAAGTTTATTTTTTGTGTAATTTTGTTTAAAAAAAAATGGTTTATTGGAATTCAGCGTGGAATTTTTTATGAGATTTATTAATAATGATTTATTTATTAAATAATTTGCAAAAAAAAAGAGTTGTGGACTGCGGTTTTCGATAAATTATATAATTATGGTTGGAATAACATCAATCAATTTGAGTTTCGATTTAACTTATTTTTTAATGAAATTGAAATGAAACGTTGGTACTTTGGGAAATATTCGAATTTAATGTGAATGATTATTCTCTTTAGAGTTCGTGTGTTCCGACAAGATTTTGAAACCTAAAATAGTGCATTTCCAAATTGGGACGACCAAAGTGATATTCAACATTTATTTAATTAAGGCACTTCTTTTGGGACAGTGGATTAAGAAACAGATGTTATGTTATGCTCTATCATTAAGACTCTCACGTTCTTACATGTTGGGAAACTTTAACTCAAACCCATATTCAGTAAAGTACAAATTCCACTGCAAAATATTGTCTAAAATTATAATAATGTCAATATCATAATCCCATGACAAAGTTATGAATGGATTCGGAATATTTTTTTTGACATTTTAACTATAATAGAAATGTCAAAATTGATATTTAGTTCTGTAATTAGTATCATTGTTTAAATATATAAAAAGTGTCCCAAATGTTGGTCTCAAATTGCCAGCATTATCTACAACAATCATTAGATTTATTATACAATTTTATATTATACTTAATTAAGTGTGTCCCAAAATGGTAGCAATCCTCAGATAAAGTTTGCATAGGGTGTCCCAAAATATATTTACACCAATTGCCCAAGGATATACCGGGTATCCCAAAACAAATTAACTAAAGTTTATCTGTCATTTTTATGGTAAAATTGTCCCAAAACAAATTTACTTCAGGTTATCTGTCATTGACTTCAAATAATTTGTAATTTTTGTAGAAAAATTGTCCCAAAAATAAATTTACTTAAGATTATTATCTGTCATTTGTGTAAAGAAATTGTGACAAAGCTATAGTTGTGTATTATAATTTATAAAGCGTGTCCCAAAATAGTAATACCGTATTTTCTCCTATAGGAAAGATTTAGCAGTCCTTAGGTATAGTTTAAATAGAATGTCCCAAAATTTAACTACGTAAGGTTTAAATTTGCAGCAATTACTCTCGTTTAGTTTTAGGCTTAGATTATGTAGCGATTATTTTTAAAACGTGTCCCAAAATTTAAAATTATCCCTAAAATTTGTAGGTATTATTTCATAAATTAAAAAAAGTGCCCATACACTTTTCCCAAGAGTATCTCAAAATTAAGCTGCACTAGCTTTGAGTTTGTAGTTTTTTGTGTAGAAAAGTTGTGTCATATCTCAAAATCAAATCTTATTATTATATACATATATTTTTTTAACCACTATTTACAGTTTCATTTTAAAAATTCCACGCTAAATTAACGTAAAACTCTTTTCAAAGCTTATTTTCCACAGTCAAGTTCTGTGAACAATTCAAAAACAGAACTTGATTAACAATATTTACTTTTCTTTATATAAATTAAACATTTTATGTAAAATAATACTTTATATATATTATATTAAAATAAAAAAAAATTAAACAAAACAATAAAAAATTGCACAGTATGCCTGGCTTTTGTCGCCTCCGAATGCACACAAAAGGTTCGCACAATCTCACTTCTACTTCTACAAGCACAACTTCTTCTACTTCTACTGCTACTACAACTGCAAATCTTGGCACAGGTGGTAACGTCGGCAGTGGCGGCGGCGGCAGCGGTGGCAACAATCCAAACGTCAATATCAACAATTTAAACAACCAAAATTTTATCAATCAACAATATGCCGGCAACCACAACAACAACAACAGCAACAACAATTCAAATGTCAACAATCCTGTTGCATTTATTGAATTTAATGATGCAGCAAGTGCAAGTGCTGCCATGAATCAGCTTCAAGGTAAATATCTTCTGTCATCAGACCGCGGATCCATACGTATTGAATATGCCAAAACCAAAATGGTCACTGATAATAACATGACTGCAGCAACAGGACAAGCAGCTGGAGTTGCATCTGCAACAGCAACCGCATCAACTGTCAATGTCAATGTCAACAACAATAACATGCCACTCATGAATAATGTGACAGTTAATCCAACAACAATGGCTGTATTCAATCCAAATGAATGCCATCGTCAATACATCAACGGTCAGAATTATGATATTTTTATGATGGGCGGAGGGGTTCCTGTCAGTTGCAGCACTTTGCCAACCATTTTAACCACCACCACAACCACAAATTTTAACAATAATAACAATCTTACCAATAATCGTAACGCACTACAACCAGTTGTTGTAAATTCACTACAGCACCATCAAAACCATCAGCACCAAAATCATCTTTTTAGAGACGTATGTATTTCTATTTTAGTTTTGTTTTAATTTTTTTTATTTCAAATTGAGTTTTTTCTTTTTTTTTTTTAATTTTTTATTATTTATGAGCATACCTCTTTTTAACTTAACTATCAAAGCTATACTCGTGTATACATATCTGTGTTTTGATTGTATTTGTGTGAACTATTTTGGTTTTTTTGTCTTAACTGCACAAAATTTCACTGATGTTTTGAAATTGACGTTTAAATGTATGTATATAACCTTGACTAATTATACAAAAATTTATATTTAATTTCATTTTCTTTTAATTTAATTAAAAAGGATAACATGCAGTTGGTAAAGGAACGTAAAACATTAAGAAAACATTATGATAAATTTGAACAATTTGGCAACACTAAAATGACTATTTTTTAACACTGCTTTAAGTTCGTTTAAGCACGATAAGGTTATAATTATTTTTTAATTTAAAATTGAACTTGAAAGAAGTGAGTAAATAAAAACAATATTGAAAATATAAAAATAGACTAGTGGACCTGATAAACTTCGTCTCTCCCCAATTTAAAGCCTTAAGATAAACTCCATTAGAGTGATTATAAAGCTCGGATAGTTCAAATGTCAATATGATTTATTTGAATGCAATCGAGAGCAGAGAGCGTAAATTCTTCGGTGCAATTTCTTACAAAACCATTCGATTAGTAACGAATTAGTAGAATTGAAAAAAAGTTTCAAGCTCCTTTAAACTAAATTTTTGTGTACTCTTTTTATATTTGACATTCAAATAAAATGTGTTGAAAAAGTTTTCCATTTCGGACAATATAAATTTCACTGTGAACTCACCCTTAAAAATGTTCCCAACTGTCAATATCAGAACAATCATCTTTTATTCTATAGAATGTGTCTTTTAATTGTCAAAATAGGGAATAAATTGAAAGTGTAAAAATGTAACTGTCAAATTAATACCCTTCTATTGTGAAAATGCAATCTTTTTATTAATATCAAATTTTATTAACAGTTTATCTTTTGTTTAAAAATAATGTTTAATTTGTTTAAGTTCCTCGTGGTATCAGGTAATTAATTTTCATATCAGAAAAAGCACAACTCATAATAATTAGCAAAATTAACTGACAGCTGTGTATTTTAACATGAACAATGAATCGGAACAAACATCTTTAGTTAATACTAGGTAAACAAAAATTAAAAATAGAAACTTTAAAACTCGCCAACTGTCATTTGACATCTCTTCCTTAGGCGTTTTTCTTTTTTAGCTCTGAGCAGAGCACTGAGCAGAGCCTGAGCACGTCGAGTTAGTTCTGAGCAGAGTTTGATCAGAGTTCTCCGATATATTTAAGAAACACACTTAAGCACTGAACTGCCAAAAGCCGTCTGTCTCTGTCATACCTCATGAACAAAGAAGTGACATAGTCGCGCTCATCTTTTTACTCCATTCACTCGGTCATTTTATTAAGAGCTTGTAGAGCGCACTCCGAGCTAGCTCCGATTGAAAAAAGAAACACAAACTGACCGCTCTGAAATGTCTGAGCTAAAAAAGAAACACAGATCTTTTTTTGACAACTCAGTTCTCTGCTCTGAGCTTAAAAAGAAAAACGCCTCTTATCTTTTTCTAACAATGTATTTAGTTAGAGCGAGAAAAAATTGTAAGATGTCAAAATGAGTCGCCTTCTAAAAGTTCAATGTAACCACCGTCTTAGAAATAAAGTTAAATGATTAAATGTTTTTTTGATAACTCTGTCATAAAACCTGAATCAATCCTGAGTAAAGAAAGTTCAACTAACAAACCTTTTCACATATTATTTTTAAAGTGCAACTAGCGGAAGTTAACCACTGAAATTTTATAGATTTTCGATAAAAAAATCAAAAAAAAAAAAAAAAACGAACCAAACAACAACTCATTCACTATTTATATTTTAATATTCTAAAAAAAAAACACAAAACACTTTAAGTAATTTTCTTTTCCTTTCTTTTTGATTTCTCTTTGTCGACCCTTTATCAAACCCCAATCAAAAAAAAAGTAAATATCTTATTTAGGAAGCAATCTACCTATGTATCTAAAAAAAAAAAACAAAACGACCTCTCCTTTAATAATATAAAAACAGCAGATTAACCTGTCGGCTATTATGATTTTAGTGTAATTGAAAAGGGTCAACCTTTTTTTTGCTGAGCTGCTTTTTTTTTATTGGAATGTGAAACTTTTCCACGGTTAAAAATAAAAATAAAAGCAAAAAATAAACCTAAATACCAATAGATACTTACCATTAAGGGAAGTGTGATAAAAATCTCCTCTAGCAAAAAAAAAAAGAAGAAAATATTAAACAATTTTCCATATATTGAATCTTGGAAATATAAAATGATAAAAAATAATTTCCTAAGAATTCAAAAATGGTCTAAGGTATCTTTTTAAAATGCAAAACACGAAAGTTGTTAGCACATTCGATCGAGAATGAAAAAAATCAAAACTTTAAATTAATTGCAATTACAAAAGTTGGAATTTCCGCATTTATTTAATTGAATTAAATCGATATTTTGACGTCTTATGAGAGGCATAAGAAGTCAGTGGTGGAATCAGCTAAAGTGTGAAGATTTAATAATCAAAAAGAAAAATGTCAAAATAATGGTTACCATGATAAAATCCTCAAGAGTATTTCAAAATAAAATGAATGAATTGCCTCTTTCGTACTAACATTCCCAATTTAATATTTTTCCTTTTCAAAATCAGATCAATAAAATTAAAACCGAGTAAAAATTAACGAAAACATTTTGTAGCATTTTTGTAAAGGACTGGCAACTCTATTCATATTGCACAAGAAACGTCATATTACCCGGAAAATGGTTATCGATTTTTTGTTGGGTTTCAGATATTAGTTGACAGATTAATATATTTTGACTGTCATTTATAAAAAATCACATTAAACGATTCCATTGAGGTTCTAATTAAATTTTAAAGTATCAAAAACAAATTTTGCCATACACAAAAGTAGAATTCTAGTTTTTGGACAAAAGTACTGATAACTTTTGAATGTATGTTTATGTTGACTAGGTCACCTGGTAGACGTTTGAAAAAAAACAAACAAAACAATTAATAAGAACACTTTTTTCAGAATAACGTTTTATTCGGTTCAAGTTGCGAGTGGTTTATGAATTAAAAGAAAATTTAGGAGCCGTATCTAACTTTGAAAATAGTTCTTTTTTTCAACCGAGAGTGAGTCGTAAGCTTATTCTTTAAGGTGGCAACACTATGTTTTTACTTTCAGTATAAATTTGTCTTTCATTTGTCAACAATTTTAACTTTGAACATCATATGAGCCAAATAATATTCTGAAATACACCAGAAATGAATTGACACTTATTGTTTACTCATATTCAAAAATTAACAAAATCAATTTCCTAATAGTTAAACTTCTTTTTTTTAAAGTACTTTAACATTCTCCCTTCAATCAATGTTTATCCGCTTCTTTAAACAAATTTTATATACAAAAAGTATACACTACGGCGTATACGTACTTTTTTATTTTATTAAATTAAATTTTATTGAATTCTTATTTGAAATGATACCAAAAAATCATGTAACATTTATTAAACTTTCAAGTAACCTACATAACTAAAAATATTTACAAATTAAAAAAATAACAACAATTTTATGAAAATTTTTTAAAAAATTGTTTTTGTTTTTTTTTAGAAAATATTTTTCATAGCTTTTTTCTATTTTTATTATCTTATTTTTATATAATGTACTTTAATTTAAAATACAAATAATCTTTGCGAAAATTTGGAATAGTCAAATTTAATTTAATCTTTTAACGAGTTGACATAAGTAAATACTCATGACAGTGTTTTAAACTCATGTTATCCTTGTAAAGAATTTATTTTTTGTAAAAAAATTGGTGTAAGGTATTATATTTTATTTTTAACTTTGTTTTTTAATAATTTGGGCAAAATAAGAAAATACATACATATATCTAATATAAGGTCCTTAACCAACGCTTTACTAATTTTTTTTTTTATATTTTTTGTTTAAACTAAGGAAAAATCATTACAAATTAATTCAAGGTTATTTTGATTGCGCCATAATATAATTTTTCCTTTTTTGTATCCTTTTTTTGTCATCTTACAGAGGAGCGGGTATGGAATCAAGGCATGATTTGCTCAGTAAGAAGGCAGAACGTGAACTTCATCATCAATTTTTAATGGCAGCACCAACTTGACCCGTTTCAACGTCGTCAAATACATCAACAACAGCAATATTTCCAGGAGCGGCGGGACCAGGAGGAGGATTGTACTCATATTTACTACCAACAGCATCACATTTAACGGCATAGCATATTTGTTTCCCAATTTAAAACCAAACAAAACTCAACTTAAATTTTCTATAAAATTCATTATTTTGTTTTGTTATACAAAAAATATGCGCGCAAAAACTTTACAACAAAATAGAAACACAAAAATTATTAATTGTAAAAATAAAAGAAAACAACAAATTCATCAGCGGCTATAGCAGTCATTTCATGCATAGGAAAAGGATATAACTACTTACAAATTATATTGAATGAAAATAAAAAAAAAACCTATTCAACTTAAGTTAAAAAATATAATTTTGAAAAAACAAAATCTACATAAAATTATTGAAAACAAAAAAGAAAATAAAATAAATTAAAATAATAAATTGCATAGTTCTTATGACTGTGAATATTATTGTGAAAAAAATATAATTACATAATTATATATAAATATATTATAAATATTAGGATATTAGAACAAAACAAAAAATAACGCTAATATTTAATCTAACAAAAAAATGAAAAAGGAACAAATTAAGAATCCTATAAAAAATATCTTACAGGAACTTTTTCTAGAATTTATAATTATTTACAAGTGACGTTAGTGCAATTCAGCTTTTAATTTTATTACTTTTAGAAGAAATCTTCTTAAATACAACATTTTGACCAAAATTTTTACGTATACATCAATATTATATATTATTTATTTTTATTTTATTCCTTAAAATCACTTGAGCTGAATAAGTCAATTGGAATACAAAAAGTCTATTCTATGTGCATTTGTTAATCAATCGGCATAATTTATTCAAATTCAGCTCAATTAATAAATATTTTTATTTTGTTTTTATTTATTTCTTATAATTCATAAGCTGAATTGTATTTTTTTAAATATTTTTTTTCTTTTGTAACAAAACTATTTGATATATACAAGAATATATATATATATATATTAAAAAAATATTTAAATAAAATATATATAAATATAGCTTAACCGAATGTGCCCTTTACATAGCTCTCTTTCTAGATTTATAAAAATACAAAAATTTAAATAAAAAACAAAAAACATAAATTAATATATAAAATAAGAATTAAAAAACAAAACAAGATAAATAGGATAAACTTGTATAATTTCTGTATAATCGTATAAAGTTTCTTGTAAAAAAAATGTCAAACAGAAAAAAAAAAACAAAAACAAAAAATTCTGGATAAACAACGATACAATTTTTGTTTCCTTTTGCAGATTTATTAAATTACAAAGAAGTTAATTATTATAAGAAATTAAACAAACAAACAAAAAAATATTACATAGAATAATGCAACGCAGAATAGGAAATAAATTTAAAAAAAAACATTTAATTAAAAAAAAAGAAAAAAAAAACATTGAATGAAAGTAAAAGAAGAACTTAAGGGTTTCACATTATTATTATCAAAAATAAATTTAAAAAAAAACTAAACATTGTAATAATTTTAAGCAAACAAAAAACTATTATTTTCATGCTTAAATGAAAAACAAAAATGTTATTCTATTCCTGGCTTTTAAAATAGAAATCATTATAAATTAAAACAAACAACAAAAAAAAAACATAGTTACACTGCTAAATAGGAACAAAAACTATTTTCCTCCTCTTGATTGAACAACTAAAAAACTGTTTTCCGCCCACAGTAAAAAAATTATAAATAATATAAAATGGCAAGACAAACTAAAAAAAACTAACACAACTTATACTGATAAAAGTATATTCTAAAATGACAAAAACAAAAATTAAAAAAAAAACAATGAAACATCTTAAAAATAACCAAACTTAATGCAAGAACAATCAATTTTGTACTTGGAGAAACAAACAAACTAAAAGCAAAGAGAAACTGAAACCCAAAAAAACACAAGAAATAAAAAATGAATTACATCATTTACATATCATATTTCGTAGAAATTTGTGGACAGAAAAAACAGAGAGAAAACATAAATATATACAACATATTATTAAATCTAGGTATACAAACAATTATGTTTAATTTAAAACATACAACAAAAAAAATAACAACTACTTGAAGCGAATAAAAACATTATAATTATATAAGTTATGTTTTAAGAAAAAATGTTTTGAATTATGTTATGCGATGAAAGAACTGTTCAGCGGGATGTTTGACAAATTATTAATGATTTGATGAAAAGATATTAAATCTTTGAAATGTGAATGAGCCTTAAGATGTGCCCAACCCAGCACACCTAAAATATCTTGAATCCATAGAGAAATTGAGTTTTTGCATTCATTTCCTTATTCAAGAAATAGTTCTAAATCTCATAACTAGATGGCGGTTTTCTATTGTGAATGACTGAAAAACTCAAACACTAGCAAAATTACAGATTCTTTTAATTTGACGTCTTGTCATTTTATCTCTCCCTCTCTTATTTCTTTTTAATTTAAAAATGTATGAATCCCTCACTTATCTCTTTTCAACCATTGAGTGGAAGTGAGATAAATTAACAAAATGTCAAGACGGTATTTCAAGATCTAATGCCAATACAATATCCGATATGATTGGAGATATCTAGTTGTCACTTTTCGTGAATACTGAACGCAGTCTGTCGTTCTGAAAATCCTCTAGTCTGTTAAGAGCGTTCTAAATTGCTTTTGAAACACATCTGAACCCTAGATGTCACTATTTTGATCTGTCCAACGTTTACATTCGGCAATAAGCTCTATCTGATCAGTTATTTTACTACGAGATCACCTAAAAAACTTTCACTTCTAAAATCAAGAAAAACTATAATCAATTCTTTGAAGTTTGTGCAAATCAAAGTTACAACCTTTTCTACAATTCGCAACGATTTTTCTTTTAACATTTCAAAAAGTCATTAGCAACTTAGAACTTGTACAGATTAAGTCATAGTTTCTGATTTAAGACATGCTAAAGTCATTCACTAAATTCCATATGCAGACTAAAATAATTGCATTCAAAGATTTTTTAAATAATAATTTGTCCATAACACACCGCAAAAAAAAACTTTCATCCATAATATAATTATTACTGATCTTTAATATCATCTGTAATTTTTCTTTAAAAAAAATTATTTTGATTATATAATTTCTTTGTTTTTACTTCTTAAGTCATAGCAATTACCAAAGCTGTCCTTATATTTTATATAATTTAATTTAATTTAATTTATAAAATTAAATATTTAATACCAAAGGCATGATTTAAATTTAATCCAAAGTTTTTAATTGAAATATTTCTTATTTAATTTTTAAGTATACATATACATATATAATCAGAAATATATAATATATCTTTTAACAAAAAATATTGGATCTTAAAAATTTATTTTCATTCCTTATTTATTTAAATTAATATAAAATTGTATTTAAATATTTCCAATTTATTATTTATTTTAAGTAATTTAAATGAAAATTTATTTATATATTATATATTCCGTCCAAGAGATATAAGAAAATATAAAACAAAAAATTTTGAAATCATTTCCCTAGTTAATATTTAGAATACAAGTTTATATAAATATGCATTGTAGAGGATCTTATTCTTTAATTTTTGAATAATATCCATTTTATTATTATTATTATTATTTTTAAATCTTTCAACAAAGCTATAAGATCTCCTAATTTAAACAAAATAAAATACTAATGCATATCATTCAATGCGCCTTTTTTATTTGTTTTTTAGGAATTAAGTGTAAAAAAAAATATATAAATAGAAATAAATATAGTTAAGAGTAATGTCCGTGTAAGCAATCTCTACTCTAGATATATAATATTGAAAAGTAATTTAGGAGTCGAAAGCTTTGTTGGAATGTTCATTAAATTAACATTTTTATTACGAAAAATCTTTTGGAAATTTATCAACCTAAAGAAATTTCAGTTCATAAAAATTACTTCCCTAAAATCTGCAATGCATAAAATAAACTCAGAAAAATAGTATTTCAAATCATACCGATCTTTATTGTTTTGAAAAGCTTTCGATATAATATTATAGACATGAAAGTGAAAAAATGTTGCGTGAAAACCTTAAAATACATAAAATGGAAATACCTTGCTTTAAAAACACAGACAGAAAGCATTAAAAGACAAAACTTAGTTGTTAATGATAAAAATATAAAACTACAAAATGTGTAAATTAAAAATAAGAAACAATTTAAACATTAAATATATGCTGGAATTAAATTATACAAAATTAATATAATATACAGCATTTAATATGGGAACATTCATAAAATCTTAACATATCAAATTTTCAAAATAAATGAAGAGAAAAAAAAAACGGAAATTCAAAAATGAAAACATCTTTGAAATAGTTTTTTTTTTTTAAATAAATGAAATGAAATGAAAACATAGCGAAGCAGAAAACCAAATATAATTTAGTTCTAGACAAATTATTAAATATACAGAATGGAAATATTGAAAAAAAAAAAGACAAAAATACATTAAATAATATACATAATTAAATTAACAACAAAAAAATAGGGAAATAAATTTAATAGCTTAACCATTTACAAGAAAGAAAACAAAAGCAAAAAAACAAACATGATATTTATTAAACTTATTTTTCAATTTAATCTATATAATGATTTTTTATAGATATACAAATATATATTTTTTTCCAATTTAAATAACAATTTTTTTTTAAATAAATATTTTTCTTGTTTTGTTAATAATTTAATTTAATTTTTTTTAAGTTTTTATTAAAAAGCAAAATGTAATTAATCTCATACTAATTTAATTGAATTTTCTTCTAATTCATTTGTATTGAATTTTACCTCTAGATTTTATGTTATATAATTTAAAATTGTTTTATTTTTAATTTGTGGTAGTATACAATAACTATTATTATTATAAATTAATAAAATTTTCTTCTTCAAATAAATTATTTTATATTGTTTTAATTTTATTTGACTTAATTTTGTTTAAATTATTTTAATCGAATTACCTTACACCTTTTTCTAGGTGGGTGTTAAATGCAAGTTTGAAATTTCTGAAAATTTGTTTTCTCATCTCTTTTATTTACTTTTCGAATTCGAACTTCAAAAAAATTGAAATGTCATTTGATAGAACAAATTGTCAATCTTCGTTCAATATTTGATCCTAAGCCCCTTTAATCCAGTGACTTAAAATTGCTAAACCACGGATCAAAAATATTGAATAATTCTGAAACTGACTCTTTGCCTCAGAACCTTTTAAGAACTTGCTTGTGTTTTTAATTATATTTCTAACTTGTTAACAAAATCTCCTTACCTGTACAAACATTTCCGAAAAAATAGAAACCTTCAAATAGAGCTAATCAATTCTGAAGTTTATGATAAAATTCCTTTCATAATTGATATTTCAACTATCTGATTGTGTTAGTGTTTCTGTCTGATTTTTGAGTTTATAGACTTCATCAAGTTCAACTGACAGTTGAATAAAACTCATACATGACACAAAAAAAGAAGATCTTAATGCTGAGCAGGATTGAAAGCTTCATTTATTTCTGTTAAATGCAAGGGTTTTGAAATAACCCCAGAATGATAAAGATGAATTTTGATTACAAAGTCAAATCAATACGTTTACACAACAATATTCATTTTCAATGCTAAGCTCCTAAGATGGTTTAATATTTCTTTTTTGACAGTTCAATTTCCCGCCCGCTATCTCATAATTTCCACTCATTTAAAAAAAAAAGTGTTAATGTCTCAATTTCTCCTGTATCTGTTTTTTAAACATTAGATTTTGAGCCGAAATTTCCTCTTATTTTTTCTTTCTTTACGTTGAAAACATTGGACTCTTTTAAAGCGATACAATTTGTCGTTTTATGGTTTTAGATTTTTTATTACTTTATATTATTTGTCTACGTCTTACAAACCAGCAGCAACTTTAAGTAAGTATTAAATAAAGTTAATTTTTATTTCGGATTTTCTTAATAAATTTAATTTTTAAATGTTGATTAATTTTATTCCAATTATTTCTTAATTTATATATTAAAAACCAAGAAACGAATTTTAAATTAGAAAATCGAAAGAATAATAAATTTTTAAAATACATACGCGTAAACTCTTTAAAAAAAAAATTATCTTAAAAACAAACCCTTTTTCAGATGAGAATAAATTTAAGTTATTTATAAAATAAAAAAACATACAAAAATGTAAAATGAATTTTCATGTTTAATGTAAGTAGTGCAATTGAATATAATATGAAATAAAACAAATATTAAAAATAATCTTACTACTAAAACTTATCTTATCTACAAATTATAACAAAAAGAAGGTAAATAAAGAAAAAAACAAAATATTTTATAACCAAGTTAATTGGAAAAATTAAAATAAGAGAGAAAAATAGAGTAGGAACAATTTAAAACAAAACACAATTAAGTATAAAAAAGGTGAAAAAAAATTCAAAACATATCAAACTCGTGCCCGATTTAACTTATAACGAAAACAAATAAAATATAAATCATATTATTAAAAACAAAAATATTTAAACAACTGATATTTAAAAGTAAAAGTAAAAAAACTTAATGAAACATTATTTAACAAAATCTTTTAAAATTTAAATTAAAATCATATTTACAAGAAAAAAATATAAAATTATATTAAAAAAAATATATTTATATTTTAAACAATTTTTTGTTTTATAATATTATTTATACATACAGAAACAAAAATACCTTTATATACTAATTTCAATATAATGGTGAAAATAAATTCTTACATAAAATCATTTGATTGTAAACATGTAAAACCAACAAAGATTAAATTCAAATGAAAAATATAAAACTAAACAAACAAAATATTGTATTTTAGCCTTGTTCTTACATAAAAGTAATAATTAATTAATTATTACTGAAACAAAATAAGAAAATAAAAAAACAGAAAACATATTATTATAAAATATCTTACATAAATAAAACAAACAAAAATTAAGAAATGGAAATATACATTTATTAATCGGAAAAACTCTTTTAGGCAGATCAGATTTTTAATTCAAGGGATAACAACCAACAAACAAAAAATAAAAATGAAGCAATTTTTCCCTTAGGCAAATAGTAATAACGACCAGTCTATGAAATGCTATTATTTACCAAGTTTTTTATAAAATGTGAATTATATAAAATCAACAACTGAATTAATCCAACAAATTTGAATTAAAGGACATAAAATTATTGTAATAACAACAACAAAAACAATAACGACAGAAATTGAAATATTTGTTGTACGAAAGAGAGATATGACGTTGATATCAAAGATAAATTTAAAAATAAATTAAATAAAATTAATTATTATAATTATTATATGAAAACAAAAAATAAGAAAAATGATTAAATAAATGAAATTTTAAAATTGTTTTGTGTAATTGTACATAATATGAGTTTTATTTTAATTTTCTTAAAGGAGAGTCTTGATCTTGAACGTCTGTAAGATTTTTTAAGCAAAAATGCTTTGGTGAGTAATTTCTAGACAGGTGCGTGTTTTTGATAAAATTGAAATTAATGACCACGGACAAGGAAATTAAATTAATAAAGTCTTAGGCATGTCGATCACTAGGAAACTTAAAGTCGTTCAATTAATCTGGCTTTACAGGAGACTATTAGTTGTAAAACTATGTTGCCACCAACTTTGTAGCTCTTTGTCGGTGTCACTGGCAACTTAATTTTCTTGAAAAAACAACACTCTGAAATATAATATTTTGACGATTAAACAGTCTCTTTATACAATAAAACAGATATTAGAACCCAATTTCGGCATAGCTAATCGAAGTTGCCTAATTAACGGTGGATAGCAACTTAAGTTACACACAACTCCGAACAATTTTGTATGCAACTTAGTTGCATTGTGTGTGCTTGGAAATACATTTTCCTCCAGTAAAACCAGACTCGCGAATTTATGTTGTGTGCAACTTTCATATCCTTTTTTGATAGAAAAGTTTACTAGAAACAAAACATTACTGGTAAATTGGCCTTTGCGTGTCACATCAAAATTAATTTGTTTATTTTTTTGACAGACGAAGTTGAATGCAATTGGTTTTGTTTCTAGCAACCATATCTGTCAAAAAATAATCATGCGCATTACAGAATCAGGAGAGATTTACTTACATTTTCTCTAGAGGAGAAATGTCAAAATTGATACTTGAGTCCTTCTACATATTACCTACTTATCGGAACATTCTAAAATTCCTGAAGTCTAAATTCTGAATTCAGGAATTCATAAATTCATTTCGCTCGTATCTAAAAATTTTCAGTCGAGGTAAAACATACAAACAAATTCCTTAAATGTAAAATTTGTTAAAGGAGACAAAGCAATTTGAATTTGCGTGTAATGTGTTTGGCTTACTTGAATTCGTTACCGCGTCACACCTCAAATGTGTTTCCAGCTGAAAGAAGGAATGTATATTGAACGCGCCCACTGTCAAAACAAATGCCAAAATGTCAAACAAAATATGTAGTACATGAAAAAAGTACTTTTCTTCAATATTCATCTTAAACCAACAATAATTTCAAATTTGTTTTCTTTTCCAAGATCAATGGAAGAAAATTCAATAGAAAATTATTTATGAAACTAAACTTGTCATTTCATCTACCACCCCGTGTAAAGCAGTAGAATAAAATAACAACATATACAAAATTAGTTATTCGATTTAGTGAAAATATGTTTTGCTGTTTGAGGACTTGCCTTAATGGAAATCTGCGAACACCAAGATCAACCAGTCACAGATCCAGAGAACCAGAAATTCATCTGGATGCTGCATTTATGGGTGAGTTAAAATGAACTACTTAATAACTTGACCTTGTGATTGATGTTTGTGAATATCGTGTTGTAGGCCCAGAAGTGATTCTATTGTCGAATCAGCTGCGCATCACTGGAACCGGTGGCGCTTTGGCAACAGCTCCCCTTGTACAATCAAAATCATACTTCGAAGTTAAAATTCAACAAAGTGGCACTTGGTCAGTGGGCTTGGCAACTAGACAAACTGATCTCTCGAAGAAAATCGGTGGCACTGACCGAGAATCGTGGTGTCTGTGCTCGGACAACTCGACACGATTCAATGACGAGGTATTTCGACCGGCCGTCGTCACAGCACAGCCCCAGGCAAATGGCAACGCTTGCGGCGGACTGATTGGCATTGATGAGGACGCTGATGATGTCTTGCTGACAGTTAATCAGGCGATAGCCGCAACCTCACAAGAACAAGAAGACCGAGAGTTTCCGGGCGATGGTGACATCATCGGCGTCACCTTTGACCATATAGAGTTGAATTTCTACTTCAATGGCAAAAGTCTCGAGGTTCCATTCCGCAATGTCAAGGGCAGTGTGTATCCCGTTGTGTTTGGTAAGATTTTAACGAAAAAAAAACAAGCTAAGCCCCAAAAATTAAAATTCATTCCATTTTTAGTTGGAAATGGAGCGATTCTTGATGTTATCCTTGATAATTTTACATTTGGACCACCTCCTGGATTCGATAAAATTATGATTGAGCAATCTCTGCTTTAAAATCGGAGGCAGATCCCGTCCCGTCTCTTGATGGATAGGAACGAAAAGATGCCATTTAAACAAAACATTAAAAAAAAAAAAAACAAAACAAGAACAGAATCGCAGGAGACCAGCTTTAGTACTTAAGATAATGAAAACTTATTTATTTTATTTAACCAAAAAACAAATATAAAAAATGGAGAGCGCACTACCTATTTATTATTCACTCTCTTTATACATATATATTTAAATATAAATCTAAACTATATACACATTCCAAATTTAATGTACAACAGGATTATACATACATACTTACATATATGTGTTTGCTTCTTACTTTTTTGTGTTTGTCTAAGCAAAATGCGAGTGCGAGGGAGAAAATTTTGGCGTATGGTGCGTGTGTGTGCTATGAAAATAAAGAAAACTAATAACTGAATTTAAAATTTTGTATTTTGATATTTAACCTTCCAACTGTGAAACGATTGGAATAATAATAATACCCTAGTGCGTAGTTCATAGTTTAATACAAACTCTTAAAGGAATACCATCTTTATAATCATTTATCAGGGGGTAAGAGAAATATAGGTTTTGGACAAAATAAACAACAAAAGAAAAAGTATCCCATGTAACATAATATGTACGTCGAGTTGAAGACCTTTTGAAGCTTGAAGTCCAAACGGTTTTCTTTTAAAATAACATTTTATACTACGGTGAATGATATCGGTTATCTTTGCGTTCTTCCAATTCATTTGAATGTGGTCTTGATACGTAACTAGAATGAAAGTTTATGTCTGGAAACACTTGAGTCATCAGGGACATGACCGGAAAGATAAGGAGATCACAACATCATAGGTAAAAGTGTAGGAGAAGACCTTGAAACGGACGGCTCGAATTTAAATGGTATCGGAGAAAAATGGAACAAAAATTTAAGTGGATATCGTTAACAATTATATTCATTACTTGCTCCTATAATTTTCCGTAATCTTAAATTCGATAAATCAGTCACCAAAACATTTTTCTGGAGCTCAAAAATCAAAATTCATCGTTAAATGTCAAATTTTGTAGCTGATATATTCAAATACTTGGTAGAAACTGATTCCTAAATATTCTTATTTTCAGGGAGATATAATTCAGATCCATGTCGGCCAAGCTGGTGTTCAGATAGCAAATGCATGTTGGGAACTTTATTGCATAGAACATGGAATCAATTCAAACGGTTGTTTGTGTCAGATCCCAGAAGATGATTCGTATAAGACTTTTTTCGCTCTTTCACAATCAATGAAAGTAGTACCTCGTTTGGTGATTGTTGACTCGGAACCAACTGTTATTGGTTGCTACTATAAAATGTTAACTTAATGCAAAACATACATGTGTACATACATTTTTTAGATGAAATACGATTGGGTTGGTACCGTAATTTATTCCATCCGGATTCCTTGATAAACGGAAAAGAAGATTGTGGCAGTAATTTTGCTCGTGGATACTACAACATTGGCTTAGAGCTGATAGATTTAACAATGGATAGAATAAGAAGAATTGCTGAAGCTTGTGATAATTTAAAAGGCTTTCTTATGTTTCGGGCAATAGGTGGTGGAACCGGTTCCGGGTTGGGAAATTTAATATTTGAAAAATTCCAAATAGACTATGGTAAGGTGCCGAAATTGGAATTCATTGTGTTTCCTTCGCCATCGTAAGTGTTTAGTAAAGATAATGAGGGTTTTGTTAAATTTTTTTTGTTTGTATTTTAATTCTTAGAATGTCTCCACTTATCGTCGAATCCTACAATAGTCTTCTGTCAACTCATATGGGCATGGATGTAAGTGATTGCAGTTTCATTATGGACAATGAAGCTTTGTATGATATTTGTTCACAGAAATTGGATGTGAGGAGTCCAACCTATACTAATTTGAACAGAATTATCGGCCAAGTAGGTTTTTTATAGTAAATTTATAAAACCATATGCATCTTTTTGTGACTTTTTTTCACTATTCAAAGGTTGTGTCGTCATTTACTGTTTCGCAAAGGTTCAGTGGAAACTCAAGTTTTACATTTGGCGAATTTCAAACAAATTTAGTTCCATATCCTAGGATTCATTTTCCTTTAATAAGCTTTGCTCCATTTACAAGTTTATCTAAATCGTGCTATGAGCACATCACAACACAATATCTAACATTGCAATGTTTCCAACCATCAAATCATTTGATTCGATGTAATCCAACTGATGGAAAGTACATGGCTTGTGTTCTACTTTATAGAGGAGATATTTCACAAGGGGACGTTAATGCTAGCGTAAAAACTTTAAAAACAGAAGGTTTTGATTCAGCAAGATTTGTTGATTGGTCACCAACTGGATTCAAAATCTCTACTAACTCTATGGCACCAAGTTTTGTAAATGGAGGCGATTTTGCTGCTACAAATCAAGCTGTTTTAGGTTTAACTAACAATACTGCTATTAAAAAAGCCTGGTGCCGGCTGATGATAAAATTCAACAAACTCTTTAGTAGACGGGCTTTTGTTCATCATTTTGTAAGTGAAGGAATAGAGGAGTCCAGCTTTAAAGATGCATCGGAAAATGTTTGTTCTTTGATAAGAGACTATGAGGAGATTGATAATTAAGAAAAGTTGATTATTTTCTTGATGATATGGCAAAGAATACCTTAGATGGTCAACAACAACTATGGACAAGATTTCCGTTTAAAGGCGGAAGGTTATTTGAATCAACTACTGTATTCATTAATTGAAAATCAAAAGCAAATGTTACATTTTATTTAAAAATAAGAAACGAAATGAAATATATACAATTTTTAATTGTTCTTACGTTTTTTTTTTCTATTTTTAATTTAGAATACTCTTAAAAGTTCCCAGGAAGTCTAGGCTTAACTCTTTCGTCATCAAAATCACAACATTGCTCCGCCGCAGGCGATGTATCCGAGCATATGAATGGCCTAACCATCGAACTACATTGGGCATAGCTTTGACCAGTAACACTCTCATCATTAGGGCAACAGATAATCTCCTCCTGGTAGGAAACACAATTATTATTATTGGGTAAACATTGCGGTGGCATAATTGCTGCATTCGATAAATTAAATCTTCCGTCAATATCATGATCACAGAAGCACTCTGTTTGTTTGTACTTATTTCGCTTTGATAGCTTTCGACAGTCGAAACTGTTTCTCTGACAATAAGCATCTGGAGATGGTGCAATCCACATCATCCTCGTGCATTTTGCTAGTGCATTTTGATTAGTTTCTGGTGGGCAATAACTTGTTACATGTTTACTGGTACATGGATCATTCAATGCAACTTGGAAGCTACATGATGGTTGATCATCGCAGGTTTGATTTTGACAGGAGTCCTTCGGTCTGCAACAAACAGTCTCGTTGACCACAAAGCTTGATGACGGCTGGCAGGTCGAGTTGCAAAACCTCTCTTTTGCACTCAGTGCTTCGCCCAAGGTCTCCTGACCCTCTGATCGGGGAGGAGGTAATTTGAATACACCCCCAGGATAGCATCCAAAGCATCTCCTGGAAATGATTTGAGTTTGACATGAAGTGAGACAAAACCTGTCTTTTGCTCTGACAGCTTCTGTATTGAATCCTTGATCAAAGCTGTCAGGTTTAAGAGATCTTCCAGATTGTCGGATACCCTCAGACCTTTTCGGTTCGTGGGACCGAGAACGTTTTTTAGAACCTTTGCGATTACTCGATGTGTCTTCAACACTTTTGCACTTTTTGAGGAAACATGCCTTTGATTTTTCGTCTCCTGGTAGAATTTCATTGGACCTTGTTGGTAATGACATTCCTTTCTTATCGAAGTTGGAACTCTTTGGTTTGGTTAGTTGCTGTTTTTTTGGTTGAGAAATAAAAATCTGTGTGATAATGCTGGTGGTTGAGCTATGTTGTGATACAGATCCTGTCGAAATCCCATCAACATCAGAAGCAATGTCGTGATTATAATCCACATGGCATTCACAAATACAGTCTGCTGGCCCTGGAACGTTTGACGGTTTGGCTATCACTTTTGGTCTTTTAGTTACTTCATTATCAGCTCCACCAAAAAAGTATTTTAACGATTGGATACCAGGCAGTTGTGGCAAGGTGCAATCCTCATCGGCTGTGTTATTGTCAACAACGTAAGACTTTTGGCTAGAAAGCTTATTGGCACTAGTCGAACGATTCCTTGGGGTTTCACGACTTGTGCTTCTTGACTGTCGTGTTGGTTTTTGCGGCACATCTGATCGGCCAGGCTTTGGTCCTCCTGCACGAGATAACCCCTGAGTTCCTTTCCTGCCTCCAGATTTAATATTCATCGGTGCGTTTCCCGTGTTGCTCGCACTATCAACCTCCTTATAATCATAGATCAGGGTGCAAATATCCTCCGAAGCTTCTGCTAACGAAGCTTCTTCCAAACCCTCTGCGATGTAATGATGAATAAAAGCACGTCGACTATAAAGCCGATCATATTTGTCAATTAGTCGACACCAAGTCCTCCGAATAATTGTGTTATTTGACAAGACCACCAACGACTTGTTTGTATTCCCCAAGCCTCCTCCAGGCACAGAATATGGAGGCTCTGTATTGGTACCAACTTTAAAACCCGTCGGAGACCAGTCCACGAATCGGATTGATTCGGTTGCTTTCAAACGCATAATGCTTGAGTTTATGTCAGAGTCCGAGACGTTACCACGATAAAGAAGCACTGAAGTCATGTATTTTCCTTCAACAGGATTACATCGTACCAACTGATTTGATGGCTCAAAACAGGCAGTTGTTATTTGCTCTGTCGATAGTCGGGTATAACCGGATCCGGTTCCAGGTATGAAGGGAGCATAGCTAACAACTGGAAAGTGAATACGTGGATATGGAACCAAATTGGTTTGAAATTCAGCAAAGGACACGTTTGAGCTTCCTGAAAACCTTTGAGATGTCGTGAAATTCGACGCTGTCTTCAGGAAGAAAAAAAAAACTAATTATTTGAAATGAAACTTCAAATAACTTAAAACCAACCTGTCCAATTATCCTGTTGAGATTCTTATACTTTGGGGCATTTATGTTAAGCTTTTTTGAACAAATATCATAGAGAGCCTCATTGTCAAGGATACAACTACATTCTATCGAGTCCATGCCCAAATGTGTCGCCAAAAGAGCATTATAAGGTTCGACAATCAACGGGGAAAGTCTATATAGAAAAGAATTCAAAACTTTCAAAAATCATTTTTGGAAAATAAAAAATCTTACGATGGTGATGGAAATATAATGAACTCCATTTTTGCGACTTTCTCATAAGTATTTAAAAGCTGCTCTGCAATAAGATTGCCCAGTCCTGATCCAGTTCCTCCTCCAATCGATCTAAAAATAAGAAAACCCCTTAGATTGGAACACGATTCTGCCACATTTCGGATAGCTTCCATTGTAATGTCTATAAGTTCCGCACCCATAGTGTAATAACCTCGAGCAAAATTGCTGCCGCTGTCCTCTTTTCCGGTTATAAGACTGCAAGGACTATAGAGACGTCCATAGGGTCCAGTACGAACTTGATCTGGAAATCAAAATGAAGTTTTTAAATTATTACATTTAGACTTCACTCAACAAACCTATAACCGTTGGTTCAGAATCAACCAAAATCGCACGTGGAACAACCTTATTCGATGTTTTGAAGTCGAAGAAATTTGTAAAGGTTGTGTCACAAGGACACTCGCATAAGGTTCCATCAGCTTTGATCCCATGTTCGAGACAATATAACTCCCAGCAAGCATTAGCGATTTGAACACCAGCTTGACCAACGTGGATTTGGATGATTTCTCCCTTAAATATTTATTATTTAGTATTTTAACTACATTCGAATTCAATAAGGGAAATGGTTAATTTAAATACCATTTATGAAATTTTGATTTTAAACCATAAATTTTGAGTGAAGTTTTTCGAAAGTAGAAATTAAATTGAAAAGAGTTTATAAGCTTTTTTGTTTGTATTAAAAATTTGAACAAAATTAGCAGGTTAGGTATATTTATGATTTCAAAATCTTCTTCCAAATTTATGGAATCTCATTCATATTCGAAATTCAAGATGCTAAAATAGGTCCTATAATTTTCAATGACTTTTAAAAAATTTCGACTGAATGAAAATATATTTTAATTAAAATTTTTGAAAAAGACGGTTTTTTTGTTTGTTTTATCTTATCATTCCATATAAAAACAAAAAATTTAGAACAAGCTTTATTTGAAATCCGTGAAAATAAACCTCCAATTAGAGCAGCGGCAAGAAGTTTCAATATTCCTAGGAAGATTCTTCAGGACCGAGTTCATAATAGAACTGCAAATAGCCTTGGGAAATTTGGTCCTTGCCCTGTACTCTCTGCAGAAGAAGAAAGTAAACTCAAAGACTGGCTTATAAATTTAACAAAATGTGGGTTTCCTCACACTTGTGAAAACCTTTTAAAAACGGTTCAAGATATTTTGCAAGAAAATGGAAGAAAAACTGCTTTCAAGGACAATAAACACGAAAAAAATGGTATTATGGTTTTATGCGACGCCATTTCGATTTAAGCTTTCGAAGCTCTGAAAGTGATTCTAAAAGCCGAACTCAAATTACATAGGAAGGAATAAAAAAAAGGATCAGAGCTCAAAGAATATAATATAACGCAAGAAGATGCCTTGGACATTTTTGAAGATTCGTGTAGAGTTTTTAATGCTCATGAAAAAGGTTTTAGTGTGGCCCCAAAAAGCATAAAAATTAAAAAGAGAACTTGACAGTGTTAATGACCTTTTCAGCTGATGGAAGAACACTTCCTTCTATGGTTATCTTGTCCTACCAGAGATCCAAAATAAGAAACCTTACTGGGTTTTTGACAAAACAGAGAGTGGGTGGATGCGTGGAGAAATCTTTCATCACTACTTATGTGAAGGAAGGACTTGATGTATGGATAATATAATTTTCTATGCACTCCTCCAAACACCACCCATATCCTTCAGCCGGCGGATGTGGATGCATTTAAGGGTCTCAAATCCGATTAAAAAAATATTTTATCTGAATTGCGTAAACGTTCAGGTAGTCACGGTGCAACACAATCAACAGTTTTTGTGATATATTGGACGAGCTCCTTAATTACAATGATAGGACAACCATTATAAAAAATGCTTTTAAAAAATGTGTATTGTTTTAATTTGATCCAAATGTCTGTGACTACTCAAAATGCATAAAGAACGTGTTAGAAGCTTTAAATACCAGTGTGTCTAATTTTGGTGGTATAACTGTCATCGATTTAAATGTCGGTGATCTTGGTGACAAATCTGAAGATAATCCTGACGTTGATGCTCTTTGCGATGAAACTCCTGGTGCCAATCATGGTCCAGATTTTGAAACTTTATCTGTGCACGGTCTTAAGACGAATGATTCCTGTTTTTTGAATTTATGGCGTTTTCAATTGGCAATCTGGAAGCAGAAAAAAGCATTCTGAAAACGTTCAATTGGGCAAAAGTGACAATTCTGATTCTGAAACACATTCAAAGATTTTAAATGTCACACTTGACAAATGTCATATTTTTTGAATTAACAAATTGTGCGCACTGTGAAGCGATTCCTTGAAAGTAAAATTAAAATATAAAAAATTGGAAAATAATATTGACAATAGGTCTGTTCCAAATGTGTGAAATTCGAAATTCACCGAAAAATTGCGAAAAGCTGTTCCAAGTTACACATTTTTCGTAGTTTTTCACAGAAGAGAGAGCTCTAGAGAGAGCAAAAAATTTCCCCACCCTGCGAATTTCAGCCACAAAAATTTCTGTGCACAGAAGATTTAAGACTGTCAAATTCAAAAAAAAAAGCATTTGACATTTTAGTTCTGCCGTTAAAATAAACGAATTTTTTAAAATTGAATTTTACATTCTAGTTTTCACTATGGAAAACACCAGTATTGAGTTTCGAATCGAGTCGTCAGACTCTGATGAAATGATTTTTTTTTTAAATTTTTGACGTTTCGTAGATTCTGTGATTTTCTGTGAAATATCGTTCCACTTCGTTGTGCATAGTTTCTCTCTCGCTGAGAGAATTTTACCCCCACTCCTTAAAAAAATGTGTGCTGTGAATTTCTGTGCACAAAACACTTGGACCTAATATCTTAACAATTGTTCCTAATTTGTTAGAAGCATTGTTGGAGTCGTCTTCCTCATTTTTTTCATCAAGTGATAACGGTGCAAGTGATGCAGTTAATTTTCTCTTACAGGAGTTTATAGTTTTGACCAATACAGGCACACCAAACTTAAATTTGTTTAGAATCCAGAAAAACTGTCAAAAAAAACTGCCAATTAAAAACGACATAAATGTACTAGATAGCGATTTTAATGTTGGTGGTCCCAAAGATATTTCACATGGAAGTTTTATAGAGAAATTATTCTGCACCTAAAAAATGATCTAATTAATAAAAATATCGACAATAAAGCTGTGCTTGATGTTATTCTTCAGACTAAGCAAAACATTTTTGGCGTTTCTCAAGTTATTTACGAAGTAACAAGCGATGGTACATTTTGATAGGAGTACTTCAGCCCATTTTAAACATTGTTCAAGAGGTTTCCCTACCTTATGAACATGATTCAAACAGTGTCCAGGTTCCAGGAATCTTCTCTGGGTAATCTGTAGTAAATATGTACAGATAAAGAAAATAAGGTTTAAGTTTCAAAATCTTTTATCCTAAATTAATCTCAGAGTGCTTTTTAGTTCATAACATAATGTAGATATTTAATTATAGTTAATTTTTTTTTTTGAAATTAGTTAATAGTAACTTCATTTACTACCAAGTCGAGGATATGTCCAAATACCTATATTTGTGTCAAAAAATCAAGCGTCTTCGATCAGTTATTTTCGTTTGAAATATATTAAGTTTTTCAAGAATTGGACAATTCATATTTTTATACGCCGAATGATTTTTTTTTAATTGTTAAAAAAGTGAATCTCTTTGTACTTTATATTTTAAACATGTTATAATTATATAATTATTTATATTAAGTCAACAAAAGTTGATACAACATTTGATAATAATTATAGTTCATAATATCTCTATTACCAATATATGTAGGAGTTCCGCAAGGTTCTGTCTTAGATCCAATTTTGTTTCTTATTTATATATCAATAGTGTATAATGTATATACAGGGTCCGGGAGCACACGTTGTGAGAAGTTCTGCATTTTCATGCAAAAAGTAGGGACCAATAATAAAGTTTCGACTAATGCCACCCACCCAAACCAAACAGTGACCTTGGGACCTTCAGAGGGCCAATAACGGAAGTTTTGTTTGCTCTTATGTTGCTGCTGCAAAAACCCGTTGAATAAGGAAAGATTAAACAGCTTTCTATTACACCAACAGCAACAAACTACTTATTGCACTCTACGAACACAATTGTACCAACATTTTCGAGACTCGAGCAAACGTCAAAATTCTATCCACAGTTGGATCCTACTTCTACTTTTATCGGCAGTAACGATGTTTATTTAGAATACGAGTAAAATCTTACCTCACTGCGGATATTTTTCAAAAAAAAATAAAACACAACTAATATCCCAAATAATGCTGTAGATGTTATTTTGTCTCCTCATTGTTTCAATATCTAATAGTTGCTGAATATTTCACATATGTTGGCCAAACTATTTATAAAATTTTGAACACAGTTTTTCGTAAAACTCGGGTATTCTCGCAGCACTCCACCTTAAACATTACCGGGGCCAGGCCCATCCAAACTAAATTCGCTGTGATCCAGTTAACCTAACCTTTCATGTTACAATTTTTAGTATTTTCATACGATGACAAATTTTCACCATAAAAAAAATCGTCATAAGAATTCGAAAAATCGTTCAAATTTATATTTTTTTAAATTTTAGTGAAATTCCAACGAATTTTTTTAATGAATAAAACAAAAATCATTTCCCGTCAGATTTTTTGGATTTTAAAAATTACAAATTTCAGTCAAATATTTTGGTGAAGAAAAATGTCCAGTAATGTATCAAAAGTCTTCAAAAAATAAATTTCACAAAAATACTTGTTAACTTTATTTCCCAGGGTGAAATAATCCATGTTCATGTGGGCCAAGCTGGAGTACAAATTGCCAATGCCTGTTGGGAACTCTATTGCCTTGAACATGGAATCGATCAATTTGGCTGCTTATATGACTATTCTTTGAATGATTCATTTCAAACGTTCTTTGGATACTCGAATACTTCAAAATTAGTGCCCCGTTTGGTGATGGTTGACTCGGAACCAACTGTAATAGGTTTCACACCACAATGACATTTGCCATTATAGATCACGAATTAACTATCAGAATTTTTATATGTCCGCAGATGAAGTAAGAACTGGCACATATGGAAGCCTCTTCAAGCCTCAGACCCTGATAAGCGGTAAGGAAGACAGTGGAAGCAATTTCGCACGAGGATATCATACCCTTGGAACCGAACTAATAGACTTAACTATGGATTCGCTGCGAGATGTTGCCGAAGGTTGTCCAAATTTGAAAGGTTTCCTTGTTTTCCGATCGACTGGCGGTGGAACCGGATCAGGATTGGGCAATCGGATAATGGAAGAAATCTCGAATGATTATGGGAAAATGTCAAAAATGGATTTCATTATATTTCCATCTCCATCGTAAGAAAAAAAAAGGAGGGACATGATAAAAAGTATTGACGCTTTCCGAATTGAATTATCTTTTGTACTTTCAGGACAACTCCGCTGATTGTTGAACCCTATAATAGCTTGTTGGCAACTCACATTGGTATGGATTTCAGTGATTGTACATTCATTTTGGACAATGAAGCTCTCTATGATATTTGTGAAACAAAACTGGGTGTCTACGCCCCGACATATACCAACTTGAACAGAATGATTGCACAGGTTTACTTCAGTCATTTGAATTAATTCAAATAAGTCTTATGCTAACATTTTAGGCAATTTCAACTCTGACAGCATCACAGCGGTTCTTTGGAAGCTTGAATGTGTCCTTTACTGAATTTCAAACGAACCTTGTTCCCTTTCCACGAATTCACTTCCCATTGGTTAGCTATTCGCCTCTGATTGCCATGAACAATGCCTGTTACATTGAACTCGGCACAGAACACATGACCTTTGATTGCTTCCATCCGTCCAGCCAGTTTATTCGGTGTAACCCGGCGAAAGGAAAATACATGTCCTGCGTGTTGTTGTATCGGGGAAATGTTGCATCTTCTGATATCAATTCAAGCATTAAGGTTATGAAATCTAGAGGATCTCTTAATTTCGTCGATTGGTCACCGACGGGATTTAAAGTCGGTATAAACTCGATGCCACCATGTGCCGTGTATGGTGGTGATATTGGGCCTACAGATCGAGCAATGATGGCCTTAACGAATAATACCGCCATCCAGATAGCTTGGTGCAGAATGCTGAACAAATATATGCAACTGTTTAATCGAAGAGCATTTCTGCATCATTTCTTAAGCGAAGGTCTCGAAGAGAGCACATTCCGAGAGGCATCTGAAGATATTTGTACGTTGATTAGTGATTATCGAGAAGTTGAAGGGCTTTCGGCTTGTACAGAATCCTCAGTGCGTGATAATCGTCCGCCGCCGTCATCGTTTCAACAAAGATTTAAAATGTACGACGACGATAAAGGTTGCGATCCTGAAAATCATGTAAATTATTTTCAAAAGGCAATGACAGGAAATTTTGAAACCAAAGCTTAGGGAAGGTTGACATGATTTTAGATATTTTTAGAATTCATAAACAAGTCAAGTTTCTGTATCTGTAGACATTATTGATTCTTATTGCAAAATGTTCAATACTCGTTCTCATAGCAAACAATCTCAAAAAATACTACTGAAAAGCTGTTACAAATTAAAAACTGTGCCTGCACAATCTGCACAAATCGTGGTATTATTAAAGCACAATATTTCTGATTGTGAGACTCATTTTAACCCGAAATTTGCCAATATTGAATCAGCAAAAATGTTCAAAATTCTCAAAAAAGGCTTCACGGTCGTCAATACCATTTTTGATTGTATGTGTTAATAAATTTTAGTAATAAGTTCTGAAATAAAAAAAATAATAATAATTAAAAATTGTATGGCATTTGAATTGTACGTTATTTTTACAAATAATTATGATTTTTTCAAAATTAAACACCTACAAATATGCAACGTAAACAATGTAAATTCAAACAGGTGCAATCGTGGTGGAAATTGTATCTGAGCTTCTCAAACTTCTGCTTGAGTTAAATTTTTGCCTAAAAGTATGCACCATTAAATGATACAAATTTTTGGGAAGATAAATTTTAATGTTGGTAGAAAATTAAATTTTACAATTATATTTTAGAGTCTACATCAAGGCGCATTGTGAATTTGTTTGTTACTTTCTTCCGAGTTTTGATAGTTTTTCAACGAGAATTTTATTTTAATGCTAAGCAAAATTTAAAAAAATTGTTCTAAAATAGATCAAGTTTATTTGGAAGTTTTGTAATCTTTGTAATTCGTCGCCTTAAGGCCTGCATTGGTTATGTACCTCTAAGTGATATAGCTTAGGAGTTATCACAAGTCCAATCAACACTTTTTCCATAAGACTTACATTAAAAAAAAATTTCAAAAGATCGACTCTTCTGAATATTAGCAAATACTGACTTACGTTTTATGTGGCACTAAGTCGACGCATTTCTAGACATGTTCGACATGAAATTTTTTTGCCGAAACTATTTATAAACGACCGGAAATATAAACTTCAAATTTTTTTTAAAAGATTCTAACTTGAAAAAAATGTAGTAAATGTATAGGACGTCTACACATTATGAGTACTTAGACTTACACACTATTTTTCTACAACAATAAAAACTTTTAAAAAATCTGTTTTCGAATATTTGAACAAATATTTTAAATGGCAAATCTATACTAATATATAAAGCTGAAGAGTTTGTTTGTTTGAACGCGCTAATCTCAGAAACCACTGGTTCGAATTGAAACATTCTTTTTGCATTGGATAGTTTATTTATCGAGGAAGACTTTAAGCTATACAAAATTACGCTACGAACAATAGGCGAAATATAGGTCACTGGTCATTATTGGTCTTTGGTCATTAATGGTCTTTGGTCATAAATGGTCTTTGGTCATAAATGGTCATTGGTCATTATTGGTCTTTGGTCATAAATGGTCCTTGGTTAATATAGGTCACTGGTCAATATAGGTCATTGGTCATTGTACCTTTGACCTTTGACCTCTGACCTATGACCTTTGACCTTTGACCTCTGACCTTTGACCTTTCACCAATGACCTGTACAGGCCAATGACCAATAACCTATAATGACCAATGACCTATATTAACCAAAGACCATTTATGACCAAAGACCAATAATGACCAATGACCTATAATGACCAATGACAATTTATGACCAAAGACCAATAATGAGCAATGACCAAAGACCAATAATGACCATTCTCCTATAATGATTCATAACCAATGACCAATGACCAAAGGAGTCTCTAATTTATCCCGATCGTGACGAACGCCATGCCATCGCCATTCAGTTGCGCAAAGGATTCGGACGGTTTGGTCTGCGCCGCCGTAGCCGTCCCTCCAAGTAAGGATGGTCTGCCACGCTGTCCCTACCATAAAATGTACTACATAGAACTTTCCGAGGTGGTTCCACTGCTTTCATGCGAGCTACCGAGATTATTTTTTTTTTTCAAGACACATCTGAATTCGAGGTAGATTGCGGAATCGTCCCTCCTTACATACGGGGCCATCAATTCTCCTTGCGACTTGCTTTGCGCTTAAGAGGTCAAAGTTTGCTACTATTGACCCAAGGTATTCATGCTCCATTACCTTAATTGTTTGACCAGTTGTTCTTCACGCAGTCGAACGTCACCAAGTACTTTGTTTTTCTTTCACTAATCAGCCAGCGGGATATCGTATTAAAAAGAGAAAAGAAGGCACGCATTGCATTGGATAGATTTTTGTTTTAAAACGAATCGTGGATTATCAATGTCAGGGGCCTGTTCTCTCCTTTGTGTATCATAAAATTTAATTTAAAATTCAATTGGTTTCTAAAACAAGGTATCTAAAGAGTAGACACATAAACACATAAGGACGTTGAAATGTCTAGATTCGTATAAGAAATTAAAAAAATATTTGCATAAATTAGACTGATTACAAGTTGAAAATCGTCAATAGGCTGTTTTCAATTCTATTTAGTTCAGTGCGTAGTCAATTTAATTTTGCCAAAAGTGGATGGCTTTTTTTCTATTTTAATTACATAAATTACCTACTAAGAGCAGGGGACCAACATTTTGAAAGTTTTTGAAACGGTTTTGAGTTTCATAACATATCATAAGAACTAAATTTTTTTTAAAAATATAATCAACCTACCACTATCAATCTTCTGATTTCAAAAAGGTGAGTCCAAGACAAATTCATAACGGCCATACATCTTCCAGACAATTTGAAAAACCCAGAAACTACTCTATGAAAATAAAATTTGAATTTTTTGAAATTTTTAACATTTCTTTGACATTTTTTTGACTATTCGTTGTCAGTTTTTTGTTTCAATCTTGGAAATTGTGTTCCTCTTTCTCAAAGGTAACAGACTTTCAGTTTTCGAATTGATAGTCAAGGTTCGAAGTTTTACAAATTAGTAGGGTCGGTTTTTGTGACACATAATTTGGTAAATACGAGCAAACTTTCAAAAATCGGAAACTATTCTGTTAAGAACTCCATTGTCTGGAGCCTCGAAGGATACGATAAAGAACTGGAGAAATCTAGTGATCGTTGGACCAGACCGACAACCACTGGCGAATAAAAGTGTAGTAAAATACCTTGGCATCTGGTTGGATCAGTACTTACATATATTTCGATAGACATAATGTAAGTGGCTGCGCTGACTAGAGCCAGGGAAGCTTTTGCTTGACGAAACGACTTTTTTATAGTAGTCTGCTTGACACCAGGATGAAAGTGATTTGCTACATGGAAAAGATTCGGGTGTTTAAGAGGCAGTGCCTTAGACGCTGCCTTATTGGATTGCACAGAACACCAGAGTCGGAGTACAAACATTATTATTCCAACCAGATTCTATACAATACAATCAACATAATCAGAATAGATCACTTCCTTCTAAAGCTGATTCGGGGTCACATTGCAAGAGCGATGTCCTGGAGTAACAGTTTAATTTTTGGGGCCTATTATACCCAAAAAATCAGTACTACTACGTCAGTCACAGAACCGTGCGGATAGGCAACTCCTTTATGATCGAGACGTCTTCGCACAGAACGGAGCTGAGCGCCTCCGGTTCAGTAGGACTGTGTCCGATCGGGACCGGAGAGATAGGGTAAAGCAGGAGAACTAATTCTGGTGGTTGCAAATTCAAATTGATGTCTCTTGACCTTGGCCGGCTTACATAGGTTTAGGTATTTTTTAGTTAAGTGGGGACAATCGTGGTGGCACCAAAAAAAAAAAAATTAAAAAAAAGTCAATAGTGATATGGTTTCAAAAGTAAGTATAGCAAACTAAATTGAATAAGCCTTGTTGGCCTTCTTGTTACTGTCAGAAGTCAGAAGTTAAGGTTAGAAATCATCTAAAATTGCTCCTTGCTTTAGTTATATGTAACTAACATGAAAATGTTCATAAAGTTTCAAAGAGAATGGTATATAAACTATTCTTTGTTTCCATTTTTTTTTTTTGTAACTTTTCCAAATTTTTAGAACAATTTTCGGCTTGATTCCTTGTAAACTCAGATAGATTGTCATACATTAAAAATCAAACGCTGCTGAATTATCGAAAAGATAAAATAATGTACATCAATCTTTCTCACTAACTGCATAAGTAATCAGTTTTATCGGTTAAAAAGCAAAACCAAAAAAAAAAAACTGTTAACAAGACAAAATACACCCGAAACCCGCAGGCTATCTATCATTTGTAAAAATCCGAAAATCTCCCAAGTCTTGAATTCTGAATAAAAATTCATTCACCTATTTTTGTACCTGGTTTTTTTCTGTTGAAGTTTGATTGTAACGCTTTTGGTTTTTCGCTCTTTTCAATTTACATAAATATTTATTTACATACATACATACATATGTATATCTAATATCTATCTTCGAGATACAAAACACGAGCCAAACTGGTTAAGCTTGGCCTAAGTCAAACATTCAGATCCAGAATGAATTTGAAAGATGTAAAAATTAATTGTTTCCGTTTTCGGTTATACTGCACATACATACATATGTACATGTATACAAAAATTTGATGTGCTTGATTTAAGCGTCAAATGGTTTGATTTTGATTTTATTTTGTTAAAAATAAATTGATGAATAAAATATGATGTTTTTTTTTTTTTGAAAGGTTTTACGGATATTATGTACTATGTATGTTTGTATGTGGAGATGCTCTACTACTCACAATCACGACAATTTTATGTTATTAAAAAATATAGATTTGACAATGATAGAACGAGTTTTTATCTTTAACTTGATGGTATATACCATCAGCTTTTTTTAAGAAGTCTTAAGTTCGTAGGTATGTAGTACATTTGATTGTGTGAAAAATAGCGTTAACACAACCATAAATTTGAGTTTGAATGTGTGTGTATAAATATTTTAGAACAACAATATGTTTAGTGTAAGTTTGTGATATATGGAATAATATTTTTTGCATCTTCGAATATTTATTCGAACTTTTGTTGGTGTGATGTTAAGACAAACGAAATATTGGGCGGAGTAAAAAATTTTTCGATGTATACATATTTTTATATCTATAAATAATAACAATAACGTTTGCACATTTATAGTAGGAAAGAGGTGGGATCTTTAAATTCATAATCTTTTGTATTTAAAAAAAAATTGTTTCAATTGGATTGTTGAATTTATCATTAGGTGCGATATCGCGAGATTTGAATTACAAATTGAATGAAATTGAACTTCAAATAATATGGAACAATGTTTGGAACTCCTTAGAAATGGATGGACAAAATAATGAGCCTTAGAAAGTACCTCTTTCATAAGATTGATAGCCATTGGCTATACTCTTATATCGACGGAAAATAAAAGGAAGAGAAATAATGTCAAAAGAGCGGCAAGAAATATAGTTTCGTTTGCTGTCACTGTCGCTCTACTTTTGTAGCGTCCCTGTTAAAAAACCCGATATAAAGTTTCTATTATATGGTCAAAGTAATGGGTCAACGCGTTGACTCTCTGACGTCAAAATTACGTCAATATCTGTCTCAGGGGTGTCACGTGCGTCGTATAATCGTCAACGAAAAATACTGTCACACATTTTTGAGTCAACGCGTTGAAAATTTTTTGTGACCGTGTAATTTCTCAGTCAATGCCATTAGGACACATTGGCGCATTTTTAGGACTGCATGCTGGTCATCGCAATGACTGTGTCCTAACCTAACGTTGACAAGGCAGAATTTTATACCGGGTCAACGCGTCATTGAAAATTTTAATCTATGTACATATCTTTATCACCATGAATGAAGAAAGAGGAAGTGGCAGCGAAAAACTGGACGAAAAGGCAGAAAACTGGGTATCCTTGGGCCAAAAATTTTGCACACTAAAAATGAGTGCTGGCAGCAAGTTACTGAAGAGCTAGGCATTCCAGTTATTAATGGGTTGGAAGATCGAAATAAATGGAAAGCACTAACCTTTTTAAGTCAAATTTGGGCAAAATCCGTATGCTAAAAAATCTGGTCAAAGCACTTTCGAAATACCCAAAGTCTCATGGGCTCATTTTCCAGTACCTACTGATGTTCAATGAGTCTTCGGAAGTGTCTCAAACATCGGAGTCGGTTATTTCGACGTCGAACTTGGTAAGTTTGTGCTATAATTTAATAGTCGACGA
Source organism: Scaeva pyrastri (assembly GCA_905146935.1). Classification (NCBI taxonomy): domain Eukaryota; kingdom Metazoa; phylum Arthropoda; class Insecta; order Diptera; family Syrphidae; genus Scaeva; species Scaeva pyrastri. The sequence continues at coordinate 76,000,805 of LR989927.1, forward strand.
ATTGATTTAACAGATTCAGTTAAAGCCTGTCAATAAAAATTTTTGCCCCATTGAAAAACGTCGAAAATGCAGCGGAAAAAAATCGCAATCTTTTGCTTCGGAGCCGTAACCGTATGAGAGATTTAGCGGGTGTTGACTGGGATTGCACACTCGAGCACAAGGCGACAGGTGGAATGAGAAGCTACAATCATGGGGCTAAAAATCAATACGGGAAAAAACAAAGATCTTTAGCATCGAGAGCTCGCAGTCATCCGCTCGGAACTACATTAATATTGCCTAAAGCTGCGTTCCAGATTTTTACCAAAGTTTTGAGGAACAAATCTATCTACTTCAACACAAAGCTAAGACTGTTTAACTCTAACGTCGAATCAGTTGGACTTGGTAGACCGAGAAGCACGTGTAGGAGAACAGTTGAGGAGGAATCTGCTAGACTGGGAAAGAGCTGTAGGGAGCTAAATACATCGCTGGAAACCGCACACAATGGAGCGTATAGGAATAGTTGATGCCTTATGTACCGCTAGGGAATACCAACGGACTTCCTAGGTCTGAGGTCCTATGTATGTAAGTAAGTAAGTAAGTATACAAAAATTACCCTAATGTATAATCAAGTCGTTCAAAATAGTTCAAATAATGTCTTCCGTACAAAATATGTCATTAGCTGTGCAAACAACAACAATTTGATTGCTGGCAAAAAAGACACCAGCAAAAGAATGGCAGCTGGGCTGGTGATATACAATAAGTAATGTGTTTGATTCTTTTATTGATTTGAATGCTGCACTAGCTAAGCTAAGCAGCAGGGAATAAAACACAACTATTTTTTATGAAAATGAACTATACCAGAGGTGTCTTAACATCCACTATCCGTCATTTTCAAATGATGATCAACAACTTTTTCTATGAAAAGTTTGGTGAATTTCACCTTTTTACCACATAAGTCACTTTTTTTTACACTTCGCGAACACGAACAGAACACATTAAGGCTTAAAAATATTATGAATGAACCACTGGACTTTTGATGGTGTTAATGTCCCCCGCTCTGCCCCCACCATCCAGAGAGGAATCAACTTCAACCAACAACGTGTGTACCACTATCTTGTCTGCTTTACCTGATTTTATTTTATTACATCATCTCTCATAGCCTCGATCGATCGATCGATGTGATTCGGTGCCTTAAAGTTGTTTGTGACTTTAAGTCGACGTCTGTCGTCGAACTGCGCTGTACTGCGGTACAATTTTATTTAAGATTAAAATCATGAATGGAAAGGATTTTTGATGGAAGCTAAAAGTGTTACGGTACTCGTGAATACTTATGTGTATGTGAAACTAAACTTAAGTGTCAAACGAATACCATACAAGATCATGTTTTCAATACACATACAATTTTAATATTTATTGGGTCACTTATCTATCACACTTCACTTGAAAACATACATATGTACATCTATATACAAATAGTTGACGTTTGTCCGTTGCGTTGGTTAACTCAACTCGAACTCAAACTCCAAACTGAAATTGAAACTCAAGTGATTATATGATGACAATATTTGTCGTAATACAGATTCAGGAAGTCAGTTGAGTGTTCGTGTGTCAGGAGAAATTTGTCGCACTCGCGTAGGAGATTTAATGATTTATTGCGACAGTTAAGGAAAGTAGATTAATGGCAGTGTTAACACGGTGCGGTGTGGTTATATGTTTCATATGAGCGTGATCAAATTTACAAAAGACTTGCAATTTTTTTTTTTCGAATCCAAATATATATGTCAAAACCACATATGTATGTATGTATATATTTAAATTTGAAGTTGATTTATGAATGTGTATATTATATTGTCTAAAGGTATGCGAAAAATTAATTTAAATTTTATTATGTACTAGAGGACCCGGCGAACTTTGTCCCACTTCAATTTTGTTCTTCCCAGCACATCTGGCTGTTAGATTGGTCGATATGTCAACAACCGATTAAAATTTTCATTATTTTCGGAACTTTCAAAAAAAAGTTTAATTATAATAAGATTATTAGAATTTTATTGAGCTGAAGTTTGTCATTTCCTTGGCATTTTAAGACCAGTAAATTTCATCACTGACAAACTGAAGATAGAACATTTTAATAACTGTATGATGGTGACAGAATGCCAGGCAACTTTATAACTTTTCTTAAATGTTGGACAGAGGACTGAAATATATAAATTTGACAACCAACTGACAATGAAAAATATTTTTTTTTGCAGTTAGAAGAAATTGTATGAAGTTGTGTTTTTTATTGTCTTCCTCGGATTTTTTTCCATACTTTTCCACTTTTTAAACCTTCTCTGGACTAAGACAAACATTTCAAAACCAAAATCAGCCAAAACGGTCAAGTCGTTCTCGATTTTTAGAGAGACAAACAAACAGAAATAGATTTTTATATATTTTTATATAGAAAGATATTGAAAGGAAAAATTGCGAGCTTTACAATATTTTGATAAGTCATAGCTAACTTTTTTCGATCTTGTTTTAAATTTGTCAGATTTGGTTATTTGCAAAATTATTTATGATATTGACCTTTAAGTCGTTTGAATACGAAATGTAATTTAAGTAAATAATAATAAGAATAATAATTTTAGCAATCGAATTAATTGAATTTAAATACGATTTGATTTAAGTTGAGTAGGTACAAAATAATTCCTATGAACGATTCAACATTTAAGCCCCAAAACTGACAGCCTAGAAACATCTATAGTCAATTTAATTTTAGTTTGCGAGTCTCATTGGACACGATTTTTTAAATAAAAGAAATCGCTTTACCACCGTAAATACGTATCGCAGAGGGGTCAAGTTCAGTATTGTAATGCTGGAAATCTCGTCTTTCCAACTGTGTACCCACCTTTACATAGAAGCAATTTACAATAACATTATCGAGGAAAATCCAAATTAAACTTTCAAATCTCTATATCTCTATAAACCAACATTTTTTATATAACTTAAAATAAAATGATAAACAAATGAAAGACCGTTTATTCTCAGTTGTGTAATTTCAAGTTAAAAAACAATTTTACAGTTAATGAAGCAGAAAAAAAAATTTACTTTTATGGTGATATTCATCAAAAGTGAGAGGAATCAGCATGACAGTGGCACCCGATCTATTAATCTAGACAGCGCTCTAGCCACCATAGGCGACATAAAGCTCCATCAACCAGAACAGCCTAACTCTATAAATGCAAAACCATCAAACCACCAGGAGATCACCTTTCAATTTGGCTCCACTCCAATTCACTAAAATAACAACAACAACAACACAAACACCAACCAACTAATTTTAACATGTTAAAATTTTGAACAAAATAAAAAAAAAAGTTAATAACATTTTCCGGTCTCCATTATAAAGGTATATATTCAATATAATATCTATCGAAATTATATTATAGATATGTATGTGGATAAATTTATTTTCAAGACCGGCTTTTTGGCCATTTATTAATATAATCTATGGTCAAGTCGATTCGTCGTGAAATTCATGAATGAAACTTACCCGTTTTTTTTTTGTTTTTTTTTTTTTTTTGCTTTACAACAAGATCTATCCAAATTCATAGCCAAGACCGTAAATATTTTAGCATCACACACAACGCTTCTAATTTTGAACCTCATCACAGGTATAAGAGTGAGGCTAGTAAATGGTGTTGTTTGCACTCTACCATGATATGGCGCTGGTATATAAATTTGCTGATTATGCTAAGCGACTAATTTATGCCAAAGAAGACTGATTCATTCATGATTATGGAGATTTGGTGTTAGAGTTATTTTAACATATCGAGTTTTATTAAATTAAAAAAAAAGAACAAGACTCAAAAAACACCCAAGAGAGGCTTTCTTAAATTGAGAGGCTTAAAATTAGTCACCGGACAAAGTGAGAGCTTTTTTTTATTTTAACCAATTTGATATGCTAAAATGCTAATGCTGTGTAAACATATTTATATATTTTTATTTTAGAATGTACAAAATAAAAATTGAAATCTACAGGTATTTATATACACAAGGTATTTTTGTATTAAGAGATGAAAAAATTAAATTTATTTATTAGTTTTAAGCGCCGTAATATAATAAAATGTAATAAAAATAAATGACGAAATTAATTATTATTTAAATAGTCGAGTTTTAAACAAATGCAGCAGTAGTATAATAATTACATTTTTTTACACTTAATTCGTAGGAATCGTCTACAGGATGTTAAAACATCATGAGTTTCTATAGCCTTAATATTGGTTTCACGATCTTCACGCCCCCCACCCCCATTCTGGAAATCTGGCAGGTATATTTATGGATATACAAAAAGTATATAAGTAATATTAAAACGTATTTTCATATCCTTCATGGTCTAAATTAAATTCAAAATAAAATTTAGTTGATTTTCTCGTATAAAACAAAAGAGCTGAGGTTCAAACCATATTTTTTATGAGTAATTTTAAATTCATACATTTTAGTATTCAACTTCCCGAATTTGCTTGGCTCTATTTTAAATGGAATCCAAAAACTTTAATCTCAGAAATTGTGGCCCAGTTAAGAGCTGACACTTAAATAACAGTGAAGTTAGCTGACAAAGTATTAAATAATTAAAAAATCAATTAAGTTTGGTTTCGCATCCAAATTTGAAACTCTTTAATGCTTTTGAGTTTCAAGAACTTCGTTTTTATAAATCGAGTTAAAATTTAAATGAAAAGTAAGTTGAAAAATGTCAGAATCAGAAAAAAAATACATATAATAAATTATTTTTGTATTATTATCCCTGACGAAAATATTTCGTGTAACCTTTTCCAACTTTTTAAAGGATGTTTTCAAATTTGCTTACATTTTAAATGAAGGACACCAATGAGAAGTTATGTACTTATGTCTCACACCTTTATTTTCCCCAATTTCCTCCGGGCAGAATAAGTTAGGTGCGGCAACATAATCAAAATCTTTCAAACGTCAAATCCATGAATGGACATAATTTCAGAAAATAATATACAAACTTTGCTCCAGTTAAAAGATTTACGTTTTAATGCGTGAACGTTCCACATAACATCAATGAATTAAAATTCAATTTTAAATTCAAATTCACAGTGTTATACCATTAATCTATGGTGTAAACATTGACCGGAAATGACGTTTTCCCCCATTTTGACCTCTATATAATGTAATGTAATGTTTTGCAGGCTACTTGCCTTCGTCAATTACCTCATCAGTTGTGGGTTATATTGTTGGCAGAGTGGCATGGTAAGGTAACATGCAAATTTTATGCCAATGGAGTAAAAAGTCACTACACATACAAATTAAACTGCTACCAGACCCAATACACCTGAGGGAGTTTATGGCGCACGTTTAATATTTGGCTAAAAGCCAGATGCAGCCCCATAACCCCAGTAGGTAAACTGAAATTTGTTCCATGAATGAAATATTGTAATGGCTGATTTGTTGTTTGGATTTTTTTTGTAAATTTAAATTTTTTATTTTTTACTTTTTAGCTCTGACATGATTTTATTGACAGCCCACGCGCTATTGCTGTGCGCTGTTAATTTGAATACACAGTTAAACATTATACAGTATATAACATACATATGTTAGCTCTAAGCCAATGTTTGGAGGGAGCAAAGAGTACGGGGAGTCGGAAAGTCTGGTTTTGGCCAAGTTTTCTGAATGAAATCTTAATGAATGAACATAAATTTTTTTTCAACTTCGTTTATACATATATTAAAAAAACGACAAACAAATGCAGTTATTGTGTATATCTATAGATGATATCTTGCGGCTGTATTTTTGTAGTGGCATGATGCCGTAGCAGCCGCGTGCCACCGTCACTATTTTGTAGTTGCATAAATAATACAGTGAAGTCTCCTTTCACCAATTGTGTCAATTTGGGACTGTTCATGTTGAAATAACATTATATATGTCAGATATCAGATTGACTGTCATATGGGACAATGTTGCCAATACAAAATATAAAAAAAACCTCAATACATGACAAGAGGTTTTCGAAAATGATTTACGTACGGTTTGGCATAAAGTACCCATAGTACGTGTTTTGAGAGAAAAGTGCTTTGATACACTTGGTTTTGGTCTAGTAAGGGTGATTTTTTAAGCGCAGGTTTTTTAAAAATCAATCGAATCAAATGGTCCATTTGAAAGGTCCAATTTTGCGTCACTTTTTTCAAGCATTTCGGACTGTATTCCACGAATTACACGTGTTATGTTATCCTTTAAGGCTTCAATAGTGTTCGATTTGTCCACACAGACAAGAGGCCTTAAATCGCATGATCTTGGATGCCAACTCACAGGGCCATTTCGAAAGATAAGCTGGTCATCAAAATCATCCTTCAACATGTCCTGTCCATTAATTGTTTCACGAGCTATGCCACACAGCTCGTACCGTCCTGATGAAACTACAAACTATGGAGGTAACAAAAATTGCACAATTTTCACAGAGCACTAATTTTGATAATAAATTTCAAGAATTAACAATCTTTGCTCGTTTATAAGTCTTTCCATGATGAAATAGCGGAAGATACTGAAAACTTTTCACTTTGACGTGGTGAAAAACTTAACTCTTAAAAAATCACCCTTTATAGAAAATTTTAATATGGTGTTCCTCAAGGGTCAAAATTTAGTCCGAACCTCTTTATAATATACATGAATGTGCATTTTCAGACGATACTAGGTTTATAATGGTATATAAGTTCGTGTATTTTTAAATATGACTTCCGGCAAACGTATGTCTGCCACAATTTCGAGTGTCTTAATCTATTCAATCAGTCGAATTTTTGCACTTCTTTTTCCAACTTGAGTATTGGCTTCGAATGCTTTCAGAGTAACTGTCGTTTTGTCGACATAAATAAATTATTTTACATAGTTCCATATAAATCGAGATGCATTAAGGCTGACAAAAGAGGGAAATAAAGTTGTCAGCAAACTGATGTTGCTATAAATTGATAATGAACGGCGTTTTGTGACAAGTTGCGCCGCCACCGACTGGCCGGAACCAATAATGTCTTCGATGTTTGGGAAGTGGAATTTCTAAAATAAAGTCACGTCGTTGGTCGCAGAGGGTTAACGAAGTCACTTTCCTTGGTGCCCTTATTTCTTTGTTTTTTTGATTATCGAAAAAAGTAAAATTGGTGCGAAAACAAATGATTTTTTCACTAGACCGATTATTTGACCGTAAAATAAACGAAGTGCTCTATGAATTTTGCGAAACGTATTTATGTTTGTTTTCCATAATTAAAAAAACCTTCGTGAAGAATTGCCAAACCTTAGTAGAAAGAAATTTCAACACATTTTTACATTCTGAACTGTCAAACCACAGACAACTGCCATCGAAACTTTTCATGCAGCTAAAAAAACACCCAAAGCATTTAATATTGATGATCGTTGTCAACTGTTATTGGCTACGTTCATCTGGCTTAAATTTGACAGGGACAGTGATGATTAGTCAGTGGTTTGATATCACGGCACCTGTTAGAGAAATCTCAAGTTTTAAACGTTTATTACAAAAATTCCATCATTTAACAAGAATTATAAGTACTTATTTTAAGTGATATCGATTATGAGAAAATTTGTCTACATCACGCTCCTTAAATTGGAAATAGTAAGGCCTATAGCTTTATCCAGTATTACCTACTTTTCTTGCAATGTTTGGAAGTGCTGCATCTGGGGAACTTTTTGTATGTTGTGAATTTAAAGTTGATTTGTTTAGTATTAGTGTTCGCTTAAGAGAGCTTTTACTGTTTGCTGCACAGCCGCAGCAAAGATCTTTGAAAAAATAAATTAAATATAAAGGTAACAATATTCAAATTAATTAATTGCCTTTTGAAAATAATTTTGTTCGACTGCGCCTACGCCCGGTCGCAACCACGACGACGACGACGACGAACGATCACTATACGCGATCTGTTTCTCCAAACTATAAGTATTAGTGTTTGTGTGTGTGTATGTATTTGTGTACCATTAATCGGCTAGAGTTTGATGGCTGTGACGTGAAGGTGGGGTATCATAATAATGTTTATGAGCATAAGACCGAGACAAGCTTAGAAGCCACTTTCAACTTTTTCTTTAATTCATTTTGTTTCTTCGACCGAGTTTTCTTTTCTTTTTTTTGTCTTCAAATAAGATCGTATATTATATACATACATATGTATATATGTACTATAGAAATATATTAAATATGGTAAGGCCTTGGAGCAAGATAATCCGAAGTTTGAAATGATTGTTGGTATTGTATAAAATATTATAATATGTCATAAACCAGAAGCAGGAAAACAATCGGTGATAATTGACTTGATTCTATCGAAGTCATGGATTTTTTTGTTTGTTTGTTTGACGAAAAGCTTTCCGACAGTGTACCTACATACATAATGTACATATACAAATATTTTGTCACTCAGATAGATAGATATATTGTCACTCAAATTATTGGTAAATAATCACAATTTGTAGCTAAATAGCTATGTCACAAAACATTTTCTTCTCACTTTCCTTGTGACGTTTTGATAATTTGTGACAAATCTGGACGTTTTATGGTCCCTAGAATCTAAATTCGTCATTTGTAGAGAGATGTCTGTGTGTGCGTGTGTACGTACGTTCGTATGTCCGAGATACCCTTTTTTCGTAACGATATCGACTCGAATTAAATTTTGTTGAATAGGCTATAACTTCAAAAGATGCAGAAAGGACTTTTATAAAAATTTGTAGCGGTTTTTTTAAAGAAGCAAATATCTCAAAACTTCATTATGCTGTTGACTTCAAATAAATTTAACCGTGTAGATTGCAATGTGGTAGAAATTAAGTAGAAAAAGGGTAAAAAAATGTTGGCACTCAAATATACAATGAAATAAAATGATATAACCTTCAAAATAATTTTTCTGATACCTACAGTTGTAATAAAGTGTAACCAGCACTGCTATTTTTATGAACACAACTGTATGTGAAATGCTGTCGAAAAAAAATAATTTACAGTTTTGTTACAAAAAATAAAAAAGTAATAAAAATTCTACCAAAAGTTGGTTGAACATGTTTTTTTACTTGAATATCTCAAGAATGGGAAACGAAAATACAATTATTAATATATGTACATATTCTACAATTTCTACAAAAAAAAAAACTTTAACAATATTTAACCAAAAAATTTCAAAAGACTTGAATATGTCAACAGTGATCAATCATTTTAACTTGGAATTTATTTTTTGCATAATACAATTGTTAACATATGGTACATTTTTGACAAATATTGAATCGACAGTTTTTTTACGAAAAATAGAATAATAAATTAAACTTAAATTTACCAAAAAGTGTTAACAAATTTTTTTCAGCTTCAACATCATAATGTATTTTTTTCATTTTCATTATAATGCATTTGTCAAAATCTATATGAATGTTGACGAATATCAAATTGACATATTTTTTACAATAAATAAAAAAATACAAAGAGTTCTAACAAAAATTGGTAAATATTCTTTTTCTGCAACAATATCTCCAGAATTTTTAGTCTGATAATTTTTTTGTTAATAAAATTGTTATTAATCAACATCAAAAGTAAATCGATTACTATTATGAATGCCAAGTTTTGATGAAGTGTGAATAATGGGAAGTTATCAGTTTGGCACGCAGTCTCTTTTTTTAAGTCCTTCTATAAGAAATGTGGTGCCCTCTGGTGTTTATAACTTATTTCAGACGTTTTGGAATACAATTTTAGGGTTTGAATATAAAAAAAGGCAAAAGCCAATGCTATAACTGTGAAATTAAAACAAAAACAATGAACAATTAATCTAATAAATAAAATCACATTTTTACTACTATAAAAAAAGGATTCACTCTTCTCGAATAGCTTCTAATAATTCTTTAATTCCTTCAATTAGCTGCCATGACTGAAAGTTTTTGACTAAAGGCAAACCCGTAGAGTGTTTTGATTTTTGTTTATTCTAGAGAATCTGTAATTCTTTCTAAACGATAGATCGCAGCATTGTCTTACTGGGAAAATGAAGATTGACATGGCTCTCAAGTTGACCAAATGTAATACAAGGAATCCTTTTTTGTGGTAGCCGTAGCAAAGCAAATAAAAGTGGTAAAGTTACCCTATACTTTCTGAAACCATAAACATATTATGTGAACCTACACCAAAATTTCACAGCAGGTTTTTAGACCGCGAATACTTCTGGTCCATCAAAACAAATTTTTTCTCATCAGTGAACTCAACGGTTTTCCAAAACCTATGTTTACTTTTTTGCAGGAGTGCAGGTTTTCCACATTTACTTTTATAGAACAGTCTCAAGTCCGCATTCAATATTTTTTAGACTCATCGTTGGTATACTATCACTTTCCAAGTTAATTTCTTTCTTAAATTTTCTTGCGTCTAAATTTTCACGAAAAGAATTCATTTTTTAGTTCTCTCGCTGACCAATAGCTTTCCTTTGTGGCCGAGAAAAAAAAAAACGACATAGATTATTATTAAAAAATAGGTCAATAACTTTTAAGGACGTTTGCACTTCCGGACCGTTTTAGATAAGCACCATTATTATTAGGTGCGTTTTTTTGGAAAAAATATCCGCAGTGAAATAGAAGACAGATATCGAGTAAAGTAGAAGACCAGATATCAAAACAAAGGTCAAAGGATCTGTTCGCAGACTTTAGTTAGTTATTTTAGTTTATTTTCGAGACTCGAGCTAACGTCAGAAGCTGTATCCTGCTTTTATGTTGTACATGTTTGTAATAAGTGGTAAGATCTTACTTCACTTCCGATATTTTTCCCAAAAAAACACATCTATTGAAATTTTATAATGAGTGACATGGGGTATCGTTGCCGTTGGTTAAATTTTCCACATATAAAATTTGATGATAATTTTTAGTTATTTGAAGAAATTTGTAGAATTTAAATCTAGCTCTTTAAAATTTGACTCTGTTTTGATAGTGCGGTATCAAATAGTAACGGTAGAATTTGGTCAAAAGAACTAAATGAATGGTAAACTCTTGCCCTATAACAATTTTGTTCTCGATTAATGTACTAAGGAAGCTTCAGTTTTCTCCCACAATCTTAGTCCAAGCAAACTTCATGTAACTTCAAAATGTCATATATGTACGTAGTTATTTAATTTAACACCATAAAGATGCTAAGTTCAGACCTTTTTGGACTTCTAGACCCACTAAACTCTGTAAACACTTATTTGACTTTTTATAGACATACTCGAATATATACGAAACACTAAAGGGATAAACCAATCTAAATCTTTTACCGATCTAATCGCTTAACCCCAAACATGGCTAAAGGTAATTTTCCTGTCAAATTGAAAAATAATAAAACTTAATGCCGAAGAAGGGGGAAATAATGGCATTCAGCACTGAAGATGAAGCAGCAACCTCTTTAGCTCTAGGTTCACTCTTATAAAAAAAAAAATATGTATTATGGCGCGGTGAAGGTGGACGCCAACGTGGATCGTCCGACGACGACCGACGCGACGGCACAGTTCAGGGCACGTCTTCAAGAACGAAGAAGGGTATTATAAAGGTGCGCAGCAGATGAAGGTGCATGTCATATTGAAATCAAGTTTGACATGCGGCGTTGTTTGAGTGCTTCACCATGGATTCGCAATTTTATTAGGGTCTTGTCGAAATGTTTGTTTTTTTTTTTTGTTTTTCATTTTGGTCTAGATGTCTTTAGTCGAAACTAGAGGATTGAACTGAATTGGGTCGATAGAGTACGAGTATAAGCCAACCAACGATACACCGACGACGCCAGGTGGTCAGAATGACGATCACTTTAGCCGAGGTAATAATTGGAAAATCATTATACTCTTCGATCAGGTGAGTTATTGCAATTTCTATGTGATCGATAAAATAATTTGAGTATAAATAAAATATTGTGTACATTCAAAGGCTTGCCGATGTCGATTTGAAGTTTCTAGTCTATACATTTGCATCTATGGATAATTGTACTGCCAAATTTTGATAAATGGCTTCGGAGGCATGAAGGAAGTCGATTTGAAATTTATTATACCACACAATATATGTATAATGTATATTTTTAAACTGAAGAGCTTGTTGAGATTTTTGAACGGACTTATTTTCTAGCCTTGCTGCTCTTTTATCGTCTCAGAAAGTGAAAATATGTTTTGTAATTTTTTGACACAATAAGTAATTTTTCACATTTTTAACTTGAAGTAAATTTATTAATAAAAAAATATCGACAGAGTTGTCAGTTTAAAAAAAAATGTCTCCACCTTGGATTTTGTTTCAATTGTCATTTGTCAACTGAGCGATTCATGACATTTTCCATCACCATTTACGAATTCAATCTTTGAGGTATTGAATCGACGCTGGGCTGTTGGCGTAGACCTTATCTTTCACGTGGCCCCAAAGGAAGAAGTCGCAAGGTGTTAAATCACAAGGTCTCGGTGGTCAATTGTGATCACCCCTTCGAGAGATAACAGCGCAATCCCTTCACCGTAACTGTTGCTTCAGTCTCATTTTCGAAAAAGTAGGGTTTAATGATCACGCCGGACCATTAACCGCACCAAACAGTTACAAATTGACGATGGAGAGGTTTTCAACCATAAATTTTGGGTTCTCCAATACCCAGATGTGACAATTTTGCTTATTAACGTTCACTGTCAACTATTAAAGTCATAACCGTACATTTCCAATCCGTGAAACATTTTTTATATTCGATTTGCGGCATGGCCATCATAGCCATCTCCGCGGTTTCTTGAGTTGCACAGTTGCACTTCAAATTTTGAAGTTAAAATGCAAAAGAAACTATACCTTTTGGGTCCTTGTGCCATTGGCGTCTATTATAACTCTTTAGAATCCAGAGACGTTTTTTTTCCATGCATCAAACATAAGGTAGCTGAATATAATCAGATTAATCCTTCAACAAATTATTCTGATTGATTGATTGATATGAAAACAGATGTCAAAACTATACTGAGTTATGTTAAGTAAATCTCCATCGTCATTCAAGGTAATAAAATTATTCCAAAGTAAAAATTCACTTTAAACTCCAATCAAAACATGATTTCAATCCCTCATCTTGTCGGTCATTTAATTGATCTCACAAATCAATCCACCATTATAATTTGCAAATCATCATCACAATCCGTCTCTGATTATATCTTGTGTCCAGTTCGCAACAGCTCCTGGCACCATGGGTATACACATACTTTTGGGTTTTGAACCCTTCGTTTATTTAAATTTCTGGTTGTTGAATGGTACTTTAGGCCATCAGTCTTGATCTGCATACACCATCATTATCCAATCGAATTCGTTTTGATTTCGATATCGGAAAACGGCGGCGGCAGCGGAGGCACGGTGCCGTAATGTTCGACAGTAGCCCATCCGTCGGTCGTTCGTCGTCGTTGTCTCATCGTATAGTAAACTGGGTTGAAATGAAAATGTCCAAGATTAAAATCTTAATTTACGATGATGCGACGAAAAATATGCATAAATAGGGAGCAACATGCAATGAACCTCATCATTAGGGAAAAGGAGAAGTGTGAACATCCCTTTTTTCGGTTTCATTTGAATGGAATCCAAAAGACACGACAACGACGACGCACATCTCCGACACACAACGCAACTTAAAATTGTTGGAGTCCGAGTTGATGGATCCAATTTTGTATTATTTTTTAAGTATACAGTAATCACTGCAGATGTACAACTTATAGCCCCCAAATCAGTTCCATGACATAAGATCCAAATGACAGCGTTGCCGTTGAAAAAGAAAAAAACATTTAGGTGTAGACGAATTTTAATTTTCTAAGTGCGATCGACACCTAAAATCGTTCAAGCCTGACCAACGATTTATTTAATCTTTGAGGAGTTGTTTTTTTTAAGTTTAAAATGTTTATTTTTAAAACAATTGCACACGGATATATTTTCGAGTCATATTGGCAACGCTATTTTCATGATTCATCTTCGTTCTTTTTTGTTGTTGTTGTATTTTAATTTTTTTTTTATTTACTGAAAAGACACATTTTTATGTCTTCATGGTAAATGATCTTGATTTATGCGTTCGCGTTTCGTTTAAAAACATAATATATGTATGTATATTCTTTGGGAAGTGTGTTAGCCTGTCAAGTTGTCAATCAGAGTACCTCTTGTATGAACAAAACGAAGTTTTCTTAAATGATGTTGAAGCTGAGTAAGGTACAAACAATTTGGTTTTGCAAAGTAAGAATTTAAATGAAAATATCATTTAAATTAAATATTTTTTTCTAAGTTTACATTTTTGTAACGGGAACTTGGCAATTTTCTTTTAAATACAAAATTTCAAATATGTTATGTTAGTTAGTTTTGACTCCAATTTGGTTCGGAGGATTTCAAATTTTCTAACAGTCTCCAAATTGATGTCCTCAGAATTGATTTAAATTTTATATTATTCGTAATTCAATTTACAATTCACTTTGTAAAATGAACGCACCTCTAAGCCAATGAAGCTTTTCTGTCATTAATTTAGAAATGTCAAAGTTAAAGTAGCCATTTTGTAATTGTACAATATTAATAGATAATACTGTGACAAACAATTTTTAAATATCAAAAACCTCTTTAAGAGATTGAGGTTCAATACTAACGTTTTTTTACCAAAATTTTTAACTTTCTAAAAATCCTAAGTTACTAAACAGACAATCTCACTAAGCTTCAGTTGGTAACTGATTTTTTAAAGGTGTTATTGGTAAACGTCACTTTAATTTATTTTTATCCATCATTCGTGTTTGTGAACCGTGAATGATATTTTTACTGAACGTTTTGACATTGACACTTTGATCACATATTTAAATGTACAATTGACAATTGGAAAATGTTGTATAATAATTAAGTAGAAGTATTGTAAAGGGTGTTCTTGAGACGTGTGATTTTCAATCTTTCAGCACTTTTTTGCAGTTTATCTTTATGACAGTTGTCACTTGATTTATTTACAACTACGTTTGCCATTTTATAATGAATGGACTTACACCTGAACAACGTTTGCAAATCATGCAAATTTATTAATAAAACAGTAATTCGGTTTTAAAGTTATTGTATTGCTGATATACGTCACCAATCAAAATTGTATTCTTCGGCTGGAATTTATTCAAGCTAGTCGCGGCGGCTACTTGTCGAAATCAATTTTAAAACATAATGGCAAACTCTTAACTTTATAATAAAGCTAAATTCTTGGCCATAAGATTAAATCATATGCATTTTATTCGGTCTTGAAAATCACACATCTAAAAAAACACCCTTTATATTTTTTTTTTTAATCGAAAGTATTGATTTGTTCTGAGTTTCCAAACAACGTTCTAATATTTGTTTCTAAATGTCACTTCAAGGCTGTGGAAGCCCTAAAAAATAATCAAAATTTAGAGTTTCTAGAAAAAAGTCATATCTACTTTTTCAAAAGATTTCCATTAAGAATGTTATTATTGAATCATTGGAATTTGAGAGCCCGAAATGACCTACAAAACCGACGAGACGTGAAGAATGTACTGGCTAAGTATTTAAAGTACTGCTTATTGTCATTTTCAAGCACTAGTCTTAAGGTACCAAGGTACGAGTTCCTTTTCCCGTGTATACCTACTGCTTCCAATACCTACATTTATTTCAAATTTCAAATTTTGCAGATATATGCATACATATATGTATATTACATACATACACACTTACATACATATGTCCATATATGTTTATCTTTTTTGGTGAGATTTTCTTTTGACTTCATTCATTTTAGTCATTCGCATAAATCTTCAAAATCTATATATTTAAATGTTCCTCATTTATTATTGTTAAACAGTTGAAAAATTTAACGGTATTTATACATAAAACCGCAGATCTGTCATAATGAATTAATAACTAAGGTATTAGAAAGCCTCTAAAGAGAAGACACCTTCTATTCTTAGTTTTTTTTTTAACTTAATTTTTAACAATATCCAAACAACTAATAGGCAAAACGATTAATTATATTTTTTTTTGTAAAAATTTGAAAATGAAAACATACAAAGTAACAACATCAAAAAGAATAACTATATGTATGTATGTATGTATTTTTTCGCTCAAGGGTTTATTGACTTCCCTCTAACCTTTTGTCTGTTGGTTGAGTAAAACAGTTTTTTTTTTTGAAATTATTATGTTGCCAGAGGCAATCATGATCACAACTACTCAATGAACAACATCACTAGTTATAATGGAAAGTCAAAAATTATTTTCATTCATAAATGTTACGTCCCGGCCGCCCGCCACCACAACCAAGCCACCACCATTTGTTGGCTCTGCCCTGTTGAACATTTCGTTTCGCGCCAAAAAGAGGTTAGATCAATTTAACTCCATTATTGTATACGAGTACTCACACTTGCGGCCCAAAAATAAGGAGAATTTCTTAACAAAAATAAATTTGACTTTTAGGAAAATAATTTTATGTTTTGAGTTGTACATTTTATAATTTTAAGTTATTATTATAGCTAGTGTTTTATTAAATGTACCAATAAACGTAACACACAAATAAGGTTTTCGAATTACATATTAAAACTTTCTGTCATAGTTTAGTTCGAAAATCAAAAATGCTCCACGCCTGTTATGTGACATTATAATTGATATAAATCCTGTAGTGCAAGTGGGTACTGGGTAGGTATTCTCACCACGCCCCCTTAATTAAAAACATTAAACTCGTTCTCATTTGGTGAATAAAAATTGAACCATTCAGCCTTTTGACTACTCAACCATTCGAACCATTCATTTGCTCGACTATTCAACAATGCAATTATAAAAACTTTCAACCACTCTACCATTCGATTACTCGACTATTAAACCATTCAACTATTTGACTACTAAATCATTTAACCTTTCAACTATTTAACTTTTCAAACTGTGAACTATTCGACTTTTTAAACTGTTTATTATTCAACCTTTCAAACTTTCGAATACTTGTATATTCAACTATTCAATTATTCAACCTTTCGTGGTTCAACTATTCAACTTTTTAAACATTCGTCTACTCGACTTTTTTTCGATTACTCGAATATTCGACCATTCAGCCTTTAATACTCAACTTCGCAACCAATTAAACTTTTGAATTTTTGACCCGACCATTCGATTACTCCATCATTCAACCTTTTAACTATTTAACTATTTGTAAACTGTGAACTATTCGACTTTTTAAACTGCTTATTATTCAACCTTTCAAACTTTCGAATACTTGTATATTCAACTATTCAATTATTCAACTTTTCGTGTATCAACTATTCAACCTTTTAAACATTCGTCTACTTGACTTTTTAACCACTCGACCATGCAAACTTTCGATTACTCGAATATTCGACCATTCAGCCTTTATTACTCAACTTCGCAACCAATTAAACTTTTTAGTTTTTGACCCGACCATTCGATTACTCAATCATTCAACCTTTTAACTATTTAACTATTTGTAAACTGTGAACTATTCGACATTTTAAACTGCTTATTATTCAACATTTCAAACTTTCGACTTCTTGTATAATAAACTATTCAATTATTCAACCTTTCGTGGTTAAACTATTCAACCTTTTAAACTTTCGTCTACTCGACTTTTTTTCGATTACTCGAATATACGACCATTCAGCCTTTAATACTCAACTTCGCAACCAATTAAACTTTTGAATTTTTGACCCGACCATTCGATTACTCCATCATTCAACCTTTTAACTATTTAACTATTTGTAAACTGTGAACTATTCGACTTTTTAAACTGCTTATTATTCAACCTTTCAAACTTTCGAATACTTGTATATTCAACTATTCAATTATTCAACTTTTCGTGTATCAACTATTCAACCTTTTAAACATTCGTCTACTTGACTTTTTAACCACTCGACCATGCAAACTTTCGATTACTCCAATATTCAACCATTTCCAATAATGTTTTGACACTAGGTCTGTTTCATTTCAAATGTACTTGAAATAGTAGTTTTTCTTATTGCCAATGTCTCAAATTTTGTTTCGAAGTATTTTTACAGAATATTAATTATGTAAATTTATTATTTTTAGTAGTTTTATTAAGTAAAAATAAAAAATCTATTTTTTCTATACAAATAAAAGCAATTCGTATTATCTTCCACATTTTGTTTTCAACAGATCTAGTTCTTGTATACTATAATTCAAAATTTAACAAAAATCTATTCAGTCGTTCGAAAAACAACAAACAAATAATTTTCTTTACCAATACTGCGCTTGTAAAATTTACCTCAAAAATTAGCAACGTCAACCATCTTTAGATGATGACCGCACAATACAAGGCGACAAACGAAACAACACGCTACACGAAATGTGACGTGACGCTGGAATTCGTTTTGCCCCTATAAAACCACTCGTTGCGCTGGTATTGAGATGCTGCATAGGTTAAATGATGGTGTTATAACTTCAACGCGTCCGGAGAATGTTTTATAAATCCATACCATGATGGGTATAGGATTACCTTTTTTTTTTAAAAAGAGCGAGAGTTAAGAAACGGCCCATAATCCATTCATACATATTTATATTCTGGCTAACTAAGTACAGTGACACCACCTCTAGCAGAAGGAAACCTGAAAGGATTCTGAAGGTATACAACGTGTCGAAGTAGGCACTCACAGTGGGGTCAGACAGTGAGATGTTTGTTCTGGTTCAACTCCATATCTCCACACCATGGAGTGTCTAGTCTATCCGTCTTGACTAACTTCACCCAGTATACGACCGCGACCTAATGATGGTCCATGACCAAGTGTGGAGCATCATGTCATCTGATGCAGGAATGAACCAAGCGGGCGGGAACCGGCAACACACCATAACACTATAAGCTAAAGATTTGCCATTTCAAAAAGTCCATTGTTTGGCATCAACAAAACGAAATACATATATAGTACCAAAGTTGATGATGATGATGGTTGTTGAGGATTTTGGGTCTTAATCGATGTGAGGCTTTGCTGTAGCTGGTATCTTGTACCATACTCGACTCATACCCCCGATGGTATAAGATGATGGTGTGTATGTTTAGTGTACCCATGCCCAGGAATAGTGTCATGCAACTTTTGAAATAAATGATAATATGGGAGTGAATGAGACTTGCAAAACGGAAATGGGTGTGCCAAAGTAATTTCATTCAATTTAAGTTTTACTGTTCGATGTCAAATTTACATTAAGTCAGTTAACATTTATTAAAGACACATATGCATATGTATGTATTGTAGTTCTCCTATTTTTATGGTTTTTGAATCCATTTTGAGTTTTTTCATGATTTTATTGAAATTGTTAAGACTTAATGTGACATGTATAATTGTATACTGTACAATGTACATGATGTTAAATGACCAATTCACATTATGTATCAATGGAATTTACGTTAAAAGTTATCATTATTATTGGATCTGTGTCAATAACATTGGCTTCAAAAAAACAATTCTTCTTCACTGATGTAGTCCCTTAATTCCTGAGTAAAATTAAAGAATTCCGTCTTGGATGGGGTTTGCGGCAGGGGACCCACATAATTTGAAAATTTAAAACAGATTTTGCTATGATTTTTGCCTTTTCGTACTCGTCATTGTAATTGGCCCGATTTGTCGAATTGAAAATTTTATCAAATATCGACGTTTCAAGGTCCCTATGCAGAATCTAAATTCAAAGTTTTTAATAATATTTGATATGATAGGCGCGTTTTGTTGTTCATTTTATCCTTAGGTTAGTAAAATTTAACATAGTAAACAACAACAAACGAAAACTGAGGAGAAACAAGTTAGTGATCGAGCTCAGTAATTTACTAAGGATACATGTTGCGGCTATTTGACACATTTTATTATTTTTATTTCAAAGCAATATTTTGTTTCTTTCTCTGACAGGCTTTGACGTTTAATTTGATTTTTTTTCTCTGAAAAGTATTGAAATTTGGCTCAAGGGGATCCAACTTTTAAATATAAAACGAAAGTCAGTTTAAAACTAAGGATAGCGTTTTATTACGATTCCGATTACTAAGCTAACCTAAGTTTAGCAATAAAACGCGCCTGATAATTGAGTATTGACCATCACCATTTTATATTGACTAACTTATTTTTACACAAATACTTTGAGCCAAGTTTTCATTTATAAGAAATTGTAATTGGTGTAATAATTGTTTTCCGTCGGCATTTATTATATCCTAAATAGTTTCTAGGTACGGTCTTGTCTATTTTTTTTTTCTCTTTATTTTTAATGAAGCGATTCCTTTAATTTTTAAAACATTTATGTAAGTCCTTTTATTTGTGACTTGGAATAGTCATACAAAGTGACATGGATGGTGTGACGATAGCGTTATAATATTCATCATCATCATTACATTTTTTTATATCGCGACCGCCACCACAGATACATACATAGGTTAGATTTGTGCCTAGCTTAAGAGAAAACAACGACTTATGTATATATGTATGTATGACATGTACTGCACATATACTATGGCTCATTTTTGTCTCTGCACTATTGAACACTGTACTATGCCAAATAATATATTTAAAAAATGTTTTTTCCTTCAATATTTTAAATTAAATTGCTTACGAAATTAAAAGTCTTACAAGTCTTATTTTGAAGCATATTTTAAACCGCCTCCGCCGTGTTTTTGAACTAATTAACTGACAGTTAATAGTCACAGTTCACATTAAACATCAATATTTATTATTATCGATAAGAAAATACATAAAGTGTCCTCCTGGAAGTATGATCAAGACAAACGGTTGCCACTTTTCAAATCTGAATCTTTATTGACATAATTTAGACTTGCCAAATAGCACTGTTTACAAAATAGTCATAATATTGAAGATTGATGTTTATAATGGTCAAATTGAATTTTTGACAATACAAGGGAAACATAGTGAACAAAATATAAGGTCCATTTATAGGTTTTTATGCTGGATTGGAGCTGATATGTTCATGCCATCTATTCTGTAAAGGCTTTTTGAATCTTAAAATCTAATCATATAAGTTGCTATTGTTCATGGTAATATGATGTGGTCCTGTATGTTAAGAGAAAAGATCTAGGAGACGCTTTTATTTTATAAACAAAAAATGAATGGCGTTTCCAGAATTTCAAAAGTCATTAATCGAATTGAGATTAAAAATTGCGCTTGTTGGTTAAGTTATAAATGCCAAAACTTTATTAGAATCTGGATATGAAGATTTAAAGCAATTTCTTTCATACAATTTGAAAAACAGGGCAGAACAACATCTGCGGGGTCAGCTAATATGTAATATATGAAGAAAAACTTACTCTCAATGTTTTAAAAAATTTCAAAAAATTCTAAATTTATTTTCTTACAGTAGTTGTTGGGTTTTTTAAATTGTCTTGCAGATGTATGGCCGCCTTGAATATATCTTGGACTCATCTTTTTGAGATTAGGAGTTCGATATCTATGAAGTATTCCCAAAATTCATTTTTTTGGGTTTTTGACCCACTATTTCACCACAAAGGCCGCGACTAGGAACTGCAAGACATGAATTTTTGTAGTTACATTTTCAAAAGCTTTCCACTCATATCCTTCTTCTTCGGTTAACTTTCACAAGCCAAAATTTGCTGCGGGCTGTTAGACTATATATTTTTAAGTCTACATAATATTGCAAATATCTATTCGAAGTTATAAAATTGTTTTGTCCTAATGTAAAAAATTATTATCTAAATCCATACACTTTGTGTGGTTTTTAATTTGACAACACTTTTTTCAGAATTGGTCTTTTTGACAGGTATCACTTGATTTATGCTTAGTTTGGTTTGCCATTTTATAATTAATAGACTTACACTTAAAAGCAACGTTATCAAATCGTTTAAATTCATTACCAAAATAATGGTTCGGTTCGCGCGAAGCAGTTAACGTGCATTCATTTTTAAGACTTTGCAGTATGGACTTGAAAAATTAAAAATAAATATCTATTTTTTTAAGCCAAGTTAATAATTTAATCTAAAAATGATTGGGTTTTACTGGAAAAAATTCCCTTAGGTAAAAAAAACTTGTCCCTATTATAGGATTTAAAATAACCAATATTGGAATTTCGTGGCTATTTACATAGGTTTCTTACGATGTGTGTTTTTATCAGAACTTCCGTGAAATTTCAAATATTGCAAAATTTAGTTGAAATATACATACTTACAACTTGAGCCTAAAGCTAGTATTATAAGGTCAACGAAAAGGGTCAACGCGTTGACTTTCTGACGTCACCGAAAAATCAAAATTTTCTCTGTAAACGCATCGTCAATGTTCACAGTGTCATTGTAATAAACATTGACCATCACACGAATAACACCCTTCGGTCAATGCTGTCAAAAAATGCGTTAACGTGTGTTTGAGTCAACGTGACTTTTGATTATCATTGTCAATGCATTTACTCGCAAAACTTTGACTATCACACGTTTGGAAAAAATAATGAGTAAATGAGTCAACTGACACGTGAAATTACATATTATTTTAGATTCCTGAAAAATAAGAGTGCAGAAAAATCGTGGATCCTTGGCAGCTGTTAAAAAGTTAGTTGTTTTAATAATTTAAGACATACAATTTTTCAAGTCCTCAAAAAAGCGTCAACGTATCCTAATAGAATTGATTGATTGATACATTACACTGTCACAAGAAATTGTCAACGCGTTGATTTAAAAATATGTGTCAATGCGAGTGTCAATGTACTAGTCAGCGCAGCGCGTGATAAGATTTTTCGTTGTTACACGACGTGACACATTTGCGACAGATTTTGACGTCAGAGAACCAACTTGTTACCCCATTATGTCGACCGTGTAATTGAAGCTTAATACTTTGTCTCTGTATTGTTAAATAAATTTTGTTTTTTTTTTTTAGAAAAAATGGAAGATTTAATAGGAAAATACCAAAAAAGGAACTTGTCTTTAGAACCGTATCACTGCAGAGAGTAGATTGAGACAAAAGAAAAAATGATTCCCTTTATTTTCGTTTAAAAGAAAAACACAAAATACTTAACATAGAAGGGCAACTATTGGCAAACTTTAGGAACGCAAATTCATTAAATATTGCATTAAATAATTTACCATAAGTAAAAAACTGAGTCTACTTCAATTAAAATTTCCAATTCGCTTAAGAATAAATCAAATCAATAATGATTTTTATACAGGTCATACATTTTCCACATCCCATGTAAAGTTATTTTTTAATGCAAATAATTTTTTTTAACAAAATATTTGAAAAGGACCAACTTCAACATCAAAATCCATTTCAATATGTTGCAAGTTGTGATATGCAAAATAACATCGCCACAAATGAAAGACCATTCGTGTTTCAACAGAAGATCAATGTCAGGAACAATGGCAGAGTGATAAAGCCTCCATAAAGCACCTCTTATCCACATCAATCTACATCACACATGAAGCATACGGGCATGTATATAGTTCCACTCCACCGCATCGAGATCTATAGGTAGTAGAGCGGTACTGATGATGCACGCTTGCTGTATGTACGGTACGTGCGTTCCATCTAATCCGGCGATCAGAGTCTTTTGCGAAGGAAAAATTGTATGACGCGTAGGTACGGAAGCAGCTTCTGGAACTGCAGAGCTGGCACGTTCAGCGCACTTATTTCGGGATAAATATAGTGCACTCGCACTATGCACATCCACGGCAGAGAAGGCAGGTACAGCAACCTCTAAGTCTACATAAACCTACAAGAGCAAGTCGGTCCAGCATGGGCTCAACATAATTTCATTGAGTCATTCACCATCCACTACGCTGTGTGAAGAGCTCGAGCAGTGTATACCCACCAGAACTTCGAATGTTCCTTTATTATATTTACCCAGGTGCAATAAATGATGCCCACTCATCTTTGTTCAGGGATTTGGGGGCTCCACAGCTCTGGCTCCAGCTTCATGATACTCCGACGTTTTGTACTAAATCCCAGAATGCCAACAGATCCGCGCAGCTGATTATGTATGATAATCACTTTGGAGTGTTGTGGCTGCAGGATTGCTTCATCAGCGATATGGGAACTTATTACCTACTGGAGGAACTCCGCCGCCGCTCCAAAGAACTATCTGTCTATCTATCTGTTCACTATGGTTCTTCGGCTTCAACCTCTAAGCCTATACTAGAACTAGTAAACTAACCTATACTGTATAGAATCGAATGGGAAAATTGAATGCGAAGCGGAATTAAATTGCATGAATGAATGAATGAATGGAAATTGCAACACGTGCCCCAAGGGGATGTCCGACGCATGTGGATGGTTATGTTTTTGTCTGTTATGGTAAATTGGTGGGCTGGAGTTCTTGCAATAGCAGCTCCGAATAAGCCTATATTGAGTTAAGGTTAACGCATAAAGGTAACTAGGTATGTATATGCCTCTCGATCCTTCGCGCTCTCGACAATGCTAATGAGATTTTATTTTTTTATTTTCGGGTGAATGTAAGTTTTTGAAAATTTCCAAAAACATTATTTCAAATTCAATAAGAACTGCTTCTTAACGTATAAATGAGATAAAACAATTGTCAAATATTGACATTGGTTCGTCAATCATCTCGGTGTTGATCTCGTGTTATTTCTTGTGGATTGTTTAATTTATATTTTGACAGTTGGATTCTTTTGATTTAGATATAGATTTATCTCGCTCCCACATTTTCCATATTTTTTTTACATGATAAAATGTCAAAATTGGTTGTCTCAATATAATGTAGTTCAATGTGAAAAGTCTAAAGAAGAGTCGTGAAGAGACCATTGAAGACGAAGATAAGACAAAATTTACATTTTCCAAATAGACAACTTGTTGTACTATTTTGGCAGTCAATAATATTAGATGTCATGGTTAGTCTTAAATTAAAAAAATTAAAGAAAAATAAAAATTCTTAAAGACTAACGTTGACTTTCTAAAGCAGAGTTTCTTCTTGGTATTGGTTTAAAAAGATAGCATTTACAATGGTTAGATTATATAAGCCAACATTCTCGTTTTTTTAATGTCTCGAATATAATTTCTTAAGCGTCTTATGAACTCCCTACTATAATGTGTTAACACCCGCAATGTAATATACCTTCATATTAGCAAACCATTAATCTTAAACAAATTTTTCATCTTAACCGCCTTTAAAAATAGAATACACTGAGAAGAAAATTTACATCAAAATAAAATTTCTTTGAATGAAAGCGAAAGAAAGGATTGATTAGTTTTGAATGTCTGTTTTCAGTCCAAATTTTTATTTTACAAAAAAGTCTATACATATTTAACCCTTCTTTATATTCAAAGATCAATCAAGTCAAAAAATTGAGAACTATTAGTTATGCCAGTTAAGTGTATATTAGAAAAGCATTTTTAGTAATTTTAGTAGATAGCATTTTTTGAAGATTTGTAGCTTTACTAAGATCTAGTTATTCAGTGCTGAAGTGAAATCAGATTTATGTAGTTAATCCTGAATCCATAATAAAATGTTATGCAGTGTTTCAGAGCTCGATTAATTTTTGCCAAAATTGTCGAAATCAATAGGTCATAGATGTCAAAAATACTATTGAAAATGTTTTCTATTATTTATAAGAAGTTGAATAAGCTCCAAAATGGAGAAAAGTGGGAATTCGAAAGGTTACAACAAAGGTTGGAAATTCATTAATTTTTACAACAATTTACTAAGAATCTTCTGTCAAAAATATCTATTCGTTTAATTCCGATTTAACTCTCCAAACGTGTGGGATTAACTCTGAGTTTACTTCAAACTTAATATATATAAGCTGTGTTTTTAGAACCACTGCCGATAAAAAGTAAAGTGAAATCCTGCTGTGGATAGAGATTTCACTTTTATTCGAGTATCGAAAGAAATTTTGGAGGTCTTAAATCTTAGACTTCCGTTGGTATAGGTTTGATACTTTCTTGAGTCTCTATGGCTGTAATACCTAATAGACTTGTGTCTTTGATGTCATTTTTTTTGGTAATTTGTAAATGTACTATATACATACATAATATGTATGTATGCATCCCAAAAAAACACAAAATATAATTAAGAAGTTAATTCTATGAGTAATTGAACTCAGAAACGGGAATGTTCGCACACTGAAAAACTGGATCTACATATAAGTGAAAAATAAACTAGTTGTTTGAGGTTTACAATATTATTATAGAATTTATACTGTTTTTCGCTTTTTTTTTTAACTTTTTGAAAACTTTGGAAGTAAACAAAATAGGTAAGTACTGATTTCTTAAAAGTTCTTTCTGCACATCTTGATGTTATTATCTGAAGAAAAAAACCAAGGCTTGAACCCAGTGGTTTTTGAGACCAAACAAATATTTCTGAATTTTTTGAATAGTCCATTCTATTGTTTTTACATAACCGCAAACTAAAATTTATTTGATGCCTGTATGTTTGTTCGTTTTTGAGATATGGCCAACAAAAAAGGTATTTCCAACGTAAAAACGTACGAACGAATATATACGCACATCGAACACAATAACTCATCGGTACGATTAAAAAGTTATAAATGGTACACTTAGGCGAATACACAATTTTTATTTAATTTAATCTTTCTTCATTTTTGATTGTTTAAGTTTCCTTAATTAACTTTGTATGCTTTTTAAAAACATAACTTTTTAACTTAAATCAAAGTGTTTGGATATTATAATATGTTTGTATAAGAAGACATTCAAAAATTAAAATAGACCATTTTTTTTTTTATTTATGATCACTTGATTTGTTATATAAAAAACTCGTTAACATTTTGTATTTTTTATTTAACGTTAACCTTTTAAAAAAATATTGGTTACAAATGTTTTCAAGATTAGTCAGTACTTTTATCACTTCCCATAGAGAGTTATTGTAATTGCCGATTTGTCAAATTAAAATTTTTGACATATCTGGACGTTTTCAGGTGCCTAGAATTTATATCCGTCATTTCTAAGGAGATGTCTGTGTGTACGTATGTGCGTACGTTCGTACGTTTGAAATACCCTTTTTTGTTTACGGTATCTCAAGAACGGGTAAATATATTGCCTCCAGGTTATAACTTCACAAGATGCAGAAAGGACTTTTATAAAAATTTGTCAAGCGGTTTTTTCACTATAGGAGTTTAATAAAATAGTTTTTTTTTTTTATAAATTTTATTGTATACAATGTGATGTTATACAGATTTGGTATACATTTTGGAAAAAGTTCAACATACCGTTATTTTTTTAAATTGAAAAACTAAAAAAAATGTTGGAGCTAAAATATACAATGAAGTAAAAATGATATCATGTTCAAAAAAAATGTCTACCATGTGAAATTACGTCTTTGACACTTGGTAAAATTTTGGAAAAATTCAATTGACAGTTTTTTTTTTACAAAAAATTCAATAAAAAGTTGAAAAAAAAGATTTTTGGCTTGAATATCTCGAAAATGGGCAACGATATAATATGTATGTATGTATGTATATGCTACAATTTTGACAAATATCGGAAATGACAATTTATTTACGAAAAATTAAAAAAAATAAATTGTTTTTCTGTTCAAATATCTTGACAACAAGGAATGATATTGACTTCAATTATTTTTTCATTTTCATTATGATGCATTTGTCAATATCTAAATGATAAAATGTTGGTGAATATCAAATTGACATATTTTTATAATAAATGCAAAACTAAAAAAGTCCTAACAAAAATTGGTAAATCGATTGATATCAGTAATGCCAAGTTTTCAAAGTTATTCATAATGGGAAGTTATCATTGTGGGTTGCACCCAGCCTCTTTTTATAAATAAAAATTTTGGTATTATTTTTTAATTTATGTTTTTTGACTTTATTCTTTTCTCTAAGTGCAGTTATATGAAATTCAAAAACCACTCTCGCTCTCTCTCTCTCTTATCGAAATAATTTGTTTCCTATGAAATTTGATAGGTGCCGCGCGCCAATTGGCTTGTTGTAATTTGTTATAATGTACGTTGCAAGAGGCGAGTCTTTTAAGCGGCATTATGCGAACAAATCTATTAATTTTAACATTTTTGTTGCCATTGTATACGAACGTACATATACCATCATGGATTTCAAAGGAACGACACGAACTTACAGCCTTATACCTTTCAAGATCGTTCTCCTCTCAAGTCTGAAGTCGAGAGGAATGATGGCGAGTATTTTTCTGAAAGGAAACACTCTCTTTTTAATCGTAAATTTAATTCATTTGCACTTAATAAATAAAATCCGCCCCAACTACAAATCAGCTGCAAATGTATTCCTGTCAGCTTCGGCGGTTTCTTCTCCATCATTTCGGTTGAGTTCCATTCCTCGACGGCGCGGCGGGGGAGATAGGAAACCTGCATCATCGTGTGCATATAAATGTTATGCCATTTTGGAGTATCAAATAACAGTCATTCGAGTCTGTTTTGCAGGATTTTTTAAAGTCGTTATTAAGTCTTTTGTGTGTCGATTTTGGAGACTAAGCTAAGCCTAGTTCCTTGGTCGCAAATGTTCGAAGCGGGTGTAATCTAAAATGGTTTATGAGCTCCTCCGTCTGGGTCCACAAAAAAAAAAGAAAAATGAAAAGAAAAGATCTATAAATAAATAAACACCAGAAACGAGGTGGTAACTTCATTTATGGTAATGAGGGCCAAAGTAAAGTATTTTCAAGCGTACTTTATGCGCGAAGCCTGTTGGAAAACTGCAGAACTATATGAATGATCCTATAAGAGCAGACCTCCATAGCTTAATCAAATATTCATGAAATTTTATGCATCTCATATGGCGATCATAATATTTTTTATGAAGAATGTATAAAATGAGAGCTGCACTGGATGGTAGAGTGTCACCGTAAATGTTCGTTTCCATGGGATTTTTTTTTCACAACCGCTTACGAGTATAGTGCCATGTCAGGGACCAGCTGTGGTGATTTATAAGCTTAAAAATGGGAGGACTTTCAGAGAATCTACTTAGAAATAATTCGGAACTACATATTTTCTAAAAAAGGGAGGACACGGTTTGAAGTGATTTGAAAGTCGTATTATTAAGAGGAGTGGTATTTTGAAATAACATAGTTGCATTTTTAAAGAGACATTAGGTTATTATGCATATACAGACCAAATATATAGATAATGGTTAAAAAACTATTAGAAACTAACCTCAAATAAATAAATATGCACACAAAGAGGCTGGGTGCAAAGAATGAACCTTATGGTTTTTTACCAGATGGAATTATTGTCAACTAAGGAATTTTGAAAAGTATGTAGGTAATTAATTTTTTGTCTCTATCAATCTTAAGTATTTAAATGGAATTTAAAAATTTGTTATAGATTGAAATCATTTTCCTCTAAATAATTTGACAATAAACAATAAACATGGCAATCATTTAAAGTGCAACAAAAACCACCTTGGTGTTAAACCTCACCTTCCTTTACCACTATTTGAACCCCTAGCTACAAGATCTAGATGCTGATCCTGGCAGCATAGAATGAACTAGCTTGCTAAATGGGGGGGAGGGGGTGGTGTTCTTGATACCTTTGCACTGGATGGTGTTACGACTTCATGCCATACAAAAATATATCCCGAGAAAAAATTATGGGAAACGGAATCGTCCATCTGTATGAGGAGGAGAAGTGATACCTTGTATTTAACATAATACCACCTTGACTACTGCAAAAGCTTCATGTACATATTTCTTTGCAGTCTTTGTATTATTTTGAACTAGGGGCCCGTCCTTGCTTCGCACAGGTGGATATTATAGTAATAGAAAAGAAAATTAGGTATAATACTAGTTTTTGAGTTTATTCAATAAAATAAATCGTCCTCCTTCCGTAAAATACTTCCTTATACCTATTAAATAAATTTACTTTCATTATTAGCTTTAAAAATTTGTTTTTATAAGAATCTCGTGCCATCTGACAGCAGACGACAGCGGGGAAGGCGTGAGGGACGCACCATTAGGAACCACTCTGTATATAAATGAAAACCGAATGAAATTCCGTTCAGCAGTTTTTGAGATTATGGACAGACGGACAAAAATGTTGTGGCCTTCATTTTGTGAATTCTTTTGCAGTGCTTCCATTTTTTATTTAAAATTCGTCTTTGATCCTCTATAAGTGAATGAAAATACTTCAAAAGAATGTAAGATTACAGTTGAAGAATGAAAAGAGAGAATAAACTCTCAAATGATTTCAATCAATTGAATGCATTCAAATTATTGCAAAATTCTCAACATCAAAATGATTAGAAATTGCTGAATTCTTAATCTCAGTGAATGTAATGTTCGAATTCAAACTTCAAATTGATATTTTAAAGTCATTTTGAATACAACTCAGGTAAGTAGGAATAAATTTAGACATTTCATGAGAAGCTAATGACATCCATGCAACAAATTAAACTCAAAAACTTGCCGAAGACATAATTTCAAAACATCTTTGAGATTGCTGACTCAATGTTTCACTGATTTTCTTGGTCTCAATCCTGTTTTATGAAACGTTTTCAATAACGTTTAAAACAGTTTTGTTAATCTGTTTTTTTTTTTTAGTTTAGTTTATTTAAATGTGCTCCCTAAATTAAATACCTACTAACAAATCATTTTATTGAAACAACATAAATATCAGAAAATTTATTCGTTTAAATTTTATATTCAGTGTTAAAAAGTTTACACGTGCGGTCAATGTTTTCATGATAGAGATGGCGTTAATTTAAATTTTGCAAAGTTTTGAAATTAGTCATATGAGAATAATCGTGCATAGATTTTGTGTGTCTTAAATTAAACTTTGAATAAAATGCTGGTTAAGAGCTATAAATTTGAATAAAAGACTCTGATTTTATCTGATTTAAATGACAAGTTGTTTAAGATAAGAATGTTATGAATATAAGATGTCATACTAAAGTTTATTATAATTTTAACTATAAAGAAGTATATAGGAAATCAAAATTGTTTAAAGGATTGATCACCTATACTTTTCTTTGTACTTGCCTTTTACATACATTAAATCCCTATTAATTAATCAATTAATTTCAAGAATTGTCCACCATAAATATTTAAATTCCATGGATTTGTATGTGGTTGAAAATATAGGTCAAATAAAAAATACCTCAATTCATTATTCTAATAAAATATGTTCTTAAAATAATATTATAAATATCTTTTCAGTTAAAAATCCATTTAACATTCATACATTCCTCAATAAAAATATAGTTTCATATTCAATTTAAGAGCCGTTAAATTCTTTTTTAAATTCTTTCCAACATATAAATATTCAATTATATTCAAAGAATTTTTTTGAGTATTCTTTCGTATTTTTTAAAGATGACTCCCTCAATCAAATAAGCTCTCTGATTAATTTAAATATACATACAGTAATCCGCTTATTAACACCACCAATGGAAATTTTCTCATCAATATACAAAATTAATATATATACCATTTAGATCCTAAAGTAAACCTTCTCGTTACGCACTTGATGGGATTATTAAATTATCATAATAAATTGAGGATGAAAAACGTCTTTTTTTTCCAGACTTCACTAAAACTCCATCGTCTCCGAGAAGATAGAAAATTCAGAATAAATTATTCCACCAAATAATGTATTCACACGTTGCTGCAAGTATAGAAGAGATTCTCATCTTGACTCGTGCCAAAATATTTCTACAGGCGCATTCATTCATGTATTCCATCCATCTCATCAAAAAAAAAAAAAAAAAACTTTAAACAATCAATCCTCTACCAGCAGATGGTCATGATCATGATCATGATGATGAGATGATGGCAAGACACGAAAAGTACCTCGTTTTTTCAATCGAAATCGAAGAAATAAGTATCTGTACAAAATCGAAAAACAAAAGAGCTGAGCTCCGAACTTGATTTATTTTTCATCGCTCATTCTCCTATCTCCCTTCGATCGTTTACTTTTGTTTTTGTTGTTATTTTTAAATTTTATCGTTGTGATTTTATTACTCTTGGCGTCATGCTGCGTCATCCTTGTTTTTTTTTTTTTTTTTTTGTTTTTCTAATTTTCCATCGAAAAGTGTTGTCGACAAAAATTTGCCCTTTTTGTCACCCCGTTTGTGTAATGGTCAAACATTTGTCAAAACAAAAAAGTGGACATTGCTGCGGGTGCCTTGGAATGACTGTTTTTGTTTTCTTTATGTTGTTGTTGTCGTCGTTAAGAGCACGATACAATGTTCTTTTTTTTTTAAATCTGACCTGTGACACCTCTAAGAGATGGCGTGTTTTTCTAAATTGTTTTCCAATTGGAAAATTGTCAACAGACATTTCATCGATAGAGCCTTTCGACACACCGTTTTGTCTTTGCCGTCACACAAGAATTTTTTGATGAATGGTCACTTGTAGACCTCAATCTGTCTCGAATAAATCAGTGAATTGTGAAATATGTTTAAAATAAAAAATGAATTATTATATAGGTACCTTCAATAAATTTTATTTTTTAGCAATAAGTTCTCCCGAACGATCAAAGTCTAACAAGCATAACATCGGAATGTCTCGCTTTAAAAGTGTTTCCATCACAAATTGGTGTGTTCTCAAATTTACATAATTAATTGCTCAAAAATTTTAACAGTGTTATCCAAAATCATCAGTGAAATTCAAAGATATCAGCATGGGGCAGTTAAATACTAGAAGACTAGAAATAAAAGATTCGAATACGGATCTAGTCCATGGAAGTATTTATGTTTATTATAAAAAAAATATATGAATTTTTAAGTAACGTTAATTTGAAAATTTGTTAAATGTAAAATTCTATTTGTAAAGCTATGGATTTTTTTGAAAGATTTCTGTTGTCATTCACCGTGTGGGGCCGATTTTGTGGTCAGCTTATCAGTTTAGTATTAGAAGCGACCCAAGAAACACACATAAACTCTGAAATAAGTAATTAAAGTTCTGATTTTTATTTCTTCAACTGATGACAGAAGACACTCATTTTAAAATGAGTATTTTATGATTGTCCACCTGTCCGCCGCCGCCGCCGTTATATGTCAACACAAAAAGACCAAAAAAAAAGAAAACCCTCAAAAATTCAAAAAGAAGCACGCTTCAATAAATAGATGACAGTTTAAAATTTTCTTGACATATTTCATGCACTTTATTACATATAAGTTCCATTGTTTTGATAAGCTTGTTTTGAAAATATTTTAAAAATACGTAGGGTTGTTAATGAACGGACTTATTAATATGGTAGACCAACACTTTAGAAAAAAAGATAATATTTGTGTTCTAATTATATTATGTGACAACTGAGTTCAAGTTATATGAATTCCAAACAAGATTAACATCATAATTTAACCTCAAACAATATCAGAACTGAATTAACTATCACAATGTCTAGCTGCCTACGAATATTCAAACAATGACACTTATCAAATGGATTAAAATGAAGAAAAAATAAAAATATAAGAATATAAGTTTATCATTTTATTTTCATCGTGCATCGTTTCGTTTTGGAGAGAATGTGTGATGATTGTAATGATTCAACAATGGAAAATATTATGACAAAATTCGGGTTAAATGAGCTTGGAACTTTTCAAAGAAAAATCTTCACCAAAAAAAAACTTTAAAGTAAAGATTTTTTTTTTTAAATTAGTTGGTCGACTTTTTTTGTGGATTTTTTATCCGAAATTTCTTTTAAAGGGAATGTGCTTAAATATATAAAAAATATATTTTAATTCTTTAACTTAACAATGGCCTTAAGATTTTAACATCTTGACATCTCTTAACAATTTGCTAAGGATACAAAAATCACGGAATATGACGTCTGCCATTTACTTAGAAAAAATGTGTCTTCAATTTTACTCGAACTAATTCTAAATAATAAAATGTTTTTGAAAGACGAAAATTTTGAAAAATATTTGAAGACTCGACTTCGAGTACAAAAAGTAGGATGTTTTAATACCCGAGCAGAAATTTGCTGAAAATCTCGGAAATGGATTATTTTAAATTACCAAATTTAAATTTTCAGGGGCGTGTTGAATGTGAACCACACCTAAGCGTCAAGTTTTCTGCATTTCATTTCGTACAGCTCGTACTGCAGAAAATATTGCAGATGTTGTTTCAACAGGAGGTTGCCACTTGCCACAAAGCTAAAGAAAGAATGGCTCTTTTGTGTGACAAATTCAATGGCGGTGTTATCTCACGTGGTGGCGATGTCAATTGGCCACACACTGTCACTTCTGAGACGCGTTTAGTTCAGATGCCATGTTTTTAGTGAAAGGAAATTAGTTAGCAAATATAAAAAAAAGATTAAGTTTTTGAAATTGTTATAATTTGTTCAAAAAATAGGTTATTTACAATTGTATGCCATTGACAAATGCTTTAGATATTAGTTGATTTTTTTTTTGTGTTTGGATCTTATAGCGTGCTTGTCAAATGGTGTCAAATAAATAGAGTAATCGATTGTTTAAATAAACCATTGATCTTTCCGTTCATAATATCTTCAGCGTTTCGTGATTTTTCTGTAAATTAAGAATTCAACAGGAAGGAACATAACCAAAAATTTGACAGGTCACCTAGAGGAAAAATCAAAGTCTAAGTTTAGTAAAATTTGGTTTTTCAAAAAAAAAAAAATCAACAAACTCATTCTTTCGCAAATGTTTTGTGAGGTTTTATTTCGCAAAAGTTTTGGTTGAAATAATTTAAATGTTAATGAGTTTATTGTTTGACGAAACATATTTTATTTTGTTGAGTGTCGTGACGTTTTGCTTTAATTTTTCTTAATGGTTTTAAAGTTCAGCAGAATCATCATTGCATCGTTTAGTGGTTCTGATTGTTCCAATTTTTTTAATTTACAAACTCTATGTATCATAACTGTTTCAAAGCAACTCTTAGGTTAGAAAAATATTGTAAATTCGAAACCATTTGTCAAGTTGTAAACGGTTTTTTTTTTTAGACGTGTAGTTTTCAAGAAAAAATAAAATACATAATATCATTTTATGACACGGCCAAGAATTAAACTTTATTTTAAAGACAAGAGTTTGCCATTGTGTTTTAAAAATGACTTCTCGTCGGGAGGCCTAATTTTCGACAACTTTTTGCATCTCTTTTTTGGCCCATTATATTGGTAATAAATTTGCATAATTTGCAAACGTTGTTCAGAAGTAAGTCTATTCATTATGAAATGACAAACTAATCCGAGTATAAATAAAGTGACAGCTATCAAAAAGACTAACTCCATTTAAAAAACACTGCCTTTTAATATTTAATTTGTTTTGCAATTTTCGATGTAATAGCTTTTTTCAATAAAAAGTGATATAATTTGGAAAATCTTTGTATGTATTATAGATTTCTTGAGTAAGAACAAAAACGTCGGAAACGCACTGAAAAAAAATTTGATAAATCAAGCTCAATACAAGTTTCAAGAGGTTAGAATAATTACGAACCTGATAAGGTTATAAAAAAGTCGGTAAAAATTTCAACTGAAAAAAAAAATTTCATGTAATATCAAAATTAGTAACAATGGAACTTGACGTTAACCGAACACTTGAAGTACCTCTTAGACTTTGCCCAATGGAAGACGAACTTTTTATGATTGAAGAAGTAACACTTGTCTGAAAACAAAAAGGCAAATCAAAAAATGTGTAGGTAAGGTAGGTATGTTATAATATAAAGTTGTTAAAATTGAGAATAAATAAGACAACATTTAAAATGGTTGAAATAAAAAAAAAATATGACGATAAGAAAGAGTATCGGACACTATGCTCAACCTTGCGGAACACCAGGATTTTAATCAACTAGGCTCATTTCTGTCTTAATGAAAATCAAAATCTATCTGTCTCTCTTAATCAGAAGAATCCCAAGTACAGTCAATAACTAAATACCATAGCTATCTAGAGAATATCATGTATCTGTTAAAATATATATATAAATAGAGTAAGCACTTTTTCTTTCAAACAAAAATTCTCGTGACCTGTTAAAAGCTCCCTGCTTTGAAAAAGAAGAAACAGTAAAAAAGAAGTCAATTTGGTTCTTTTATTTCAACATAATATTTGAAACCACTTGAAAATGTCCCTACGGAATACATTGCTTTGACAATACTCATTGGAAATTGTTCAATCAAATTGAATTGAATTGAACCACCTAACATAAATTGGTGGTTATCAATATTTAACTATCAAAAATGTGACAATCTGTTTTATGACAAAAGAAACTAGGTAATGTAGATACATATACATATGTATGTATATGTAATGTATGTATAATGTATATGTATATGTAGATAAATATAAAAATTCCTAAAAATCAATAAACTGATCAGAAGTTTGAACCAAAATAAAATACCTTTTATACGAAAACAATTGTTTTGATTTTTGACAATTGACATTTCAAGTCGTCTGTCAGTCTACTCAGTGAGCCTAAATCAGATTATGGACACGAAAAAAACAGGCACTCAAAGGCCAATGGCTTGTCTCGTGACTGCTACCTGTCAGATGAAAATATAAAAACCAAAAAAAAAAAAACAAACATTTTATTTTCTATACATGACGGCATGACTGCGACAAAAATATTGTTGAATAAAAGACAATATCAACATGATGTTTTTTTTTTTAACTCCTTCAATAGCACAATCACAATCGTGGTGCGGCGGCAGCAACTTGGTGTTGGGGGAACACGGTAAGAAGCGTATAGCGATAGTAATCTCTATTTGGGAAAACTGTCACTTTTCCCTCTGCACTATTTGGACAGCTTCCGTTGACATGGTACTTATGACACACAAAACAGGTACTAATCCACCAACGATTCAAAAGTCGATAAATCTCGCTCCAGCGCTGCCGGCTGGCTGAGAGAATTTCGACTTACTTCAAATCGTGTGTATAGAAATTGCGGTCTTTGCGTCTCGTCGTCACCGTCCGTCGTCATCGTCTGCGGGAATTGTAGGCATCAGAGGAACCAACAACAGAGTATACAGGATAAGACGAAATAATATCCCTTCTTCATCATGATGGTATAGCAGTAAAACGCACATCAGAACACCTCATGATGCACCACAAATGATCTAAAGAAACTGATCAGGGAATCAAGATAAGATGAAATTAAAAAGATGCCACAAAGATCCACACGCAAGCTTACATACACACATACATACAT
This sequence comes from Scaeva pyrastri, assembly GCA_905146935.1. Taxonomy (NCBI): domain Eukaryota; kingdom Metazoa; phylum Arthropoda; class Insecta; order Diptera; family Syrphidae; genus Scaeva; species Scaeva pyrastri. The sequence goes on from LR989927.1 coordinate 76,037,761, forward strand.
AAATGTATAGTTGTTGGTGCAGGAGGTTAGAAGACTCCGATGAGGACGCTGCTGATGAAGATGATGATGATGATGACGATGAAGATGATGATGATGAAGAAGGCGATGACGCAAATGCTTCCAGTGTTGAACCTCTGATTTGCGGCTGCCGGTCGTCATTACTGCCACAATGATCCTATATCACCGTTGAATAATCTCATCACTTTGTGTGCGCTTTTCGTCCTGCGTTTCACATCCTTATTTTTATATTTTGTCAAAACAGTAGGGCAAATTAATTAGTTTTTAAGTCAAAAAATTGACGGTCTTCATTGACTGAAATTGGAAAACAAAAATGTTCCCATCTTCGAAAATGAGAGACATCGACAATGTCGAGTCCCTGAGAAGTTGTAATGGTTGTTATTTATTATTTGACAGTTGAGAATGTCATCACGAATCGTTAAACACGTCAGAACAACGTTTAAAAATTGTGGAAATTTACTTTGAAAAAAAGTTACTTAACGGCAGTTTTTTCAAACTCCCAACTACGAATTTGATTGGTTAATAAATGTCACTTATAATAATTCCAACTTTTTAAGTAATTTGGCACCACTGTGTCGCAATTCTAGTTGTCGCATTACCTATATCCAACTTGGTAAATGAGTTTGCGTTCTGATCTCTAGTTAAGATTTCCTCACTGATAGGTTAGGTATACATCCATAAGGGGTATAGGGGTGCCATGTCGAACGGCCGCGGCCGGTTGGTGCACCAGTCAGTGGTGCTGTTAGTACACGAGGTGAGGTGTTTGAACGCAGCCTAAGTATCTGTATCTGTATCAGCATCTGCATCCGTATCTTATGGTCAAAATGCATTTGCCACTATATGACGATATGACGTGGAGTATCTTTGATTTTAAAATCAGTTAAGGCATGGGCGACCACATTACTACTGCGCAGCGCATAGCACCACGATATGGCCAAGATCTGGTGGTGGAACTGCTGCTGTTGCTCCTGCTGGTGTGGTGTTCTTATGCTGTTTTTTGATTTTTTTTTTTGATTTGATTTTGTGTTTATACGCGTTATCTCTTCGGTCGTCCGTGTTGTCGTCTTAATTATTGCGTTAATGAGTTTTTCTCTCTCTTTTTAAATAGACACCGAGATAACAATCTTTGATATGAAAATGTAAAAATTTATTACTTAGTTGTTTTGCAACTTAAACAAAAAACAACAACAAAATAACAACAACACCAACTACATCATCAAACACCCTGTGGGGGGAATGTACATTAAATTGAAGTAATGAGGTGGTTTTATGTTTTTCCAAACATATATTTATATTTTTGCATTATAAGATTTATTGCTTTGGGAAATCATAAAACAAGATCTTAAATTATTAATACAAACATTTTCATATGCGGATTCTTATTAGTTACATACGAATGTATCTATATAAAAATGCCAATGTCAATATAGAATTTACATTACCTATATGAATGTTGTAGTTATGATTTTATATGTTTATAAGATGACATGATGGAAAATGTTTATGAATTATGTAATAACTTTTTTGGGTCCGAATTGATGTAAAACTTGCTTTCGAGACGTTGTGTGTATAGTTATGTCTGATTGCTAGTTCTTAGATGTTGAGCTTAAGTACATATGTATATGCTAATTTTTGAAATAAAGACTGTTGTCAAAATTCAGCATCAATACTCGAAGAAAACAATAATCAAAACTTTACATTTGATGAAACTTGGTTTGCCATATGGTATGACCGTTTTGAGCAAGTCAGTATATGGTCATTTACAGTCATTAATCGGTGCTTAAGTTGGGGGAGGGGTCCCTTTGTCAAAATTATGAAGTTTTTATCGCCAGACCCAACCAATATGCCAACATTCTCAACAAACTTCTCTGATAGTGATTCGATGATTTTCCAAAACTTATTTTCTGGACTGTGAATTAGTTCGGAAGGCTATTTGACGGAGTCCAAACTTGTTTCTGTCTAAAATGAATCACGTGCCATGTTTATATGACCGACACAAGCTTGTTAGATTGGAATTTGCCTAAAACACCTCGGAAAGTGATTGGACATTTTTGTAAGTTTTAAAAAAGAGTATTTAAAATTTTTTTTTTTAACATAATATGCCTTCGAATTTGATGTTACGTCATTTTCTCTGATGATGATCCATGATGGATTCCACGAATAATAATGTGGCTTATCAGTGACGATGTGTGGAGCTTTAACTTCTGCGGGATGCTTGGACAGATCACCCGGAGGAATCCAGGAATTTTTGGTAGGATAGTACCAGAATGCACAAGAATAAAAAAAAACCCATTGGTCTGCGCTTAAACTTAGTGAATTTAATGCACTTGCCCGCATGTTCTCAAAACAGATATAACATTGAAGATTGAAGTTTAGAATGGTCGAATTGAATATTTGACAAAAGAACCACAGTACCTAAATCCATCGTTTCTCTAAAGAGTTGGTTCCTAAAATTTGTAAGATTGTACGGGGTAATCTCTTAATCTACTGAACCGATTTTGAAAATTCTTTTACCAACAGAAAGCTACTTAATTTGTGAGTAACATAAGTTATATATTGGTGATGAATTGGATATGGAATGACGCAGAAAATAGTAGAAGTTTATGTTTAAGAGAAATACAAGGGTAAACATAATGAAAAAATATAAGGTCCATAGGTTTTTATGCTGGACTGGAGATGGTAGTTTCATGCCATCTATTCTGTCAAAGCTTTTCGAATCCACAAATCTTATCATATAAGCTACTGTTGTTCATGGTCCTATGATTATACTCATTACTCACATAGGTATGCATTCTTGAGTTTTTAGCAAAAGTAGTCTCGAGCTCTTAACTGTATTCTGGTTAGTTCTTACGAAAAATTGTTGGTCCTATATGTGAAGGGAAAAGATCTAGAAGACGCTATTATTTTGCCAACAAAAAATCAATTGCAGTTCCAGATTTTTTAAAAATCATTATCCGAATTGAGTTTAAAAATTGCGCTCATTGGTTCAGTTATGAATACCAAAACTTTATTAGAACCTGGATATGAATATTTAAAGCAACTTCTGGGCCAGAACAACGTATACGGGCTCAGCTAGTAGGTAGGACGTATCAAAAAGTGTACATTCTTATATCTAAAGCGAGTCGTAGACACTCGAATATGGTTCGAGTTAACTTGGTTGCAGTTAACCCCGCAGAAGTGAGACCAATTCCTAGAATTACTCCTACTTTTCTTCTCCTGTATTTTCGACATCATAATTCATTATAATTTTTTGTTGTTCGGAATAGTTGACCTTGTTGCTAAGCAGTCCATGAATAAATTAATAAACTACTCTGCAGACAATCCACCCTCGAACATTGAACAATATTAAACTACCTACTTTTGATTTTGTTATGAGACCAATCTGACCAATTTTTAAGCTCCCTTCAGTTCTTTCCCAATCTGACAGATTCCTCCTTGACTACCTTTTTCCTTCTTGTGTGATGCATTGCCTGACCCGCAATGCAGTCGTTACCTTTTCCAAAAATGTGTCCAATCCACTTGCCACTTGCGCCTTCGTATAATGGTATCGATGTGTTCCTGACCTGTTCGCTTATGTAAGTCCTCGTTAGAGATACGATTAGACCAGAATACCCGTAAGATTTTTTAAAGACACCTATTAACTAAGTTTTGCAGTTTCCTGGTTATTGTTGTTGTTATTTTGCAGGTGCTACATCCATATAGCAGAACTGATTCCACGTCAGAGTTAAACAAAACAGTCGTATAGCTTTGTGTTCAAGCTGAGAGATTTGTTCCTCCAAACATTGGACAACATTCCGAATGCAGCCTTTGCTTTTCCGATGCGGCTGACGGTGTCTAGTTCGGTTCCTCCTTCAGTATTGACGATACTTCCAAAGATATAGAAGCTCTCTATATCTATACTGCCTCTATTGGTTGTTGAGCAATGTTCATAGGATCGGATGACTGCAAGCTCCTGAGGCTGAACATCTTTGTTTTTCTGTATTGATTTTCAGCCCCAAGATTTCTACTTCTCTCTCCAGCCTTGTTGCCAAAGCGAGCATACATCGTCTGCCTTGTCAGAGTCCATCTTATTCCTCCGCTTTCTGTCAAAGCTATCCGCAGTACATCACTTATCAGTACTAATAAAAACAGGATTGGTGACTCTAGATAACAAATTTCTTGAACTCATTATTTGGACGTTCGAACTTTGATGAGCTTAACCTTAATTCAAAATCAGAAATTCTCTTAATGAATGCTTAAAAACTCTTCAGATCTTAAATGCAATTAAAATGTCATCTGCTGGGTATTTAAAAAAACACTATTCGAATACAGATATGGGAGATCTTAACGCAACAACAACTTAATACAAAGTTACCCGTTTTTATTCAATATATCGTAACATATATTCTGAAACTTTAAAGCCCATAGTTAATTACCAGGGCAAGTTTTTTTATGCGCTAAAAAACACAAAATATGCGCATAAAATATGCACGTAAAATGAGAAAATATTCTCTAAAAAAGTCAAAATATGCTCCGAAAAAAATGAAAGAAAATAAAAAGCATTAAAATTAAAAATTTAGTCTTTAATAACAACAGTAACCAAAAAATTATAAACACAAAATAAACTTAACAGATTTCAGTTTCATTTGAATAAGGTACTAGTTTTCCAGTGGGTTCTTTGAATATGTCTTGTTCACATATACGATAAACATTTTGCTGAAATTTTCATAAAGAAAGCTTTGCCTGTTTGGCAGCAAAAAACTTTTATACATTGAAAAAGATCTTTCAACATCAACAGATGTAACTGGAGCATTCTTGAATGAAAGAATTTCACTTACTGAATAGTTGTCCAGGCTCCATTTTTCGTTACTATTCAGCGTTTGCGTTAATGTTTGAAATTTTTTTTATTTTTGAGTACCCCTCGTTTTTATTTACAACATTTTCATTTTTTTTTTTTTCAAATAACTATGCCCATTGGGCCTTCGACTAATTTAATTTTTGCATCTTCCATCACATCAATTTGCGTTTTGAGTGTGTTCCATCCCTGCAGCTTAGTTATATTTCCATTAAGAAACTCATAGTTGGAACTTATAAAAATTAAATGTTGTTTTAATAGTGACTGTTAAGTATCTCTTTTGTTTTTTTGAGTTTTTCGAAAATATTCACTTAAAATATGCATTTATTTTAAAAATATGTGCAATAAACCGAAAAATGCTCTTTTATGCATTTATAGTAAAATATGCAAAAATATGCTCTAACGATTTGATGCCATTTTTAAGGAAATTTACTGATTCGAAAAACTAGTTCAATTGTTTTCTTCTATGTCAACCCAAAAAAAATATGTTTTAACATAGAAAAACTTGCCCTGTTAATTACATATATCTGAGAATATAATGCTATGGAAATAACCTTGTTTATTATAATTTTAATTAAACCAAAATTCTAAAAATTCCCGTCATCATAGTTTAAATTATATACCTTGGCATTGGTATACCACATAAGCACCTATCATAATCTATATTCGATGTCTCATCATGTGGTCAAAGTTAAGCACATTAAGATAACCAGAAAACAATTCTATAGATACCTTACCTACCTTTCTCAACACAGATCGGCGTCGTCGGTCGTCTTGGGTGGGCTTTCTCTAATCGCCTACCACAAATTGATTTCCAAATCCTAAAACAACAACATCAATGTCCATTATATGATTCTAAAAATCCCCGATAAGAAAATAATTCACTTCATGTCTGGAGACTTCATATTTGCATAGACTCCACTAGTCCACTCGTATGCACCTTAATTTTGAGGTTTCCAAAATAGTTAGGCTTAGTGTCATTTATAAAAAAAAATATTTGAACTCGCGGCACAAATACAGACAGATGACAAACAAAAATCCACAAATTTACAACTCATACCAGATAATAATGATAAGATTAAGATGGCCAAATACAAAGACCTCCACCAGTGACCATCACTGGCCAGAGTGCATCCAAAGTCAATCGGATATGAAACTAAATACCTAATAATTTGGGGAAACATCATTATGCATGGCTATCAGAATCAGAATTCATATATGGACACATTTTTTATTGGGATCACAAATCTTTTATTATTATGGCGTCTTTAATGCCCCAGTTTTTCCTCGACTCGCATTGTCATCAATTTAAAGAATAGGAGTTCCTATATAGAGACCAAAGACCATAACTCGTACGATGTTCCACCTTCAAGTCTCATTCAAGCTGTCGTAAAGTGCAACAGCAGCCAAAAAGCAACACCTGGGTGGCCAAAAACACTAGAAACCACCATCTCGCACCATCATTGCCATCTCCGCCATCGCCATGGTTCCACCAAAACAAAATAAACTCTGTGCGCGCTCCTAAATATGGGCTCGAGAATGACGCTGACGCGGGCTTGTTGTTGCGCGGCTATATGACCCCATTTAAGTCAAATTTTCTTTATTTTATATCGATCTTCGGGCATACACCGGCACCTCCACCAGTCGACGACGACGGACGACGAGGAGGAGATCTTTCTCCCTCAGCATTAATTCTGTTCTGAGCCCCATCACGACGACGACGATAATGACTGCTGGTGCGACCTTCGCTTCGGTGTCTTCGGTCGGTGAATTCTAGGTCCATACGATCGATCGTGTGTCGCGCGCATAATGTTGACGTTGCCGTCCGTCGCGTCGTTGGAGTCGTCTTTCAGGACTGAAGATCACGCGTCGTCGATAGTGTGACAAAATCGATTCAGAAATAATGTTATTACCCCGATTTGGACGTCGTCTATGTTGTTGTTGTTGTTCGATTGCTAAATTGGCCAATTCCGCAGTGTTGCTGGTCGCTGGTATTACGACAGACGACGAACGACAGAAACGACACTGTGGTGGGTCCATTTAATTCCAAGCTTTGTCGCTTTTGTTGGTCCAGATTAGTGGGACAATCAATGAGGGCTTTGCGTGATCGATGTGCCTGTTCTATGATATCGTCTTTTCGGATATGAATCTATTTTATCGTTCCGAGCTTATTTTGATTTTGATTTTGAGAGGGGTGAGGGGGGTATAGTATAAAGTAACAGAAATAGAGACCACCAGCAAAGGTGATGGTCTAGAAATGGACACCCGCTTATCGTCAAAAAAGAAAACACTTTTCTCCAAAAGCCAATTGATTTATAGTCCTCTCACAAATTCTGACCATTGTTGTGCGGTAAATCTATGAGTCGCACTCGAGTTAAGAGATGACCTCTGTGAGTTCTGACAGGAACAGGGAGGCCGGTCGGGACCGGTCTCCGGTGTGTCTTAAAAAGATAACGAGTCAATGTAAATGTGTTTCCCATATATTCCCTATCTCAAGATAGGTATACAGCACACGGTTGGAGATTCTGATACAATAACAGATGAAAGAGAGACTGGTAATGGTGATGGTGACTGATGTCAAGGCTTTTGGATTATATATAGGAACAGGCTATCTGTCTATATGGAAGAAATAAGAATATTGATTATGTTGTTCACCATGACAATAATGACAACGCAACGTCCGCCGCGCGCCGTATCGTCCGTCGTCGTCGTCTGTGGTCCAATCAAAGTACTTTATCATTTTAAGATTGTGAAGGTAATTTAAAAATCAAAGTTTTGATTTTGGACGGTATCGGTATCAGCGGCGGCGGCGGTTTCCGTCGTCGGTCGTCTGTGTTATGGGCGCATCGGATGCAGAGAGGCTATTCTAATAGATCTGGTGTTATTAGGCACACCTTAATGGTTTTGTCAATGTGCTGGTTGTGTTAGTTTTGTTTGTTAAGATTTATTTGTTGAGATAATGAAATGATTTCATTGATATCAACTTTTATTATGATACCAGATGAGAGGCTCTATTGAAATTTGAAGTGATTAAAGAAGAATAGGAGAACATTTTTTTTGCTTAATGTGAAATTTGTGCAAATCAAAAATGAAATTTATTGGAAATAAGATATTTTCTTGAAAGAATTTTACTTTAGAATTTTGACAGTTATTAGGTAACACCACAATGTCAAGTGATAAATGGATGAATTTTAAGATTTGGAAAACACAAACTTTTTTGAAATTCGATTTACCAATGTTTTTATAAAGGGTGTATTTTTTTAGAAGTGTGGTTTTCAATCTGGCAATACTTTTTTTCGGAGTTGGTCTTTTTGACAGCTGTCACTTGATTTATGCTCAGTTTGATTTAGACTTACTCTAGCACAACTATAGCCCGCTTTTTGAGCAACTTTCATCGTTTGACATTTGACAAATAAAAACTATACGCCATTACTAAAAAAACAGAACTATAAACGCTTGACCAACGCTTTAATTTTTCAAAATTCACAAAAACTGGTGAACATTTTGCTGTCACAAGTCGTACTTATAGGTTGATGTGCATAGTGAGAATGGTGAGATAATTTGAGCTCTTAAGATAACTAGAGAATCGGGAGCGTGTACATCGCTTAAGAACAACAAAAAATATTGGCGGAATAGCACGGAGTTTTGGCAAAAATCAAAGTTTTTCGATTCCTTTGTCGATATTTGGAATAAGGGCTTCTACAAGCGTAATTACACCGTATTTTGAAGACTTAGGTCTTAAGGCTTTTTAAGTTCAGTTGACATAAAAACTCAAGGCTGTCGGTGTCATCAGCAACAACTGATCGGATTTTCATTGAAAAATCATTCTTAGTGATGAGGCAAATTTTAACCTCGGATGCTAATGTTTAGAAGCAGAATCGTCTAATTTGATGATTGAAAAACCCAAGAATAATTGTTGAAAAGCCCCTACTTTTTCACAGTGTCATTTTATAAGGATTGAATGGCGGTGTGGTGAGATAAGACCTTAATTATTCTTATATGAGAAACGATATTAAAATATGCATTAAAGGTGCACTTGAAGGAAAAAACTAATGGGTGGATGTTTGAAAAATAGGCTTGCCAACCTCTAATGACAAAGCTGCTGACTTTTCAAATGGCTGTCGTACAAATTAAGCTAAAATTTTATTGTAAAAAAGTTATTGTAATTGGTAAAAATGTTGACAAATTTCGTGTATAGGTAGTTTCGCTATATAGTTTTCCATTTGCCATATCTTAAGAACATTTGAAGACTTCAATTAGATTCTAATTTGCAAATGTGCAGAAGGGACGTTCAAAAAGATCTGTCAATTATTGTTTCCTAAAAGTTTTTTTTTTTTTAAGAAAAATTGTCAGATTTAGATTTGTTTGATTATATTGAAAGTAAAAATCTGATTCTCTTGATTGATTTGTTAACTACATTATAAAAAAGTTGCTTTAAAAATACTCAACGGATTTTGATACTGAATTTTGTTAAAAGATAGAGGCGCCAAATTTTAAACAACCTATAGTTAAGGACTTAACATTTAACTAATATTTAACAATTTACTAACGACTCAAAAAGTTTAAACCTTTTTTTCGTTTTGTTAACTAGTAAATTGCTAACTTTAAATAGTGACAGTTCGAGAGAATTAGCAAAGCAAACATACTTAAACGGACCTATTAGTTGGAAATGTGCCAATGTAAACTGGACAATCCCATGCAATCCAATAAGATTAAAATACACATGAACACAGGTTTATTCTCGTATTCCATCATCCTGATGTAACACACCTCAAAAAAAAAAAAACAATTTTCTGCACAGAGATTTCGAAATCTTCGTCTTCCGATAACATTTTATTGATTTAAAAACAATTTTTAGTTCCTGAAAAACACACGAATCAACACAATCATATGAATTTAGCAAATTGCTAAAATTTAAAGTAAGGTTTTCGGGATTTAAACTTTAGTAATATGATAAGAGAAAGTAAAATGTCAAAATCGTTTAAAATTAGCAAAACCATTTTTTTAGCTTAGCAAATTGCTAAAAATGGCTTTAACAAATTGCTAAATCGTTTCAAATTTTGCGCCAGTGATTCAAGAGGAAGGAAGGTATACTTCAAGGCGGTATGACAATCTCTCTATATATAAAAATCAATTCCTGTTAGTTTGTCTCGCTAAAACTCGAGAACAGCTGCGCCAATTTATCTGATTTTGGTTTTGAATTGTGTGTTGAAGTTCAGGGAAAGTTTAAAAAGTGAGCAAATATGGAAACATTTTTAGGATGTGTATAAAAAAAACAAACTTCATTTTCCAATACATTTTTTTCTATAACTGTAAAAAAAAAATTTTTTGATTATCAGTTGGTTGTCAAATTTTTATATTTCAGTCGTCTGTCAATTATTAACAAAATGTTATAAAATTGCCTCTCATTCTGTCACCATTATGTAGTTAATAAAATATTTTATCATCAGTTTGTCAGTGCCTGAGATTTACTGGTCTTAAAATGCCAAACTTCAACTCAATACAATTCAAATAATTTTACTATCGATAAACTTATTTTTGTAAGTTCCGTATCTTTTGATTAACCAGGCGTATTGGTAGAACTCAATTTGGGCGGGACAAAGTTCGCCGGGTCCTCTAGTGTAGTATAACACAAAAACTTTAATATAAATACCAGGTCTGTCATAAGCTTTCGTTTTTGTTATCTTATCACCAAACTAACAACTCACAATAATTTCAAGTGACAAATTTTTGTCACATCTATTTTTATCCATAAAATAGAATCAAATAAAATTACCAAATATAGAAATGTTGCGAGCACGGTTTAAAAATCGATATTGTTAACATAAGTATAAAAGATCAACCGCAAAGTATATCTAAATCAAGTGGGAGTTGAATCACCGTTAAGTCATCTTATTTAATATATTCAACAAATGACTTAGTCACAATTCGACAAGTTAGTAAGAAACAATAAATTACTTATAATAAATTCATTAAGTACCTATACAATAGTACGAGTATATACGAGTATAATAATAGTTGAACCTCATTTGACATGTCCTTGAGATTATGTGTAGATGTACAAGATAGTATTAACAAGCAAGTACTCGGTGTTAAATAATAACTTATCTACATACAGATATTTAAATGAACTTATGAATCAGTGGCGTTTTAAACAAAATTAACTACAATTCATCATTAATCATCATTAAATAAGGTGGAGCAAATTTAACCATCCAACTCTGTTTTTCATTATGAATTTTTTACTAAATATTTTGAGAAGTACCTACAAACCTTATCCTTCAATTGAGTGATTAAACGCTGAACCGATTTTGATGAAATTTTTCTGTTGTGTTCAAGTGAGTTCGAGAATACTTTGGATTCACAAAATACCTATAAAAATCAATTGCTATTTGTTTGTCTCGCTTAAGCTCCAGAACAACTTGTCCGATTTGGTTCTGAAATATTTGTTGTAGTCCATGGAATGTTTAAAAGGTGAAAACCTATGAAAAAATTTCATGGAAAATCGAAAAAAGCAAGTGTCGAGACGAAGTTCGTCGTGTCCTCTAGTAGTTAATAGTTTTCAACACAAAAACATCCTCTTCATTGTTGAGGCTGACGAAAGCTTGACACTAATTTATTCGCGTTCCATATTGCTTATATCTTTGTATACTGCAACTGTCACAATTCTCAACTGTCAAATATGATTGACGTCTATCGATAGGGCGATTCATTTTTCACCACCTTGCACATAAACCTTCGAATTCGAATATATTATCAAATCTTAGTCAAATCTCTATTTAAAAGTTAAGACACTTCATTTGTCAAACTCTTTAGATTCTTCTCGAATTTCCGAACCAAACAAAAAAGTCAACGAACACAAAAAATAACACAATTTCCGGCTTGAATTTCTTAAAAAAAAAATCTTGTCCAAAATTTACAACCATAAACGGAAATAGAGCCAGAAAAGCAATAACTTTTTTTTTTGGTAGGTATATTATAAACAAGACTTTTAGCGTGGGCTGTTGAGATCATTATTTTCTTTGCGGTTTCTGTACCAGCAGCGTAGTATTATAAAAACAAAAGTTTCTTTAACCAAAAAAAAAAAAGCTACAATCATGCATCGGCTGATCATCAATTTTGTTTTTTTTTTATACCATACTCGTACCTTGCCAGGCATGGCGCTATAACACGTTGCTGTCAACGATATGAATAGATCTGACCTGGTGCCAGAAATTAACGATTTAGTGTTATTTAAGATTTCCGGTGGAATATCAATTATTTGAATTTTAAATTTCAGAACTTGCGCCACAAGAGACACTGCTGCAAGCCCGTGTCTGTCAGCCATTCCGATTCCAGCTAGAGCGTTCGTGTCGTGATGACAATAGATGGAAATGCATCATCTATGGCCTGGCCAAGCCATCTCCGGAGAGGCGAGATACCGGTCGGTGTTGCGTCTTGTGCCGTTGTCATTGTCGTTAATAAAAAACTTAACTGTGAAAAGTGTAGGCCGATGTGGCACACTAAGCGCTGCATGGTGGAACTTCCAACACCAAACCAGCAGCAGCAGCATCTAAGGTAGCAAGTAAGGTACCAGGTGTTGGAATTAAAGAAAGGCAAAGGCAAAAGGTGGGCGATTATGGTAAGGTAAGGTATAAAGCGGCTCAATACAACGACATTTGATTTTAGATATGATTTTTATGTCATTTTAAGGGACTCGATAATGAAGTTATAAAAATAAATAAAAAAATGTAGGTTAGATCAGCTTATTAATTATTGTTATTTCGATCATTTCCTGTGGCGAAATAACATTATCTTCACCACAAGGTGCTACGAATAGTTGTAGAAAAGTGTACTTTATCACATTTAAGATAAGATCTTGTAAAAGTCATTCTAAGTCATTGAAATATGACTTAGAATGGAGTTGTGGGGGTCTCCATCTCAAAAATAAAAAGGGACACAAAAAATCAGAATCAGTAGTTTTTTTTTATTAAACAATGACAGAGACTTGATAAAGTGCACTTGTGTCAAGTTTATCAGCTAATGATTACTAAAACATGAAATTAATGACATCTAGAAACTAATCAGTTCCTTTGATCTAAATTTTTGTACAAAGAAAGCAGTTGACTGCAAATAAAGTTTGTTGAATTTCTTGAACGTGCCTTTTGACAGAATTCAATACAAGATCGTAGAGCGTTACAACATAATTCGTAGAGTTACTCTAGTTATCAGAAAGTGTTGATTACTACAATAAAAGCTTTCCAACAAAAGCTCTGACACGTTTTGCTTTGACGTTTGTATCAATTTCCAGCTTAATAAATATTTTGGTAAACGAAACTTCTCAATGACTTACAGTTCGGTTTTTGTAGCAATAGGTCCACTGATTATTTACATCGTTTTGGAGAAAGTGCTATTAATGCGCTTGATGTTTCAAAAGTATATATAGGGTTTTCCAATAAGAGGTGTTAATTTTGACTTTTGATATTCAAAGAAAATGGTATTTTTTGAGACAAAAGGTCGGATGTTTATTTCAATGTAGAGAGGAACGTATGACATTATTAATGGAAAACAATATCAGTCGGCTACGCTTAACGAACAGTATCCTTTTCATGAAATTTTCTATCAACAAATCGCCTCAATAGCTTAACGAATTGTTGGCGAAGACCTTATCTTTCACTTAGCGCCTAAGGAAGAGTAAGCAAGTTGTTAAATCACAAGATCAAGATGGCCAATTGTGATCATCCCTTCGAGAGATAATACGGTCGGAAAACTTTATCGTTTTGTTGCTTGTGTGATCAGTACCACTTGTCTTCTTGAAAGTAAACGTTGTCCAGATCAATACCATCCAATTCCGGCCACAAATATAATTAATCATCAATCCATTCACCGAAATTGTTACCCCAGTCTCATTTTCGAAAAAGTAAGGTCCAATGACTCCCCCGGACCATAAACCACACCAAACAGTTACACGTTGAAGATGAAAAGGCTATTCAATAATAAATCCACCGAGGTGGAAATGGGCCTCATCAGTCAAAATGATTTTTAGATGAAATTCCGGATCTTTTTCATGTATTTCAAGGACCCAATCAGAAAAAATAAAATGCGTTTTTGAAGAGTGTATCGTTCCATTTTTATTAATGGCGTAGTTTGAAATGTCAAAAAACTAGTGCTTTAAAAGTGACATATACTGAAATAGTGGGCTATTCAAAATAACACCTTATTGGAAAACCCTTTAATTGATAGTTTCGCATTAATCATCGATAAATCTCTTCTTGGTTGGGTTAGAAATTACATTTCGGACCTGTCAAAACAAGTAGTAAGTATTGGACGGTTTAAAATCTACTCCAGGGCTCCATTTGTGTTCGTCTCTCTTCCTTATCTTTATAAATGATTTTGTGCCTGAAACTTCTAGCCCACTAAATTTTATCGATGACAATTACTGTACTCTCAGCTTTCATATTCTTCTTCTTCAGCATACGGTTACTAATGAAAATTTCATAATATTCTGGTCTCAACAACATTGATCAATCTGGGAACCAGCATAAACGACGCACGTAGAACTTAATGCTTCCAAGCCTCAGTGATTTTTCCTGAAACTTCCATGAACATGAACTTAAACAACTATCGGGCCATTTCAAGACTGATCACATATTTGAAGTCGCAAAAAACGCTGATAAATGCTTCTAGGTTTTTTTCGTCGTTGCAGAAGTTTTTTACCAATTCTGATGTGATTGTTCAAAAAAGTTCAAAACTCTTTGAGTCTTTCTTGAATAAAATGGAAGGAATCGCTTGAATACAGCCATGTTGTATTACCTGTCATTATTTTATAACTATTTTTATCACTACTACTTCGTAGTATTAGTCCACGCTTGAGCCCAACTTCAGACGTAGTTATTGTAATATGTACATGAATTCATGTGGAACATCTTACCCGGGGCATTATTTCCCAGTCCTTGTGATATCCAGGCATTCAAAACCAACGTGCATCAATATCTTCTATCTAATTCTATCTTACTTTCCAAATTGCTGAAAATGCGAATGTCAAATTATATAGTCTATACGTCAACATCTTACGCCATCTATCGGTTTGAGGCATTGATCTCAGCACAACGCCATCTCGTCATCTTCCCCATCTTAATTCACTCAAAAAATCTTTAATCACAATGACTTTTGAAATGATCCGATGCTTCACAAAACGAATTTTCCAACTTTGCAAACTTTCTGCAAATTGCTAAGGAACTTAAAAAAATAAACAACAATTGTCTGATTTAAGAAATCATAAGGTCCATTCACGTTACATAGACTAACAATCTGTTACATCAGTTCGCCAATTTAGGGACATTAAGCCCATGGACGTGGACATTACTGGAGGACTCATGAAGGTTTTGTCTGTTGTCACAAACTTAAGGTACGGGAACATTATAATTTTTGGGAAAAATGTCCTCTGTGAAGTAAAATTTCCCAAAAAAACGTATCCGCAGTTGTACAAGATGTTTGTGTATTTTTGAAAGATATCAAAACAAAAGTCAAACGGTCTATTCGCAGACATTAATAAGTCTTGGATTTAGCGAACCCATAGGTCTAGGAAATATTGCCCAACTTGCATTGACACCAACACGATACAAAATGCTACTTTTTTCTGTCGACAGAGTTTTCAATTTTGTAGCGTTTGGTTCCTAAATAACTAACCATTTATTGTACTCTACGAACATATCTTCGAGATTTGCAAGAGTTATCAATTGATACCAACATTTATATTCGAGACTCGAGCAAACGTCAAAATTCTATCAGCAGTTTTAAATCTTTACTTCTACTTTTATCAGCATTGAAGATATTATATTTGTATAGTACATGTAAAATTTTACTTCTCGGCCAATATTTTCCCAAAAAAACACACCTGTTATTTGAATGAAGCATTAATAAATTAAAATTTTTAGAAAACTGCAATATCAATGCTTATTCTAAAGCCACTGAAATGCATTTTCTCCCCCATCAAACTATGGATATCTCTTTGAAATTCTAATAAAATTTTTTCGTCAACAAAATAAAATTAAAAATTCATATAAAGTCAAAACCAATAAAGTTCAACAGATTTTTTAAATACCATCTTAATAGTTTTTCTTAAAAATTCTCATTATTAAATTACTCCCTTCCAAGAAAACACAAAAACCAATATATTTGTTCCAACCATAAACCAATATTTATTCATCACATATTAAAATGTTTAAGTACTAATTCCAAAAACGCATAAGTTATATATCTACTGACTGTTTTCTAGATTCAAACTAACGCATTCAAAATGTCAGACAAAAAAAAAAAGAAGACGATACTTTAAGGAAAGATTATAATTAATCTAAAATATTTAAGCATTCATCTTAACTTATAAAGTGTGTCTTCAAGGTGATATCAATTTGAATATATTTGAATATAAATTTCATATAATTTTGATTTGATGGTTTAACTTTTTTAAAACATAGACGAATAACTTTCTATGGTGGCGCCAAACTTCTTATGGAAAATGACAACAACAACAACAAAAAAAATATATAAAAATATTATTGTATGCCATGTCCGTATTATTAATTTTATTGTTTTTTTTTTTCATTCAAAGATATAAAAGATTGACATATTAAGATTATAACATTTATTTTGTTTACCCTTTAGCTATTTAAATTAAATAAATTAACAAGAGAAGTCGCAATACTGCTTCATCAAGCCATAAGCCACACATGTATATTTACTCGTTCTCATTTATTTTATTTTCAAAAAAACACATATGTACGTAAAAATTCCGAGTCCGAGCTCCGAGGAAATCAATCAAAAATGTTAATTTACAAATTTTCCAAATTCCCTCATGGATAGATCAATTTTTAAAACCTAGCTGTGTCTACAAAGATTTGTCGATCCACCTGGACCATATGACACTTTACAACCTCGGGTCAAATAGCGAAAAAAGATTATATGTAAGACTCCAGACCATACTCCATTCGAGCGACGACGATGACTCGACGCGACGCAACGGATCCATTGACGTTCCGTTTTTTCAGTATTTCAATTTTTACTCTGTTTTGCTTCCAAATTTACATAAAAACCTAATAAGCCAAGAAACTTCAAATGACTTTTTTTTCAATTATTATTATTCCCTCAGTTTTGAAATGGGAGAAAATAAAAATAAAAATAAAAAAAATTAAATTATTATTATTCATTCATATAATGCTCGATTCATTTTATTCTCGCAGCAGCGCAGGTAAACCGGGCGAGGCGCAGCGCAAGCACAACACAGCGCAGTCGGTGTGGCGATGTTGTAACAACTGATTTATGCCCTTCATAACGATCGACCAGTAAAATCAATCAATCAAATGATCGAACAAGTTCATTGACAGCTCTGCTGGGCTAAACAAATACTTAAAATGTTCCCCTGTCAGTATCTTTGCTGGAAACATTGGTCGTAATAATGTTGGTACATACAAACATACATACTAGTATATGAACGGATATAATGTATATTGTATCTGTAATATTCTTCCAGGTGTATCTTTACATCCATAAGCCATAACTACGGTACGGATACGGATGGAAATATGAGCACAAGGCAAATCGATCGAACATCACACAACATCCGAAGCTCTGGAAATGAAATTTAGCATTGCACTCGGCAAGGACTGTGCACATTGGATAAATGCTGGAAGGATGATTATATCAGTTTGGTATAAGTTGATACACGGAAAGAAATATGACACAGGTACAATACTTTTTTTCAAATTAATTTTATTCAACCCTATCGAAGTCGATTTGTTCGAAATCGGAAAATTTTCTATCGAGCTATCCGATAAGCATTTTGCATAAATCTTCCGACAAAATACATGGCATTCCTTCGCTCAGCGGTGCAATGCGATTAGGCAACAACTTTTGACAGCTGTGCGTTGAATTTCTTCAGAAGTTGTCCGATGAAAAATCATTGCGGAATCTATTCGGAAATTTAAACTACAAAATTGTAAGTAAAATATTAAAACGAACGCTGTTTGCTTCATTTTATTTAGTTTCGCAACGGATACCTCGAAAGTAATCTGGGGCCAGATTCTATAACAAAAAAAAAAATGAAAACGAACATTCGTTTTTCAAAAACGAAAGTATAATTTTAAAGCAAACCTTTGGCACAAGCGAAAACGTTAATACCTAGATAGGGCTGATTGTCCTGAATGCGAATCTCACCTCATACTTATGAATCTCATGGTTTCGAAAAACACGTTTTAAAGTTACTTTTTTGGGTTTTTCTAGCAAATTAAATTAAAAAAATACCCATTTTCGACATTAGTTTTATATTTTTTCAATATATTTCAAAAGCAAGATGTGATAGCCTTGTCTTACCGTCGACGGATGTTTTGACTCTATCAGAAAACGTTATTTTCAACTAACAATTATTTTAACAGTAAGGATAAAATAGTCTATTCAGACAATTTTTGTTACTGTCAGACAATTAAGACATTGCCAGAATTGTTAGAAATTGCGAATGTCTGAAATTTGACAGTTGCATACAATTTCTTCATTGTCATTAATGCAAAATCGAAGTTCTTTCAAGTTTTCTAATAATTTTGTGTTCTTAGTATTCGTGGTTTGTCTTAAAAGTCATGAAAAAGGAAGCTGATTTGCGAAGGACATAATTTTGAAATGATAAATAAGTCTCTTACCTAAAAAAAACGGGTAAATAAAAATCAAAATCTGTTTGTTCGTTTTGCTAAAACTCGAGAACGGTATGGCCGATTTGGCTGATTTTAGTTTAAGGATGCTTGTAGTAGCTTAGGGAAGCTTTAAAAAGTGATAAATCATTTTAAAAATTTAGAATAAGATAATAAAAAAGAAATTCAATTTTTCAATACAATTTGTTTTAACTGAAAATATGTAAATATTTTTGATTATCAGTTGGTTGGCAAATTTTTGTATTTCCGTCGTTTCTCCAAGGCTAATGAAAAGTTATAAGGTTGTTCTGTTACCATTTTACAGTTATAAATTTTTTTATCAGTATCAGTTAATCAGTGTCTGATGAACAATGTGATTTTTTAAATATGAGGATTGTAAACAAATTTGTTACTCAAATATGCAATGAACGCAAATTGAAATTAACTTAACTGTTTTTAATATTTTATAAGATGTTGATGACATCTGGTAAAATTTTCAAAAACTTGAAATATTTTTTTTTTATAAAAAAAAATAGAAAAGTAAGAAAAATACTACCAATTGTTTTTCGACTCGTATATCTTGAGGGAAGGCAATGAAATTGACTTCGATTGTTTTTTTATCTTTTTAATGACACAAAATTTTAACAAATGGTACGTTTTCGACAAATATCAAATTGGCACTTTTTTACAAAAAATAAAAAATTCCTCCGTAATATTTAAAAAAATATTTTTCGAATCGAATTTTGGACAAATATTGGACCAAAAATTTTTTGGAAAAATTATAAAAACTGAAATCTACTAAAAAAAGTGAAAATTGTTTTTCTACTTTTGATTTTGATTTATAATTTAGGTATTTTGTTTTATACATGATACAACAGTTGACAAGTATGTAATTACATTTTGACAAATATTGAATTGGTAATTTTTTTTAAATACATACATACATACATATGTACATATAATAAAAATATACTAAAAACTTTACTCTACTAAAAAGTGTTAAAATTGTTTTGAATATCTGTATACAACTGTTGACAAGTAACTAAATGTTGACAAATGTTTATTTACAAAAAAAAATATTAAACTAAAAAAAATCTATCAAAAATAGTTTGAAACACATTTTCGACTCAAATATCTTGAAACCGGGATTTTGACCTGGAACTAGGTAAAAAAAAAAAAAATACAAAACTTACCAAATTTAGTTTGTTCAAAGTTTAAAGGACAACACCTGACATTTTTCGTTTTATAAGCGCCTTATTTAAATACAAAATCTTCAACAAATGCCAGGTTTTTAAGGTACCTATAAAAGCCACCAATTCATTAATAATTATTTTTTTCATTATGTTAATTTTTTAAATATTTTACTATCGTAGTTTAAATTCAAATTATTTTTTTTTTTTCAGTGTACCGACTCTTATGACTTAAGTTCAATAATGTAGGGATTTGTAGATATTCATGCTTATATGATCGTATTACGAATGCATATATGCAACAACGCACTCTAGGGAACTTTAGCCACTTTCCCGGTCCTATTTGTTTTGAATAAAGATAACACTTACCCCGCTGTGATGCTGCAGGCCAATATTTTGTTTAACAAATCAGAATTAAAAATAAAAGCAAAAATAATTTCAAATGAAAACTGTATGTATATGTACAATTGTACATACATATTACTCGTATATTGAATACTTGGAGTTTATATCTTGAGGGCTTATGACATATTGGTAAAAAGACTCTCTAGGCTATAGAATATTTCGAAGGCCTCAGGTACGTTAAGAGTTATCAAATTCATGGGACTTATTACTTTTGGTACATTTATAACAGTTAAAATCCAAGTTGAAATTGTAACTGGTTGAAAAGTAACTGATTTTTTAATCTAATACTGAACTTAAAGACACAAAAGCAAAAGAAGTCGAAACCCAGTCTGTTTAACAATGAATTCAATTTTGAGAAGTTTCGTACTCGTTTTCCTGTTCACTCAAGTCATATGAGTCAGCCATTCCACTTAGAACTTATTTACTCTGCGCTTAAGTTTCCTATACAATTCTTAAATGAAAGAGCTGAGCTCAGAACTTTAAAATAGAAAACGAAATTTTAGTTTTCAATAGTCACCGAGAAATAGAATAAATTTAAATTGTATGCAGTTTGTTATGTAGATAATGTATATCTATATAATATATAACACTTGTTCCCTCACCTTCAACAATTACCGAAGACAATTTTCAGAACTTATATATCTAAAAGCAATTTTGTTTGTCTCTTATTCTGCATTATACTCCAAAGTTTTTTCGTTGAGAATATAATTCCAGAGATTCTATAGAAAAAAAAAAAGTTAAAGTAAACAACATTTCCATTCACCTTTTTATACAACTTTGAACCTATTTAATTGACTGGGAGTGTACAAATAATATAAGAAAGAGAGTCATTATGTGCAGCAGAATCATCAATAGAATAAAACGTTTTGCCGAAAAAATAACTTCATCGAAACTTCAATTTACTGGTCACACGCATCATTATATCCGTATAGGGATGGGGATGCACCGTGTCGTCGCGTCCTTCGTTCTCATCCCTGCCTGTTCCCGTACCCGTTCCTCGTCATTCGTGCGTCGTCGTCCATTCGCCGGGAAAACGGTTTAAAGAGAAAAAAAAAACGCGGAACGTACGTAACAAAATCAACAAACAACCATGACTATACGAGTATACGAGGTAAAACAAACAACAATGTTTAACTTGAGATCCTCGCACTCGTCTTACCTTAATCCAAAACCATAATTAAAAGTTATATTCGCGCTTATCTCCTAAGTGCCAGATCGAAGCAATTTCCTTCCCCTCCGATTGGCGACGGGCGACTGGCGATGGCGAGTGTGTTCGTGATCGACCGATCATTGCCAAGAATTGAAGGTTGGATAAAGGATTATATTGTGGTGCAACCACAAAATTATTTGCGATTATCGATTTCTTTTGTCGTCTGCCTTGCAAAAAATAAAAAATAAAATAAAATAACAACTGCACAAACAGATAATTATCCTTATCGAAGGAAGCCAAAAAGACACTGATGTCGATGTGGCATATACCTTATATTATCTTTGGATATGAACCGAGGAACGTGTGACGCGAACGAATATGCGGACGAGCAAAAGGATAGTTGATCAGAGGGCTCAGCACGCAGTGCATCAG
Organism: Scaeva pyrastri; assembly: GCA_905146935.1. NCBI lineage: Eukaryota > Metazoa > Arthropoda > Insecta > Diptera > Syrphidae > Scaeva > Scaeva pyrastri. The sequence goes on from LR989927.1 coordinate 76,059,445, forward strand.
TTTTGCAATCGTGGGAAACATCAAATCTCTGACGTTTCGTGGAGGTCCTTTTGTTTGAAATCTTATCGGACAATATGAATCCGTCGAAATTAATGAATTATATATATTTTTGTGACCTACCGCATTTATAGATGGATATCGTAATGGTGGCGCGGTGGAGTCTCAACAATGGCTAGTGGATTATGATCACTCCAAATACAACAATTTTGCATTCAGCCAAAAATGAGCTTCAGTGCTGAATACAATTTTTTTTATGAAAATCGGGATCGGTGGCCATCTCGTTTTGGGCCTATTCACCGACTTCAATTGGCTTGTAAGCCCGAAAACCAAGATCCTTCCTCAAAATCTTCTGTTAAGTAAAATATGCACAGCTCCAATTGTTGTGTTCGATGGCGGATTGACTCATTGGGGTCTTCTTCGATACTCTTCTCCACAGCAGCAATAGCATCTCTGGTGTGCACTGTACGATGGAGTCGCCGAGGATGTGCATTATCCACTAGAGTAAACGTGGTGCGAAACCAATCCATGGTTGCCCGAATTACCGACTCTGCTAGGTGATTATGTTGACCGAATATTGGAAGCAGCGAGCTATGCGTCACGCGAACGGATTTCCACAAATTGCAAGAGTTGCTCAGGATTAAGGCAAACAAAGCTGAGCATAAATCGAGTAATAGCTGTCAAAAAGATCAACTCCGGAAAAAGTATTGACACCGTGCAGGTTAAGTGCACCCTCAAAATTTGATTGACTGAAGAGTTCAAGGTACAAACGAATTATAAGACTAAGAAATCATTTTAAGTGATGATAAATGGATACAATGTCAACTTTAAGACGAAACCATTCAACATTCTATCCTGAGCGTCTAATGCCAGCCAGAAAATGTCATTGTTCGGTGTAAATTTTATCAGTCTAGCTATATATACCTTTGAGGGCGATGTTTGCCATTCCATTACCATTAATGTCAGGCGGGTGTTATATGTCTGTATAGGAAAGATGGACACCGATGACATGTTGCTTAAACAGGATGGTAAAATTAAGCCCAGCTTTGATTAACTTCAATTGGATAGCTTTTACAACAATTTCAAATGACTCAACCCATCTTTACATGTCTATATTATTTTATGACTTCTAGGTCTTATTTTGATACATAAGATCAATTATAAAATAACAAATGGATGCTAATCAATGTATTTGATAAAGATAAAAATTTCACATAATATAAGCTATCGTCTAAAAGACTTGTAAATAAATCGTGATAAAGTATATTTAACACAACTTAATTAAAAATGTTTCTTATAGTGATAATTAAAATGAGAAAAACTTTCTATAAGATTAAAAAAAAAATAAATTCTATAAAAAAAACCAAACATTTTTCCATTGATATAATAAAAATATGGAGTAGTTCCTACAAGAACGGATAGCCCCATACGCTAAAACTATCATAGGAAAATATCAGTGTGGCTTCATCCCAGGCAAACCAACAACCTATCAGATTTCTAGGCTTTAGACGGGCAATGGAAGAATGTCTAGAATTTAATATTCTAACTTATGTACCGTCTGTAGCATAAGGAGTGTAGAACAGTACAAAGCCATGAGAGAATTTGGAATCCAAACTGAATCGACACGACTAAGTAAGTTGTCCATGCCTAATCCAAGTTTAAATATTCCGATCTCCATCCAGGACAAACAAACATCTACAACGGGCTCCGACATGAGGATGGTCTGGCATGTCCCCGTTTCAACCTGGCGTTAGAGACACAAATTCGTGATTCTGACACTCCAACAAGGGGAACCATCGTTACCAGGTCAAGACAGATACCGGCTTACTCAGACGACATTATCGGGAGATTCAAAGAAGCTGTACACGATACCTTTACACAGATCGAGCTGGTGCCTAAAAATCTGGAGCTGTGTACATTATAGTGAGGGAAAAACAAAGTATGTATATGGTGGCGTCGATTATGCGAAATCTGTTGGTGTAACAATCAAGGTAGTGGAAGTGGCTGCTCAAAGCCAATAGATCCTACTATAGTCTGCAAAAGCTTTTTAAATCCAGAATTCTTACAGAAGTTTCTAAGCTACTGCTGTGCAGGTCCCAGTACTCACATATCTATCCGAGATCTAGGTGCACTCTGACCTCTTAGGCGCGTAGGAGACGAAAGTTTGAAGGAGAATTGTTGACCACGTATAGGTATGAGGAAGGACGATTCGGGACCTTGAACTTAAAGCAGATTATCGTCATCTAGATCTCATGAGCGAAGAAGAACCAGTTCTATTATACATTTTATGGTAGATGACAGAGTGGCAGACCATCTTATGATGGAGAGTTGGCTAAGATCAGGACACCCGAAGCCTTAGTGTGATATTATACTTAATTCCTACTGCTTGGTCTACTGAATCGGGTATTGAACGGGTACACTAGAATTACAACAATTGTTAAAAAAGTAGGTTTATTCTAGGTAGGTCGAATTTAGTAAGAAAGGTGTAGTTTCAGAGAACTTTGATGGGCACTGCAATACCTTTTGATCATTTAACAGAACTCTGCTTATGCAAAAAAAAATCAAAACCACAAATGACTAGTTTAAGGTCATAATGATGGGTCAATAGTAAGGGTTTTCCAAAAAGAGGTGTTTTTTGGAATAGCCCGGTTATTTCAGTAGATGTCACATTTGAAGCTGTAATTTATTGACATTTGACAACTAGAAATTATGGCGCCATAAATAAAAATGGAACCATACACACTTCAAGAAATCATTTTATCTTGATTGGGTACTTGAAATGCATAAAAATGATGCAGAATTTCATCGAAAAATCATCTTTTATGATGAGGCCCATTTCCACCTCGGTGAATACGTCAATAAGAAAAATTATTGTCTCATCTGGGGCTCGGAAAACCCAAGATTTATTGTTGAAAAGCCTCTCGATCCTCAACGTGTAACTGTTTGGTGCGGTTTATGGTCTGGCGGGGTCATTGGACGTGGACCTTACTTTTTTTTTGAAAATGAGGCTGGGGCAATAGTTACGATGAATGGATTGCGCTATCGAGACTCGAGAGATGATTAATGATTTTTATGGCCGTAATAACTATTGATCTGGACAACGTTCACTTTTAACAAGACGTTTGGCGACGACGGGGCTATACGTGCCACTCATGTAACGAAACCATCAATCTTTTACGGGAAAAGTTTCCGGACCGTGTTATCTCTCGAAGAGGTGATCACAATTGCCAACAGCCCAGCATTAATTCCAGACCTCAAAGATGGAATTCGTTAAACTATTGAGGGCATGCAGTAGCCACTTTGCGATTTGGTGATGGAAAATTTCATGAAAAGGATACGGTTCTGTAAGCGTAGCCAAGGCGGCCATTTGAATGATATTGTTTTCCATTATTAATGGCATAACTTCCTCTTTACATTGAAATAAACATCCAAACGTTTGACTCAAAAAATTCCATTTTTCTTTGAATATCAAAAGTCAAAATTAACACCTCTTATTGTAAAACCCTGTAATTGAAAATTGAACCCCTGAAGTCTGAATTTGAATCCTATAAAATTATTGTTTGTGGTCAAAAATATCCGTAGAAAAAGTTTGTGTCTCTTTGTCTTAACAATTGAATAAAAAGCTGAATACAAAATACATTATCATTTTTATCTAAATACCGTTTCGCCATATTTGTTTTGGTATTTCTCCACCAACTAAAGACAAAGACATTTTTGTTTTGTTTTAAAGATTTCTTTTCGAAACATGAAATTTGATAAGCCAATAAATTTTCTTTTAATTAATTAAATGTGTCACCCAAATGATTTCAAATACAAGATTATAATTTTGATAAATATTTTTGTTCTTAAAGAATGTTTAATGCAAAGTGTGCCTCTCTTAACCTGACTTAATGAGATTCAAAACCAATTCCTTATACTCTATGTAGTTTAGACCTGTACGTGATGGTGATCTGATAAAAATCTGGAAAAACATAATTTTTCCTGACCTCGAAACAAATCTCTAAAATCATGATTCCATTGTTTATATTGATTAATCAGTTCCGCTTACATGAATAAGGTGAAGACCACGAAGACCGAAGGAGAGGCCTTAAAACATTTTTGTATACACAAATATTTATATAGACAATCTTAATTATTAAAAAAAAAAAAACAAAAAAAAAAATAGATAGGAAAGGGTCAATCAATCGCTTAGCACGAGTGTTATTCACTCTCGAAATCAAGATTGACAGCGATATGACTTCGAGCGGTAAACAATAATGAATCCCCCCCTTTTTTTATGTATGTGTATGTGTCTGTAATTATAATTACAGAGTGATTAATTGGGAAACAGCAGGCGCAGTTGCTCTTCTTATTTGCTTCGGGGTAAAAACAAATTAAGTAAATCAAAACTCATCTCAAATTGAAATATTAATTGATTAAGATGTTAAATCGAGATGCATTTGAGAATTTGTTTGTTTTTTTTTAATTTATTATTTAATCAAACTGAAGAATTGGGATGCATCTGAGCAATTTGATGAAGTGTTGATGGTTGTAACGATTTTTCGATCAGATAAAAAAAAAGGATTGGAAATAGAAAAAGGTTGATTTTGAGATAATTGTCCAAAGCTGCTGCTGATGAGGATTGATAATAGTGATTTAAGGTCTTGCCAAGGTTTGAGACGAGCATATGTAGCTACAAATGTTTGTACATAAATTAATTAAAACTGATGTTCATCTTATATGGCCACCACTACAATTCTAACATTATTTTTTTTTGAAGGACAAGTTATAGTGTAGGAGAACGAAAGAATTTCTATATTTTCTTATAATCTGTCACAAATACATTGACATTTGACAAGAAGTATTACGAACATAATCACAAGTCTGATCTTACACCCGATAGCTCCTAATTTACATAATATAAATACATAGCTAGAAAGACATTAAAAGTTTTTGGGTTTTGTCTTAATGAAATTAGGTGTCACATTTGGTCTGAGGCTATGCAAATTAGTTGAGGGTGAGAATTGACAAGAGTATAGGATAACGTATATAGTAAGTCGTCGTGCAATCAACACTCATATCTTGAGGCTTGATCTTTAGATTATAAACATTGATTGGAGGAAATTATTTGGAATTAATTTTAATGGCTTTTTCGCTAACAAGGTGTTTGGTAATAAAATTAAGTTTTTTTTTATTTTCAGCATAAAATCAAATCTTAAATTTGTAAAATGAAATTCCAATGGATTTATAGTGAAAAATTTCGAAAACGTGTTTTTTAACTGAAAAATCGTATTTACATAATTTAAATTGAAAATAATATGTAATTAATTTAAAAAATGGTTGAGTTAAAAAATCACAATGGTTTAATTTTTCATAATATAATTAAGTATTATTTTAAAGCAAATCCGACCAGTTTTTTAGAATTTTAAAATTTCTAAGATTTTCCTCAAATTCGGTTGACGATGCAGTAGAATTCGTAAGCCGGTAAGTCAAAACAGAGTTGTATTTCTTTTCTAACTAAGGGGTGTTTTTTTATGTGTGGTTTTGAAGAAGTAATGAAACGCATATAAATTACAGTTATGGCCAAGAATTAAGCTTTGTTATAAAGATAAGGATTTGCCATTATGTTCCAAGTATAATTTTGGGCAAGTGGCAACCGCGGTAGGCTCAAATAAATTCCAGCCTAAAGGCCCAATTTTCGACAACAATTTGCAGCAATTGGGGCCGTACATGTCACCAATAACAAACAGAATATTATCATCCAATGTGTGAATCGTATCGATCTTATTTGCGTAGGAAAGCGACTTCGGATTATGATCACTCCAAATACGACAATTATGCTTATTAACCTACTTACCCATTTAACCAAAATGGACTCCATTGCTGAACAAAAATTTCTTCTGAAACTCGGGATCGGTGGCCATCTCAAAACATTGTTTTGGTAATAAATTGGCACGATTTTCAAACGTTGTTCAGGAGTAAGCCTATTTATTATGGCAAACGAACTGAGCATAAATCAAGTGACAGCTACTGTCAAAAAGACCAACTATGAAAAAAGTATTGCCAGATTGAAAACTACACGTCTAAAAATGTTATTCTCACGTGATCAAAAAACAGAACTGAATTTAAATTCAAATCACCAAAAACAACAATGATAACTAACAGCTGAGTTATTTTTTGGGCGCTTTTTAATTTAACATACAAAGCATAAAGTGTCATAACTCATAAGCTTAACGCTTTAAATAAAACTGACATTTTGTTCAGTAAAAAACGTCGAAAGTTCAAAAAAAGAATATCACTCCATTTGGAACACAGCATCAGAGTTAGTGCCCTCTTGAGTGAGTTAGTGCCCTCTATTTCGTTAATGACATCCAGATTCGAGACCATAAAGCCTACCACACAGTGAGCATGCAAAGGCTTTTCAATAATTGCTGTAGGATTTTTTTGACAAATGAAAATGGACTTCGTCCAGGTTGTTCCTGAATGAACTGAGCTTATCTACGACCATTTTAATTGTGCATTTGAAATATTTTAATTTTATTTTCGTGCGAAATTGAATTCATTGTAAGAATTTCCAAAGAACCTACTACGAATACCGCCAAGATCTAAATGTCAAAACCACCACGTTCTTGATGTTGCCCAATTCTTGTTGAAATACGCTTATAACCGTCTAGTTTTGGCAACTTCCGATATCATGTAATTGACACCAAACAGTTCATCCAATTTATTTTGCACAATCATAAAACTTTTCTATTTCATTAATTTAAAATTAGAATTCTTCGAAAAGACTGAATGCATCCCGGAACCTGTGTGCGAGTGTAATGTACCTACATAATGCAATTAGTTACTCCCGCATATGGGAAGAATACCGATGCATTTTAACAGGATTCATTCTAAAAGTCTTTGAATTTTTGAGAATAGTCAGGATGTTAAAGTTGTGTTCGAAATTGGATAATTGAAATAATTAGTCAAATCTGACTTGCTGACTTTTCAGAAGTAGATATAACTCAAACCAAAATTAAACGAAATCTAATGCAGTGACGTACGCTTTGACATTTGACAACTCAGATGTCACATGTCAGTGTCAGAGATATTTCAAAATAAATGTGTTCGTTTTTTATACTATTTGAGTATACGCACATCCATAGGTAATATTATGGAGTGCCCGTTTCTGTCTTATGCATTGTAGTGATTGAGTTATTAAGATGTCATTTCACTTTCTGTATAATAAAGGTAAATTAAATTGGCTTAGAAAGTTAGGTCAATTTAATTTAAAAAGTAATAGAACACAAACCCTGGTTAGTTAGATTTTCTGCTGAATCGTTAAGAAAATTCAATTCTAAGCCCGACACGGTCAAGGATGAGGAAGGGACCGTTTTTTAAGACACATTTTTTAATTTCAACACATTTCTAGTGATTTTAGAGAATTTTGTATGAAAACTTAACCACGGGGAACTTTAAGGGTTATTCGTTACCTTAAAATAAAGTTCAGTTTCACTCTATTCCCTGAAAATTAAGATGCTTATAGGTGTGTTTTATTCAAAGCTTGGTAGATAGCGCAGTAAAATTTCCCTTAGCAAACAAAAACAATTTGACTGCTATCGAAAAACAAGCCACCAAAATAATGGCAGCTGTGCTGGCGATATAATCTAAAGTCAGTTTGAGCGTTTTATTCACTTAAATGCTGCAGTAGCTATAAAGCAGTGAATAAAACACAACTATTGTTCTGAAATCGAAACTTAACTGAATTTCTTGTAAGATTATGATCAATTAAACGTTTTCAAGAAGAAATAGACAGACAGACAGAAGTCCCGAAAACAGAATTATTAATAATTTTGCACTTTGATGTTTACTAAACTCAACATAACATAATTCATTTCTGGTAAATTTTGTAGTTTTCAAACTTACCTCTTAGACTGTTTCTACAACTAACTGACATCCTGAGTGCTTCAATGAGCATGCGCAACAAACGAGAAGAGAGACGATAGATTTACACAAGAGGAAACAAATCGTTGCAGTTTGTTTTCGTTTGTTAGTTCATTGTTGGATGTTTCATTTCACAGACAGAGGGCAGGACAAACGGGAGTATTTTTATTTGGATATTTTTTAACCATTTCAAGTTGAATTTATGATTGCTTATATGCAACAACAACAACATCTCTTTTGATATTGTCCTTTTTTTCCAATTTAATTCAATTATTCCACTTTCAGTTACGGTATACGGTGAGTGGTGGTGGTTGGACGGAATCAGGCGAGACAGTAGCTATGGTAACTTGAGTGTTCCATTGTGTCACTCATTTGGAGCGGAAATAAATTTGCTTGCTAAACGAGGCAAGATGGCCTCCAATAGTAATGGTTAAGTTTGGTAAATGAGAATTTTTTTTTTTTGGGGGTGGCAGGTAAAACTGCAGACTCCTCTAATTTATTTTGCAGTGCCACTGCCATTGCCTGACAGTTCTCGTTAAAGGGAAATTATGTGTCTAATTCAGAAAAATATCTTTTAGCAGTACCTAAACGGAAAATTAGCAATTATCTTAGTTTGAACTGTGACTGTTAATCTAAAGTTATTTTTGACACATCAATTGAGATGCTCTAGTTTTTTTGCTCTGAAAAATCAAAAAAATCCAAATTTATGTAATTTTTGACATCGGAAAAGGTCAATTCTTAAATGCATATCATTTGCTGTCAAATCCAAAATCATACGCTGCTTTGACTTCGGTAAAAAAAATTAAAAAATCAATTTTTCTTTGTTTTGTTTAAAAGAAGAACAGAAATGTCAAAGTTTTGAGGATTGATGAAATTCAAGTCTCATGTACATATTTGATTGTTCCGATTACAAGTTTTCACCCTATTGTCATTACATGTATAACTTTTCACATGGAATATGTCATTCAATTTGACATTTGAAAACTAGGTTAATCTAAGGCAAATGGGGGCATTAGTTACCCCAAGGATCTTGACTACTTATTAATGGTTTGAAATACTTCTTTTTTCTTGTCTTTTTGTTTATGATTTCTATTCTATTTCCCCCGTGAAAATTTTAAAACATTAAAATCAATTCTTAGTTTGTCCCCTCCTAGAAATGTCAAACCCTATCCAGTGACGTCGCATAGTGGGAGCCCCTACACTACACACTTGTGTTTTGGTTTCGTTTTAATAAAACAATTTAATAAATAAAATTAAACCTCACAGAACTTGCTGTGAATATTAAATATTATGCATATTCCACCCCCTCCCCCCTTCCGTGTTTTAATTGGGATGCCAAAGCCACAATAAACATCCCATTTCTTATAGTAGACTTGTTCCCTAAAGCGCCATCGCGATTCAAAATATTACCAATTCAATCAAACTAAATGGCATTCACATATCACATGGACACATGTTGAGTGCAAAAAGGTTAACATTTTTGTTTGCAATCACCCCTACTAACCCCCCCCCCCCCTCCCCAACGTCCACTCTTTATCCGCAACAAAATCGTTCACCTGTGATGATGCGATCGCGCGCGCGCTATTTCCAAATCATCTCACTCAGATAAAAGCAAATAAATTCCATCGATCCGCATCGAGAGATAACTGCCGAAGGGCGAACAAATGGTTGTTTAAAACTTGGAATCAGCCAGCCAAGTTAGCCAGCCGCTCCGAAGCCATATGTGCGAGGAAAATCTGTACTAATGACTTTTGAGGTGTATACCTACACATATGGCTGGCTGGCTGACTGGGCTGGAACTTGGAAGATGCAACATCATTGTTCTTCATGATGCACCTCTTAACCCTCCTTTGGATCATGAAATCATCATACCAAGGCAGACGATGATTTTTAAGTTAAAAAGTATAAAAAAGATTCGAGGATAATCAAATGATGGGAGAAAACAGCTTTTGCAGTCAGCCAGAGGTTGCCACGCATGTGCATCATTGAGCACTATATGTGTCCTGTCCATGTGCCAATTTGAAGATTTGAAATTGAACTGTGGCCAATTGTTAGGTCTCCTTCATGATGGTTGAAGTTGGAGAGCCATGCGGAAATTTTCATGCCTCCGGGTCACATGTGGTCCACCTCTCCTCATCTATGAATATTTTTCCTAGCCTTTTAGTAATGTACATCACTATCTTGGGATTTATAGTGTTACCATTTGTACATTCTGCGTTGCAATTGTTTTTGACATTTAAGATGTCAAAATGAACTTCGAACTCTTTTCAAACTCCACATATTTGTTTCACGTGTGGTAAACGCTAAGGGTGTTGGTGCGATACTTCACTAGACTATTTTTTGCCAACTCTGATAGTTCTTGTGTCAGCACTGTTTTTGAGTTAAGAACAGGGAACTGATCTGTCAAACACAGATTTGCGTTGCTCCTTTAGCTCAAGCACATCAGAGATCGGAGCGGGTTAGATGACACTTTTGTCAGACCAGTATTGCCATCAAACTCTGATCAGAACGTATTTGAAAAACTCAAGCTCTGTTCAGTGCTCATCAATGAGGAAAGAAAAACGCAAAGTATTTAATATTGATTACACAATGGTAACACTGATTGTCTATTCAACAACAACACTGCTTTCTTGCGCCTACCATACGAACGCCGCCGAAGTCGGTCCGGCCTTCTTCGTTGCCGTCGCCGTTTCGTCTCTGAAAGTGGCATTCATGAGAATTTATGAAGTCTTTAAATTGTGTTCATTGAGCGAAAAAAACATTTCTTTGTTATACGCTGCACTCTGCAGTCCTAGAGGAGAGTTAAATTGTTGCATCCAACTAAACATACATACATACATTACATATATGTCAATTGTTTGCTATTACCTTAGTTAACTTTGTGAGAAACTTAATTTCTAGTTATGGAACTTGAACAAAATAACTTAAAGTGCCTTTAATGGCGGTTTTAGAAAATGTCATTCTTAGAAGACAGTTTTGTTTTGAAAATGCTTGGAAAACCTCTGATATCGTATTTCTTTTAATTGAAATCAAACTCAATTTTTTAAATTTTTTATGTCACTCAAGTTTACATTTTTTAAGTATGTGAACACATTTAACAAAAAATTCAAAAGGGTTTTTTTTTCTGATGTGTGGTTTTCAATCGGGCAATACTTTTTTCAGAGTTGGTCTTTTTGACAGCTGTCACTCGATTTATGTTCGGGGTCTATAAAAAATATTCTCGTGGAACAATTGAAGACGAATGACCATCAAGTGCATCGTCGCACGTTTGGTGAATGGGCCCAAAACGAGATGGCCACCGATGCCGATTTTTAAAAGAACATTTTTTCAGTGATGAAGCTCATTTTTGACTGAATGGGTACGTTAGATAGTTAGAAAAATTTAAGTATTAAGACTTTGGAGTGACCATAATCTAAAAGCCATTTTTGAGACGCCACACCGTTACATTTTCAAAAACAAAAAGTCACTGTTTGGTGTGCTCTATATACAGAGGGAATCTTTTGTCCGTATTTCTTCAAAAATAAAGCCGGCCGTAATGTTACAGTCAATAAGAAACACTTTAGAGCCATGATTAATGACTTTTTCGAGCCTGAAATGCAGAATGTTGATGTGGACGACCTTTGGTTCCAACAAGATGGCGCTACAAACGATACAGACAACTTATTGAAGGAAACTTTTGGTGAGCGCATTATTTGCGGTCGTGGCCTCTAATATCGTGCTATTTAACACCGTTGGACTATTTTTTGTTGGGACAATTTTAACGTTTTAAGAGAATATTTGGCGAGATATTGCTGACATACGGCCTCAATTGCTGCAAAAAGTGGTTGAAAATTGGTCCTCTCGGCTGTAATTTATTCGAGCCAGTGGCGGCAGCCATTTGACCCAAATCATTTTAAAAAGACAATGACAAACCCTTATCTTTATAATTTAGCTAAATTCTTGGCCATTTAATTAAACTATATGCATTTCATTACTTCTTGAAAACCACACGTCTAAAAAAACCACCCTTTATTTATGTCTTAGTTCGTTCTTTACCCACCCCACGACTTCTAACCATCTTCTATTCAAGTGCATCAAGTTCTCTGTTTCATTGGCTTTTGCAATATTGGCGAGCGTTGAAGACGATAAATTGGGGCTAGACGAAGTTCTCGCGGTCCGATTTGAAAGTACGAAGGTACAATATAGAAAAATTTAGATTCCCAAATTTAGATTCAACTATCAATACAAAAATGTTCACCTTATAGATTTCGAAGGATTAAGTTTTTTTTTAAACGAATTCCACTTTTCCAAATTTCTATATTCATACAATCAATTTTATCTATAAATGATTTTCCTTTTAACTCCCTGTCAAAATGAGACTCAGACTAAGACTCCGTTTATAAATTAGGTTAAAACTTACAATACTTTGCACTTAGCAGTCTCTCGAAAATACCGGAACTTTAAACCTTCTGATAAACGACTGAAGATTATGGCTCAAATTATGCTGTATAATTTATAACACCAAAATCAATTTATGAATAAACATGCGATATGTTTCCTCCTCCTAAGTCGAGTCTCTCGCTAGACTTTCTTTTTATCGAGAAAAGTGTCTCCGAAGAATCGCTGATTCCATTTTCCAATAAACTATAACGAAACTGGCGCAACATGATGGATTTGAAAGCCCAGCTCCTCCTGATTCCCAAACCCAATGATAGATATAAATTTAAACTTTATAATTACCAAATAGATTATAATGTGATGGGATATGGGAATGGTGTTCGATTTTCGAATGCTTTGGTAATTTATTGCACCTTCATCCGAAAATAGGAGTGAAATTTAATATTTCAGCATGATCAACATTTTTTTTTTAAAGAAAGGTTTGATGAAGTAAAAGTTAAATGATAAAACAACTTGCCACGGATGACTCTAACTATCAATGACAGCTCGATGATATGCATCCCAGTGGCTAACATAGAGGCCGACAAAGTCCCAGAATTATGGTCTTAACAATTTAAATTCCATGTTATGCTATGAATGTTTTAATTAATAGCAAGTCACACGGCACAGACAGACCCACTTAAGTTCGAACAGGAGAATTCCATTGGGAGTCATAAACAAAGACACGTCGTCGTCGTTGTCGTTGTCATCGTCGTCGTCGTCGTCGTCGATGATCGTTCCCGATTTTATTAAAAAGGGATGAGAATTTATGAATAGGTGGCACAAAACCATTAGGTAAACTATTCAACAAGAGCATAGATACAATTAGAAAGATATGACCATACAAATGGACACATATCACAATGACAATGGGAACAACGGAACGGTATACCTACATACATATAAAGCATAGGATGACACGGGAACGTATAGTCAAAAGTCAGGTGTATTATGCGCTGTACAAGGTCCAAATGGTTCAGTTGGCTCATTAGTGACATCCTCCGAAGAATCTTGAAATCGATTCTTGTTTGTCGCGCCACTGGTGATAAAGTTCCGCGTGGTAACTGGCCCGCCCTCTAGTCATATCGATTTCTCAGACTTTCTTGTCGAAAGGTGAATTTAATTTTGAAATTGATTCTTTTTCTAAATTAATGTTTATGTGTTAAGCCAGGTGAATGGAGCTTCTTATTGTAGGGAGTAAAATTAGGTCTTTTGCTTTTGAAATAAACCGCAAGAATGGATGCACCTAGATGAAACCAAAATCGCAAAGCAATATGAAGTTTTCAATTAGACTGTCACTATCTGTCAACTAACCAAAGTGCATTATTGATGTCGTTTTATTTGACGTTAATGGAAAATTTTCCCTTCGTGTGACAGTCGAACAATCAATATCATAAGGGTGTTTTCTTCGACGAGTGGTTTTTAAGATGAAATAAAACCCACACACACGTGGCAGGCTCAAATTAATTCCAGCCGAGAGGACCAATTTTCGACCACTTTTTGAGGCAATTGGATCCATACATATGTCAGCAATAAATCACCGAATATTCTCTTTCAAGGTGTCAATCTTCAAGAGCTTATCTGCGTAGACAAGCGGCCCTACATAACCCCACAAAAAATTGTCCAGCGGTTTTAAATTGCACGTTCGTAGAGGCCATGACCGCAAATAATGCGCTCACCAAAAGTTTCCTTCAATAAATTGTCTGTATCGTCAATAAATTATCTGGCGCCATTTTGTTGTAACCAAAGATCGTCCAAATCAACATTCTGCATTTTAAGCCCGAAAAAGTCATTAATCATGGCTCTAAAGTTCCTTATTGACTGTAACATTACGGCCGGCTTAATTTTTGAAGAAATATGGACCAATGATTCCATCTGCCCACAGGGCACACCAAAAAGTGACTTTTTGAGGATGTAACGGCGTAATCGTAGTCTTGTGGATTATGGTCACTCCAAATGACAGTTTTGCTTATTAACGTATACATTCAGTCAAAAATGAGCTTCATCACTGAACAAAATGTTCTTGTTAAAATCGGGATCGGTGGCCATCTGGGGCTTGATGGTCGTTCGGCTTAAATTCTTGCACGAGTTGTATTTTTCCATAAAGTGGTTGGGCACAGCTCAAATCGTTGCGCGCGATGGCGGATTCATTCGGGTCTTTTTCGATATCTTGCTCCACAGCAGCTATGCACACTGTACAGCGACTTCTCTGGGAATGCAATTCATGGTTGCTCGAATTACCGACTCTATTGGGTGAATATTGGAGGTGTCACTCGAACCGAATCATTATTTCGGTAATAAATTACCACGCTGCTGTTCAAAAGTATGTCTAATCATTGTGCAATGAGCATAAATTAAATGACAACTGTCAAAAAGACCAACTCTGAAAAAAGTATTGCTAGATTGAAAACCACACTTCTAAAAAAATCACACTTTATATTTAACCCAGTCCAATTTAAATCCACAGCAAAACAAAAAAAAGTTCCTGTTAACAATTCTATCAAAAGTTTTCGATTTCGATAGTTTTTTGACATCTATATCGATATTTTTGCGGTGATACCAAATTAAAGCAAAAATAACTAATATGGCAAAAATTAATCCTGCACTGAAAAACTGCTTCACTGATTCAAGATGAACAAAATCTAAATTAATTCTGGATTTAACAAAAACTTTCACCAAAACTCAACAACAATTGTTATTTTGCACTTCTCAAGGCCCCAACCTTTTCTTACAGTCTTAATTTGCGCTTTTGAAAATGATTAAAATCACTCTTCATTAGTGTGGTAAGAAAATTAACATTTCTTTCATTTTTATAGTTGAAATGATTATTCATGAAATTAAATTTTCAAATTCCTTACTTAATGGATTATCTTTGATTTTTCGTTTTTTTTTCTCTTGTGGTTTGTTAAAGCGCCTAACTAATTATGTGTGAATATTAATGGTGCTTTTAACGCATGATTAGGAAAACCGCTTAAATGTTATTTTTATCACCGCTTAGCTGTTTGTCAAAATAACAATTTGACAAGATTTCAAAATACCACAAAAAAAAAAACACACACACACATTTAATGAATAGATAATCAAGGCCCATCAGGTTTCTCTTCATTATAATCGATTATATTGACTTTTTGTTTTTAAGATAATATTTATTTATTTTGTTAGTAAAATTAACAAAGTTTGTGTGCACATTTTCTTAAGGACGGAATAATTAAATAAAAATATTGAAATGAAATGAAACTAAAAAGTAATTTGGGAGGTAACGTTTCTAAAGATTTTTAACCTTTTTTTTTAATTTGGGGCTATTCATAGTTCTTTTAGAAGTTCTGATTTTGTCTTTGCTATACTCAATTCCAGTTTATGTTAAATTAAACACATTTTTAAACGATAACCTGGAGTCTAACTATAAACACGACAGAGATGTTTAAGCTATTTTTAACTCTACATATTATAATATAAAACATCAAATATAAAATTAACAGACAAAAAAATTTAATTTTTAACTTTAAGTATGTTTTAATAAATATATAAAAACAAAGAACCTTTTTTTAGCAGAAATCATTCGAACTTCATTTATTTCCCGATTAAATTTCGCTGTCAGTTTATTTTTTTTTTTTTGGCAGATTCAAAATGAAAAATGAAGTAAGATTGTAGTAGAATATATCCTTAAACTCGTTTCTAACTAAACAGAGCTTTATAAATACCACTACTTTCTAACGTATGTAGGTATTAACTTTAAACTCTGGTTCAGTTAGACATGAGCTTAAGACATGACTATGAATGAATGCATACAAAAGTACCTACTATCACCAGGGCGTTAAGATTTGTCAACGGTTTCTATTACATTTCTAACTATAGGAGGGGAGTCTATCTCGTCTTTAGGAGTTATTGGCAAATTTAATTAAAAAGTCTTTTATTATAATTAAAAAAAAAAACAATGGCAACACTTACAATAAAGTACTTACAGTTTTTTAACAGCCAGAAATCAGGGGTGGAATCGTGTAAGGTGATTTTTGATAGTTGACAGTCAAATTTAAGGAAATTGATCTGTGTAAAGTGATAGTCAATTTGACTGTCAAATTTTATTTGACTTTTTTAAGTGACACCTATTTAACTGTCAATTTGATCAAAATTAAATTCGTTAGATGGTGTTTCCCCCTGAAGCAAATGATTTAGCCAAATCGGAATACTGCTCCATGAAATTAGCCATTATGGTCATTTGGTGTTTTCTTAGCGTGTGTCCTAGGCATAAATTAAAATGTTTAAGCTATAGTTTTAAATTTGTTACTAAAATTTACTTACATTTTAAAAAGTTCTTTCGGAATTCTCTCTCTAAACTTGAAAAATAACAATTAGTTTCTTTGTAAGTGATACCAAATCTATGCAAAAAAGTGAGACAAAAGTGATCATCTTACACAGACGTAAACATGTGTAGACTATCAAATTTGAAAGTCAAAATGATAGTTAACTACCTATCAGCTTAGCCAATTCCACCCAGTTCTTAAATCCTGAATTTCTGTGTACTAGCATGCAAAAACATAAAAAAATGTTTCGACTACTTTTTTCTTTTTTTTAGTTGATCGCAAATATCTCCGGAACGGATATTGCTATTGACTTGAAATAAATTTTATTGTGTAGATTCCTTTTTGATACAGGTTTGGTATAAATTTAAAAAAGTTCAACAAACGGTTTTTTTTTTAATTGAATTGAATAAAAAAATTGGTCCTTAAATATGCAAAGAAGGGAAAAAGAAATCATCTTCGGAACAATTTTTTAACTATGTTTAAATGCTGTCCTCGACATCTGGTAAAATTTTCGAAAAAATTCAATCGACAAAAAGTTGGTAACAAAATAATGTTTTTTGACTTGAATATCTCGAGAATGAGCAACGATATTGACTTAAAATTAATTTAAGTTCATACAAAATATAATCAATTTTGACAAATTTCGAATTGATATTTTATTTTTACAAAAAATAAAAAACTAAAACCGAAATTTACAGAAAAGTGACAAAAATTGTTTTTCGACTTAAATATCATCACAACAAGCAATAATGTAGACTTCAAATGAATTTTATTTTCAACATAATACATTTGTCAAAAATTAAAAAAATGATAAAATATTGACGAATATCAAATTGACATTTTTGTACAATAAATACAAAATGGGAAGTTATCAGTGTGGGTCGCACCCAGCCTCTTTTTATTATAATGCATTTGTCAATATCTATATGATAAAACGTTGACGAATATTAGTAGTCAAATCAACACTCCTGCAATAAAACTAAATTAAGAAAGAAAAAAATGTACTGTCCTGAAAATTTGCAAATATTGACTTACGTTTTTGTGGCACTAAGACGACTAATTGGTGGCAACACTTCCAATAAAGTACTACACAAGTTTTGAAAGACAATCAAAATTTTGAGTTTGCGTGCGAATTTTAATATTTACAAAAACTATTGATTTCAAAACCGATATAGTATTTAATTGTATAATATTAATATTTCAAAAACTCAAACGGAATCTGCAAACCAAAAGGTTCTCCAGTGTTTGCTACTCTAAAAGAGCCGAATCAAAGACAGATTTTTGTATCGATACCACGGTAAAAATTGCGTCAATATGTCAACTATATTTCCAAAATCAATTGATATTGATATTTTAAGGCTTATGAGAGATGAGTAGTTCCTGAAATACTTTTTATCAAATTTGAATAATTCCGATGTTCAAAATCTTTAATCTGGCCAATGGCCATTACTCCGTAACGAAAACACGAAATATGTAGCGGTCTTCTGTGTTACATGTTTTCAAATGGACAAATATTTAAGTCACAAAACCTGTGTTAGTATCCAATTAACTTTTTGGCTATAAATTATTTTGCTCCGGTAGAAGATTTGATGAAATAAGTGTTTTTAATTTTCCTTTAACAGCGTCGCATCATCAGACGTCATTTTAATTACACTGTAGCTAAATTGTTTTTTGACAGCTCATTTTCATATCTTAATCCTTTAAACCTCTTGAGAATGTGTACTAAAAAAAAAAATCAATACGCCTACGGCGGAACATACCATTGTTATATACATATATGTATATTGGTTTCACCTTTAAGGTGTGATAAGCTATCGTTTCACATAAACTATTAAAAATATTGAAACTGACAGATCCACTCATTACCATTTGGCCGCCAAAGAGCCACACTTACAAATGCCCGCTACCGTTTGATATAAGATTCCAATCAAATTCCTTTGTCTAATGCCGTGTCAGCTCCTTTCATATAAGTATTGTTTGATAACTCAATTAAGTCTCTTAAGAGTCTTCCCAAGATTCCCAAATCATCATTTGCTCGACAACCCATATTCGTATCGCATAAATGAGCTAGTTTAGTCTATATATAGGTTTTGCTTCTGAACATTGAGAATAGTTAAAGTCTTATAGTTCCCGACTTATGGACTTACGTATAATACCGTAAATAACTTGGACGATTATAATAAAAGCACCGTTTCGGTAGGTTGGCCCTTAAGGTAGACACTAAGCGTGCGTGTTCTAAGAGCGTGTGTAATTAAAAGTAACGATCTATGATCTCCTAACCTAATCTAATCTAGTTAAGACCTAGTTAACACAGCTACTTTAAGCTGATCCTCCTACCCTGTGACATCAGCTTCAGTGCATAGCCAAACTAATGGCCATCTAGTCAAAAGTCCAAAAGTGGAACAAATTTCTGTCCGGTGGCGGTGGTGGCGGCACAGCACAATCTAAGCATCACGGCACAGTTTGACTCGACAGTTCCGTCATTTGCCTAATTTTGAAATAATTTTCTATTTGCTTCGTATGAGAAGATCTGAAGATGCCGCTGTGAATCTGTGATTGCTCCTAAGGGTCTTCTCGTGTCAAATGTTAATGTCTCCGATCTGAATTTCCATCGAACATCATTGATGACTGCTGCTGTTCGACTTCCAACTCCCTTCCGATTCGTCTAATGTATGTACGCCTCGATAAATGGTTACTCTTCCATTCTGATTCTGGGCCTAGACCCCTATGGCACAGGCACTTCATCTGAGGAGTATATGTAGTATCATTTCATTTTTTTATTGCACAAGCTAATTATTTAATTCTGCTTTGACGGTGCCTTCTCTAATAGGCCATTTAAACAATAGATAAAAAGAAAAGAAGAAATTGGTAAGCGGGAGCCTTGTAATTTTTAAGAAAATGGCCAAATGTTGTCATCAGACGGAAGATAAGTGCGCACTGCCCATTTCAGATAAGAATCCGGAATCGAAGAGTCTCAGAGACCCCAGACACAGCCACAGACACAGACGCGAGTAATGAAATTCACAATCGCATAATATTCCGTGAAGAATTGATAAGTGGATTTGATGGTATTTTTGAGATTTTTAATTCGTCAATTTTGAATATTAACTACGACGAAATAAAAAAACAAAAAAAAAACCTATAAGCTTTTTTTAAGAATTTTAATTATGTACGAGTAGGTATCGCACCTGCTGCTGTGTTGCAGCTGCATCCATTCATGCATCGCACCATCATCAGAGTAGTGACTTACCGGTTGAATTCTTGATCGGTGATCGTTAAAGTTAATGGAGGCTTGAGTATTGTTCTAGCTTATTCTTTAATCTATAACGCAGCTTTTAAAAGGCGGCATTAAAGTACCTACTTAGTAATTAAAAAAAAAAAATGTTCAGCTGAGCTCGTGAGTCGTATAATGTCTTAAAGCTGTCAAGACCATACAAAAACTTTATGATGTTTCTACACATAAAACTATAGATTATTTAATTAAACGGGATATTGGGTACCTAATACCTATACCTACGTTATGTTAATTATGTACCTATAGGAATTGTTGAAATAAAATTCTTTATTTTAAATTTTCAGAGAAATTTTTTGAGGTTATAGATATGGCCAATCCCTGAAATCATCAAGCAAAGCAACTAAATACCAAATGGACAGAAATTACATGTCTTGCCCTTTATTGGCAAGTTATTTTTGTAAATGTTGCTTATGTCAAATGCATGGCCCATAAATTACGAAATTGGGTATTCAATATCAATTGGAATATTAAAAACTAGCGGCCAGTCCTGGCATTGCATGGGATAGATAGATAATAATCGAGAGGTGTTATTGTGAATAGCCCGCTATTTTGGTAGATGTCACTTTTGAAGCTGTAACTATTTTGACATTTGACAAGCAGAAACTACGCCATTCAAATTGGAACCAGAAAACATCGTCGTGTCTTTGCTGATTATGTCCTTGAAATACATGAATTGAATCGAACTTCAGTGAAAAACCATTTTGACTGATTAGGCCCATTTTCACCAATCAATAAGCACAATTATTGTCACATCTCGAAAAACCCAAGATTTATTATTGAAAAGCGCGTATTCATCATTGTGATCACAAATGGCCACTGAAACCTTGTGATTTAACATCTTACGACTTCTTCAATCGGGGGGCTAATACGTGAAAGAAAGTTTATAATATTTCTTTGCCAAATTTCATCTAGATCCGTTCAGCCACTTTTGGAAAAATTAAAAGAAATATATTTAAAGGATATCATACTTTTTACCGGGATAAAAATGGCCAATGGGCTATTCCAGACAATAATCTATCTCTGTGTCATATTTCATTCAAATCCGTTCAGCTGTTCTAATGATTATTAAGCTACAAACATTCATCTATCCATACATGCATACATCCAAAATTTCACATTTATAATATTTCAGTAGAATAGTAGGATTATATTCGAAACCTTGAACGGTTCAGAACGTCAAAAACCAATTAAAATTCTTAAGCAGTCTTATGGAGAATTATCGACCAGCTGTTCGAAAGTTGACTGAGGCTGTCGTCACAGTTATTTACTCATGCTATGCAATTTTTTAGATTAGTATTTCTAATCTAAAGCATGTGACAGTTAAGTTCATTAAAAAATTGATGAATTTTTACTAAAACTCCGTAATTTGTTTTGTATAATACCCGTGTCTTAAAGGTAAGTGCGTAGGACTATCATGCCAGAGATCTGGGTTCAATTCCTGCCTGTGGGACCTGAAAGTTTTTTTTTACGGGTATTGCCTCTTGCTAGTGATTGACATATTCTCAAGATCTTTCTTAAAATTAACCGTTCGATTTCAGAATAAAATCTGAAGGTCCCCTCAATTCCTGACATTACCACAGCTCACAGAAATGGTTGAGAGTTGTAAGTGACTAGCCCTGGTTCTTCACGACCTTGTAAAAGAGAGGCCTTTTCATAAAACGGGTCTAGAATCAATTTTGAATTAGTCTATTAGGACTTTTGTATTTTTTGCCATGATTTAGAAGATTTTAAGACTTTCATGGATTCTTCAAATCCATTTGGCCCATACCGTATAAAGTTAATTTTAACATCAAGCTTCGGCTAGACCTGTGATGCTGGTGATGCTGGTGATGATGTTGGGTTGCTCTATGGTAACTTGGGTATACCAACAAAAGATAAAGTTTTTCCATCGCATGCAATTTTATTACCTTGCAATTTAATGGAAAATGATGAACAAATGTTTGATAAGTCCTGATATCTAAACTTTACTTTATTTTCAAGATTTCGACCAAGTGGTTTGTGATCGACAGTAACTAGTTTACTTTCGTTTATATTTCAATGCCCTAAAAACTTGGACGGAATCTCAATTACATTTTCTAAAAGTTATTCTAAACATTTTGACTAACTTTTCATGATATCAGTATTTTCTGTTAAATAGGACTTATCATCCCATCAGGTCTAATTCAGAAGTACATTAATTCTTCAAAACTTTCATTGCCAAATCAAGAGTTCCTCTGGTTAGCCATTTAGGGCCTCTACTTTTTATTTTAAGTAATCAGTAATCATACTTACGTTTCAAACAATATAAACACTATTTCAAACACTCCCTTTTCTTCAACATGACTTCACATCTTTTTCAAGCTCATTTGAGGCATGTAATTGAGCGCCTTGTTTATTTAAGCGCAATGAAAAATGGATTTTTAGTGGGAAACAAATTAAACCAAATTGCACCAATCTTGGTCATGTCGCTATAGAGTTAGACGCATCCAGTAAAATTCATATTCTAAGCCGTACATAATATCGGATCATCGTAAGAAAATTATTACATCCATTTTTTTGTTCCTTAATCAATGTAAATATATATACATGTATGTTGTATACCACACTTATGTATATAGTTATATGCCGTTTTATTCGGGACCGGAGATTATGATGTCGTTTAAGAAATCGTCATCACCATCACCATTACCGTCACCATCATTATCGTCCGGACCAAAAGAACTCTGGATCCGTATCCAGACGAACGTTATTGTTAGTGAAATTTTATCTTGTTCTTTTTTTGAAACCACTCCCTTGTAGTTGCATCTTCGCGTGGATTAGGAAGGAACATATTATTTTATGTCATATATTGTCATGGGTGCCTTTTCTCAAAAACGACGAGGCGACGGACGGCTGGATAAAATGTAGTGGTTACATATGGCTTGGCCGAAACAGAACGCATCCATAAAAGTGGGGTGTGTCCCTTATTATATTACTCCTGTGTTAAAAATTAACAGTGTAAACAATGAGGTGAAGTTTTCTTTTTTACGAGGGCATAGAACTCGTTACTCATTATGATTGACACTCATATATGGTGCTAGAGTCTGATTTCAATCCCTGGCAGTGCAAACTAAGAGTTTTTGTCACAAGAATTGCATCCTCCCTAAGTGACTCCTGATTCAGGCTTAACAAACAATAATAAATTGTGGATCCCTACCATTTTTACAATACCTGAAAGTTACAATAATTGCAAGTCACACGGCCCTTATTTTTTTTGAGCTTCTATGACACTAAATTAATTAAACTTTTCTATAATCATTTAAGATTACACTTTAAATTTTGAGCCTACTGTTAAGTTTCACTTATTTCTTAATGAAGAAGATCCATGAAGAAGAATTATTATAGTTTGAAATGTTTTTTTATTCAAGGGACCAAATGATACTGTAAATTGCGCCTCGACTCTGGAGATGGGAACTTACCTCTCAGGAACTAAAGAAGAACATTTTTTGTAAGTGTTGTTTTACGAAAGAATTTCGACAAATTTAATACCACCAACAACCTCAATGTAAAAAAAAGAGCTAAGAACTTTTATGTACAAAAACTGTCAGTCATGAAAATGTACCAATGTACCTAAGCAAAAAATATATTATTATACAATATTCAAGTTTTCGTCAAAAATTAGCCTCTACTAAAAATACACTTTCATTATACCTTCATGTTAATAAAGTTTAAACGATTCTTAAATCGTTCAGGGTTTTTATGTGGGTTCTCGTCCTCAAACTTTCAAATTCTATCACAAAAATCAAAAGTGTTCCCTCTAAACTATAATACTTGACAGAGAGATGAAAAATGTTAGGCCTTCACTTTGACAAAAGTCTCATGTTTACTAGGTATTGCAGGTACGGTTTTTGGGAGACCTAAAGTTCTGTACCTCAGGAACTATTCTTGCTAAAATTTCAAAATTCGGAAAATATTCTGAAAGACCCTAGAAAATTTTGAGACATTTACATTTTTGCATTTGAAGTTTGAAGAGAGTGGTCGAAAGGGTTTGTTTTAAAAATGATTTCGAGCAAGTGGTCTCCGCAGCTGGCACTGCCATAGCGCACACCAAACAGGGACTTTTTGAAGATGTAGATACCGAACGACGACAACCAATAGCTTCTGGATTATGATCACTCCAAATACTATACTTCAATTTTGCTTATTACCATTCAACTGAAAATGAGCTATATCGCTGAACAAAATTTTGTTGCGAAAATCGGGATCGGTGGCCATCTCGTTTTGGGCTCATTCACCGAACGTGAGACGCGCTTGATGGTCGTTCGGCTTCAATTCTTGCACGGCTTGGATTTTGTAAGCCCTCAAACCTAGATGAAATGACAAACCAAACTGAGCATAAGTCAAGTGACAGCTGTCAAAAATACCAACTCCAAAAAAAGTATTGCCAGAGCCAGATGGAAAACCACACGTCTAAGAAAACTTTGTGTCATCAATTTTCTCAAAAGAACAAGAAAATATTTTTTATGTGAGAACATTCAACAAAATAAAATTTAAATTTAAAAAAAACTACATAATGATACATGTTACATTTTTCAGAAGGAATAAGGTGCGTCGACATCAACACACTTCCAAACGGGCCTATTATATGAAAACACTTTGTTCTACATAATAAGTTTTTTGATAACATTCATGTTTTATTTTTTATTAAATGGATGGCAATGACAAATATAACACATTATGTTTTCAAAGATAACAATTCCTTGTTTTTTCTCCTAAGGTAGGTAAATATTAAGAAGTCCATAAAATATACCTCATTATCAATGTTTCCATTTCTGTGGTTGAGCATTAATAATTTAAATACGCATTTCTCTTCTTCTCCCCTATTAAGGAACTATCAAATGTAATCAAAATGTATTTTTTAATATTAAAGACTAAAAAACCACACCCAAGTTTAAAAGACACGCGACACGACAAGACTATAATGTTAAGAAAATAATTTTCAGTGTTTTGTATTTTATTACCGAAATGATTATTGTTTTGATAATATTTCAACACCTTGTAGCAGCATATTTTACATTTTTCTACAATACATATCAAAGAATGCATAAACTTTATAAAAGGTATATATGTAGATACTTTGGATTTTGAATTGGATTTAAATTGAAGACATAAACACCCAACCTTTTTTTTTCTGTAGAGATATCAATCTGTAAAACTAAAACAGATGACTGCCATTTGTCGGAGAAGCATCCAAAAACTGCTTTTATTTTGACAGGTGCGCAGCATTTTGTCAATAGTTTGACAATAAATTATTTGATGTTTTTAGACCGTTTGAGATAAAGATAAGTAACAATTGTTTAGTAAGCTATTCAGCCATTTTTACTTAACTACTTATTTGTTTGTATTTTTATTGTGTACTAGAGGGCCCGGCAAACTTCGTCTCGCACCAATTTAATGCTGAAACTCAAGCTATAGAAGAATATTGTTGTTGCTTATTCGATTTTAAATACAATTTTTTCATAGTTTCTAGTTTCTAGGCCGATGCCGCTGTACTTCATAAGTTTATTAAAAAGTGGATCGAACGGCAGGACATCAGCCTATTTGCTTTTCCAGACTATAAACTGTGACTGTGCCAAATTTCAACCAATTCGGTTCAGGCGTTCTTAAAATATAAATTGTATAACTAACTCGACTTTCTTTTATACATATATCAAAAATATTGACATCTTCATCGACCGCTAGATGTCATTTCTTCAACTAAGTCAAAATTGGTTAATCGTTGCTAAAAATTACTTCGTTCATGCACACAAACATCTTACATTGTGTCTCAAGGGGAATGCGTACAAACTGACCAAAAACTGACAGCTAATGCTTTATCCGAGTGTGACGTCAAATGGAAAGTTCTTGACATGGTATGGGTTTTAGGGAAATCAAGAAAAATCAATAATTTTATTAGAAGGAATCACAGTTTAATTGGAACCTTTTTGGCAATTAAAAGTATCATGAAATTGTCCCAAAATTCACGATGGCTCAAGCCAGACACATAACCTAAAAACTTTCACAAAATTTTCAGCTAATAATCCAAAACGTTATCATATCCTGGTAGTGATTTTCAACTTAGCTAAAATCTCCTTTAAAAGTTAATAAAATTTGACATTCGACTTAAAAAATTAAGAGAATAACCAATTCCCTGGAAAAGCGTTGACAGCGATTCTTCTTCATCCGCCATCGAGTTGAACAACTGGAGCTATGTCCAACCACTTTGTGGAAGATTTCGCATCAGGATCTTGGTTTGCGAGCTTACAAAATCCAACTCGTACAAGAATTGAAGCTGAACGCCCATGAAAGGCGTCTCACGTCTGCTGAATGGGCTCTAAACGAGATGGTCACCGATCCCGATTTTCACAAGAAAATTTTGTTTAGCGATGAAGCTCATTTTTGGTTGAATAGGTACCGTAATTGGAGTGACCATAGTCCACAAGCCATTGTTGAAACGCCACCGTTACATTCTTAATAAGTCACAGTTTGGTGTGCTCTATGGACAGAGGAATCATTTGTCCGTATTTCTTCAAAAATAAAGCCGGCCATAATGTTACAGTCAATAAGGAACACTTTAGAACCATGATTAATGACTTTTTCTGGCCTGAAATGCAGAATGTTGATGTGAACGACCTTTGGTTCCAACAAGATGGCGCTACAAACGATACAGACAACTTATTGAAGGGAACTTTTGGTGAGCGCATTATCTCACATTGTGGGCCTGTGGCGGGCGTGGCCTCTCAGATCGTGTGATTTAACACCGTTGGACTATTTTTGTGTGAGGTTATGTAAAGCCGATTTTCTACGCAGATAAGATAAGCCAAAAAATGTTTTTTTTGGTTTTTAAATGTTTAAATTTCTTGAGCCAACTGTCAGACAAAGTCATCCTGGACACTAGAGTGGAAGAGGGAAGGTCATTGTGCTTCAGGTATTAGACAGAGAACCACAAACGATCAGGAGCCTGAATGTACCTAAAGTAAAAGTATAAGAACAGCCCACAGTCCCCAATTTCGGTTCTCAGTTAATTTAACAAAAAATTATCGTATTGTATTTAAAACATGCCTTTAATCCTTTTATCTTTACAGACAAAATCTTGTTAACCTAAAATAACCTATGACCAACCGTGAGAAGAATTTTTAAGTGTAATAATTATGAGTTCAATTTCATTCACTTCAGTTCACATAATCTAAGCTAAATTTATGTTGATTCTTAAAGTTGATCTCTTAATTTTAATTCAAAATCAAAAAGATATAAATACTTGCAATCTATAAATATCTCAACAATTAGAAAAGAATATACTTTATTCTTCGAAATTTTAAAAATTCAAAAATTTAATAAATAGTATTTAAAAATTAATCTGATATAATTTTTATAAGTAGCTACAACAATTCACTGCTGATGACAGTAGATATAAACATGTTTAGCGTTTGACATTTTCAAAACGTTTAAATTTTGACAATAGCTCTAGCTGCTTCCAAAATTCAATTGTTCTTCTATAATGGGTTCCCTGGTGTCTGAACTGAATTTTTGGATTTGTATGGGGATTGGGCATACTTAAGATCCCAGATGAATTTAAGCGCAATTCCAGATTCCATCAGGGAACATTCCTGATGAGGTATTCTTGTCGAAGCGTCATTGTCATCGAACAAAAGTAATGAACTCATTCCATGTGATCAACAAATAATGATAGCTGGTTCATTAGCGATCCGGTGCATTAATGGCCTAATTAACATGATCATCATGGGCAACGTCGTCGACAACGACTGCGACGACCGACGATGTCGATGACAAGCGTCTTGTTCCTGTTCGGGTTGTGGGGATAGAAGAGGAACTATACTACAGGTATTCTGGAAAATGTTTTGCGTGCTGCATATGGCTCATTATAGAACATTAGTTCCATCTTAGTTTTTTTTTTTTTTTTGAAGGTATCGTTTAAATTGGATTGCATTCTATTGGTGTCGGGATTGATCTGGGACAATGTATATTAAAGATACGCTTAGCTGTCCCGTGGTGCTATTATACTCACCGCAACTGATGCTTCTAACTAATTACAAGTATGTGGTTGCCACTTTGGAGAAAATCTGACAGATTAAAGGCTGACATCAGGATTGCTACTGTTTTTTTTTTTTTAACTTGAGACAAATTTCAAAATTGTTTAAAAAATCTTTGCAAACTTGAAATATTCGGAAAAGAATGCTTTCAAACAGTTATCTATAATTGACAGTTGTCAAAATTTAGCATGGATGTTTAAAAATGAAAACGTTTGGAATGGAAGAATCGTAACGTACCGCCACGCCTCGTGCTTGATTGCAAATGAATTATTTCTTGTTTCTCCATCTTTTTTAACGGCGCTCGCCCAGTGCTGTCGTATGTATATCTGTCCGTTCGTTCTAGTAAAATCAATGCTGTCGTCATTGATCATAATTTAAATTGATTTCTGAAGAGAGAAAAATTCCACTCCTAGGATAAAAAAAAAACAAAAAACATTTTACACCGAAATTTTTCGAAATTCTTACTTACTACCAGAATTCCGAATTTCATACCAAAGAACTTCAAAAAAAGTTGTCCAAGATATTGTAAGTATACATCACTAATTTGGCCAGATTGTGCAAAGGGAAACATTAAGAAATGACCACGAAACTTTCACCTGTCAAAATTATTCACATGGGAAATAATGGGAACACTCAAACCAACGCGATGAAACGAAGTGCTGTCAGAAAGATACAATCTATTATTAGATCCAATTTTAACTCTCTCACAATGAAATCTGGATTGACACTAAAGAAACAACAGTAGTTTTGACAAATCCAGTGTTGTCGAAAGTAAGTACTACTACAAAAGTACTAACTTCAAAATTCCGCAACTCTCCTATATTACATTCTGTCTAAAAACTAATTTTCTGAAAACTGAATATGCAACAAGTTTGCAATGTCATCCAAAACAATTCAATGACATTTAACAATCAATACAAATTTGACATCATTTTTCTGCTTTCAAACCGCTGCTGGCGCTGCTGGCACTGCTGTCAAAAGGGGAATCACTTCAATTTTCATATTTGGTCTGCATTTATTGATGTCTGTCAGGTTATA
The DNA here is from genome assembly GCA_905146935.1 of Scaeva pyrastri. Taxonomy (NCBI): domain Eukaryota; kingdom Metazoa; phylum Arthropoda; class Insecta; order Diptera; family Syrphidae; genus Scaeva; species Scaeva pyrastri. Next base: position 76,088,445 of record LR989927.1, read on the forward strand.
GTGTTCCTTTTGCGTTTCAAGATTATTTTTGTCTTTGGATTCCATTTTCTTTCCTCTCCAAGTACTGTTGTGTCCACTAATTTATTTTGTGCAAGTGGCAACCATGATCAATGATTTCAATTGGAATTTTCAACAACAAATTTATTTCTGGTCCATATGGATCACGATTGAAACTGGATGATGAAGGCACTCTTCAGATAGAATCTTAAAAGCAGTGGCAGAATTTTTCATCTTAAATTTCGAAGCATTTCTGAAAAACGTGACTCAATACACTCTTGTCCAAAATAAAATCTTTATATTAATCCTTCTGATTCTTAAGCAAATTAGTCGAATTATGTTGTTGTTGTTGTCGTTGGTATCTCGTGAACTAAATTCTGTATTTTGAATAGATTCCAGATCTCCTTAACAACTGACACCACCTGCTGTTGTGTGGTTTGTTTGATACCATAATACTGGTGAAGTCATCCCTTTTCTTAATACATACACATCACATACAAACGCATTAATGTGTATGTTTATATTAGAAGTTGATCAAGACATAATTTATAATTTTTTACCTTAAACATTATTGTTTCGAAATGATGTGAGCTTTACACCATGTAAACGATATAAAGGTTTTTTTTTTTTTGTTGGTATGTTCATTTGATTTGATAGCGCATTTAAATTTTATTTTTACGACAATATTTGGGTTATTAGGTAGGTTCTTATAATTGGCTGTTGATCTGAATTTGTTGAGTTTTTGAGAATATAATTGAGACAATGACAGGTTTTTATGATGTTGATAGGAAGTTATGGGCTTACAAGAAATTTATAATAAATACGATGGCTATGTTAAGTTTTTATTACTTGAACATTATTTAAAACACATTATTTGTAATCAGCAAACTTAATGAGGTCTTAAAATGTCACAGATTAGAAAGAAATTTACAATAATAATGTATATATGAAGGTATAATCAAATTTTATGAGATTGAGTTTGAACATTATTATTTTGATGTGAAAATTTTAAATATTTTGAATAAATTCGTTGATCATCGTCTTGACTGAACATACTATTTTCAGTATCTTTTGTACTACCAAATTTTATATTTGAACTGAAAAGGGTTTAAAAATTAAGCAACTGGCAATGTGTTTTTAAACTTTCTATTTTAAATTATTACTATCGATCTAATTTGGTATTTCGAGGCTCTTGAATACAAAAAAAAAAAAGCTTAAACCACTGCCAAATTAATTTTTTTTTCTAATTGTGATGTTTTTTGTACGAGGCTGAGGTAAGCTCCAGGATTTTTACAGAAAGAAAGCAAAAAACTTGGATTTAGAGTTTCGAACTCGGATTCAGCAACAACTTTATTACGACGACGTTAAAAATTAAGAACTCAACTAACAGTTTACTTCATTACTGCTTAACTTAACAATCGCTTCACTTATCTCTAACGTTAACGAATTATTTCATATACCTTAGACCTTACTAACGATAATATTTAATAATAGAACATGGTACTTCATATAAAACAAGTGTTCCTACAATACTAGTGGGGTTTCATATCCATTTTATGTTCCTCTTCCTAGCACCAAATCAGAGAATACACGGACGACCGAAGCCTTAGAAGACAGCACAGCGGAATAAACGGAGAAAAGGATTTTTAGGATCCTTAAACTGTTCTTATATACTAGACGTCCTCGGATTTTATTTCTGTACTCCAGATTGGTACACAAAACACATATATATGGTATTTTGCGTTGGAAGTGGCTGTGAATCATAAAAGTGAGAATGACAAAATAGTTCTAAATTTCGCAGTACCTAAAATTTAGCTAAGCTATTGGCTTCGGCGGGCGTGGTGCTCCTTATATGGAATCAGTATCGTGGATCGGTGAGGCGACGGAAGTGTAATGCTTCGTTGCATTGTTTTTTCGAACATTTTTAAGCCAATTGGTGAGTTCTACTTCCATTAAACCTTTGTATTCTTAAATAGAGATTCCTGAATGTTTCTAATTCGACAAATCGGTTCGATTACAATAACTTTCTATATTTGAATTTAATAACAGAATAAAATATTCTACCCTATCTACTTATAAACCAAAGTTAAATTAAAGCCTAATGACTTGACTAATTACTATACACGTGCATTTTTATGTTGTTTTATATTTTATATAGACATTTAATTAATAAGAATCTAATACAGGCACATGGACATGACAAAATGACTTGGTCAATGTAAAATAGGACTTACACTTACATTACAGTCAAGACTCAATTATTCGAACAAGGAAACACTTCTTATTTCAGTTCTCATCCTTGAAGTATCAATATCTCTTCTGCTAAAAGGTTTAAATTTGGTTTTGTTGACTTTTTTCAAATTTGAAGTTTCTGGCTAAATTAGTTTTCAAGTAAAGATCATGTAAAATTGGTTAAGTTAGATCTTGTAGAGTAGATGCAGTGCTGGGCAGGAGCATAGTCTTTGACTTAGACCTTTGAAAGAATGAATATTCCGTTTAACAGAGAATGAACTGTATTACAAGTAGTGATTGCCTCGAGTTCTTGAATTTTTAACTTCAAGTTTTATTAACATCAAGTTCAGGACACGAAAACACAATTCACTAAGTGACAGATATTGGATTTAAAAAAAATTAAGTATTTCAACAGTTTGTATAAAATCAGGGCCTTATAACTGAACAACCATGTTTATGTGTTTGAAAAATATTCAATATTGACATTTGCACATTAAAAATCACACACACACACTCCCCCACATGTTCACGTCTTAGAAAGAATACCCTTAAATAGTTACAAAAAAATAAAATATGTAGGTATACGCCCGAGTATACCACGAACGATAATTTCGATAATGGCTTCAGCAAATACATGCAACCTTATAGAGTATTCAACTTTAAATCTGACATTGCGTAGAATGTTAAAGGTTGAGGTATTTGAAAAATTAATGACATACTGATGGCAGTTAGTTTGTGAAAATTTTCAAAACGACGAATTGTAAGTGTGAGCAAAAAAGGATTTTTATCAAAGCCCACTCACACTTCAATTAACGGTCTCTCCTACTTTTATGATTTCTATATACAGAATGAAAATAATGAAAAAAAAAACCTTAATCGAAATGTAAATACAATTTAAACCACATACCACGTGCGCAATTCGTCATATTTTTCATATTCATTTTCTCAGTTGCTGCTGAAACTTTGAAATAGCAATGACACAAAATTATTATTTGGCAATAATTTTTCAAATTTTAGTTTTAACCTTAAATCGATCTCATGGAGGACTTGAACCAGTTAAAGTATTAAATTATAATTTAGTCGAATGTTTAAAAAGTTTAATTGAAACTGATAATGTTGATATGAAGAAAAATATTAGAATTATTGTTGAAGCTGAATCAGAATTGACAATGTGGAAATTTGGAGATATGTTAACAAAATATTTTGCAATTGATAATAATTATGTTTATGAATTGAGGACGAAAGGTTTGAATAAATCTTCTTATACAATTCATGCAGCTGTAATATTGGTCAATACTTTTGATGGGTTTAGGTAAGAAAAATCGTGATTGTTCTTCAAAAATTTCCTAAGATATAACCATCTGATAAATTGATTTGGTTACGGTTAGCGACTCATTTTGACGTCTCCGCATTTTATTTTTGTCATCATCTGACGTTCTCTATATTTTTAGAACGGCCTTACTTCGTCAAAGAAGTTTCAGCAAGGACATTTCGGGCTTGTATCAATTCTACTATGTGCTTTTTCAACCAACCAACAGAATCAATAACTTACAATTTGTGTTACACCGATTTATGGATTTCTGTCTTAAGAATTTCATCAAACACATAAATTTGCTAGTCGAAAAAGAACACGGAATTGTCACAATCTACACCTATTATCCGTACAATGAAAACATTTGTCGAGATAGTACTCCGAAAGTTCATAATTTCTTTATGGATGGCAAACTTAAATGGAACCGACCAATATTTCCCGAAAAATTGAATAATTTTTGGAAATGTCCTCTTTGGACAGTTATTGCTGAAGATCCTCCATTTTTGAGTGTGATTGATGAAAATACTATTGGTTTCGATATGAACGTGCTTAAAGGTCTGTCAGAAATTATGAATTTTACAATCGATGTTCGGACTATTATTTTGGAGAAACACAATTCTACATATAAACTTTTAGGAGCACTTTTAGTGGATCATGTAAGTTTTGAGAATAGCTATATACTTTGTTTGTTTAGGAAATGAGATTTCGTCAGAAATAAATTTTCCTAAACACGTCTTAATATTATTTTGTATCAAAAACCTAAAAACTTATTTTCACCATCTTATTTTCAAGATTAACGATGGAGACCTTATGATCGGAGGCTTTTTGTGTTCCAAGGAAAGAATCGAAAACTTTGCTGCATCCACTTACTTTGCATCGAGTTCCCTGCAGCTGGTAGTTAAAAAACCGAAGACTTACAGTTCACTGGAAATTCTATTCTTTCCATTCGATTGGTATACTTGGTTGATACTTCTGTTCATTTTGACAGCGAGAGGTGTCGGACAAGTTCTTTGGAAGAAGTTTTTTAGCCATATTCTCTGTCTGGGGACATCTTCGTCAAGAATACATCTGTTGTCATGGCTAATGGGAATTCTAGTGATACAAAGTTCCTACGAAGGATCAGTCTTCAAATTTATCCACAATCAACCTCAACGGAAGATTCCTGCTGATTTCGAAGAAAGCATCGATGCTGGTTATAAATATCTTGCCAAGAAGTCCTACTATTACGCTTTGGAGCCTTTCTTCAATAAATTACCTGAGAATATAATTTACATCGATGTTCCTTTAATGAAGATATTTGATGAATTGGACAAATATGGCGATCGATATGCAGCATTTATAACTTGCGATGAACTAATCAATCATCAAAATGATGCATCTCGTTATGAACGGTATTACACTCTGAAGAAGCCAGTTCATAATAATGTGCTTTGTATTTATATGCCAAAATTTTCGTTTTTAGCCGAAGAATTTGACAAACGAATAAAACAAATGTCATACAGTGGATTGATTAAACATATTTATGATAAATTAGCAGCAGATAGTTTGAGGAAAAAAAATGTTGGCAAAAAGAGAGCGGTAGCTATGATGACATTACATCAGCTTATGGGTGCTTGTCAGTTGCTGATGGTTTTGTCAGCAATAGCTACTTGTTTTTTTGCTATAGAATGTTTGTCAAAAAAATATGTGGTTTTAAAATCGTTAATGGATTACTTTCATTGAAAAATATATTTGAGGAATATTTCAAAAATAGTGTCGTACTTTTTTACTATAAAACTATTATAAATTTTTACTATACTGTCAAAACTATAGAATACTGTAAATTTATTTTTAGAATGTTTTGGTACTATAAGAAAGACTATTTCAACAGTTTTTTTTTTGAAAAGTGAAGAACCCCTATTTCATAATGGGGGGATATGTAAAGGTTGTTTTTTTTAGACGTGTGGTTTTCAATCTGGCAATACTTTTTTTTTGGTATTGGTGTTTCTAACAGCTGTTACTTGATTTGTTGTCAGTTTGTTTTGTCATTTTATAATAAATAGACTAACTCCTGAAAAACATTTGCAAATTGTGCAAATTTATTACCAAATTAATAGTTCAGTTTGCGTGACAAACAGCATCCCCAATTGCTTCAAAAAATGGTCGAAAATTGGGCTTCTCGTTGGAATTTTTCGAGAGATCGCATGTCCAAAACTATTAAACTATTTAAAACATAATGGCAAACCTTTATTTTTAGGATAAAGCTTAATTCTTGGCCATAGCGTTAGCATTTTCGGTTGAAATATATGACAATACTTCTTTGTAATTTTTTGACTCAAACTGTTTCAAAATCATAAAAACAGTCTCTTAACATAATTGAGGAAATTAAATCTGAAGTGATTCGCAGATAAGACAAAAATGAGAGGGGAACGCATTACTCGAGAAAGGCTTGGAATAATTCAGTCATTTAAGTTCTGACTTCTTTCAGTATGTTTATTTTTAAGTTAAAAACGAATTTATGAATCAACACTTTTATACCAACCCTTGAGATTAACCCCTTACACTGCAAACTATGTTTACCTACACATCTCATACTCATACTCTAATAACTTAATAATTCATAAGATGTCCTTGTAAAGGACAATGTATAAAACGTACAAAGAGTTTAAGTTCGAAACACGAACACTTCCTGCAATCCATTTTGTTTTCATAATAACCACCATGTTAACTTTTTTGAATACTCATATCCCTATTAGTTTGTTGACAATAGTTAAACTTGAAAAATTACAATCAGTAATTTTGAATCTTTAAAAAAGTCCATTAATATGTCTCTGTCTAAAATGATATAAAACTTTTACACCTTTATTAGATAACTCTCAATTATCCTCAACAGGAAAAAATAATGAAATTATCTCAAAATCATTATGATTGATATCAAAATTTGAATATTTAAATTTATCAATAAGTTTGTTTTTTTTTTTTTGTATACGGCTTCTATAATTTCCAAATAGTTTCCGTTCAGTTAGAATTTAATCATCGAAACAATGGCATTGTGTTTAAAAGTTTTCCTATTAACGATGGCATTTTTTCAACCAGTTCGTAGTTCATTGCAGCCAATTAAAATATTAAATTATAATTTAGTTGAGTGTTTAAAGAATTTAATTGAAAATGAAAATAATAACTCCTTCGGAAAGAACATTCGAATAAGTATTGAAACCGAATCACAATTTTCGAAATGGCATTTTAATGATATGTTAACAAGATATTTTGTTGTAAATAATAATAAAATGGCTGTTGAATTACAAATGCAAACAAAGGATATAAAGAAATCACCACATACAATTCACACAAGGATACTTCTTGTCGATAGTTATAATTCGTTTAGGTAAGAATTTATGAAAGTGATACGAAGAAATGACAGTTTTAAAGGAATTAACTTTAAATAAATGCAAAGTTACAAATTCGGGTAAGTTTTATAAAAATTGTTCGCAACTTTAAAAGTAAACATAAGATAAATAATCAAGTCGTTCCGTGACATAGTTCTGTTCCTAAAGTAAAAGTGATATGATTTGAAAGATAAACGTCAATGAAGCCCGAATCTCAAAAAATTGAAGTTAGAGGAAAGCAATTTGTCGTTTACACGGTCAAGTAACGGGTGTTTTTTGTAGACATATGGATTTTAAGAAAAAATAAAACGCATTTAATTTAATGTTACAGTAAAGAATTTAACTTTATTATAAGGATAAAGATTTGCCATTATGTTTCCAAAATGATTTCGGGCAAGTGGTCACCTCAGCTGGCTCGAATAAAGTCCACCGAAGAGGATCAATTTCGACCACTTTTTGCAGTGATTGGGGCCGTAGGTCAAGTTGAATACATAACTCCACAAAAAATAGTCTAGCGGTGTTTTGGAGGCCACGCCACAGGGACAGGCTCAAGATACGACCTCACCAAAAGCTTCTTTTAATAAATTGATTGTTTCGTGGGCTGTTTCGTATGTAGCGCCATCTTCTTGGAATAAATGTTCAACCAAAAATGCGCTTCATCGCTGAACATATTGTCATGCGAAAATCGGGATCAGTGGCCATCTCGTTTTGGGTCCATTCAGGTGTCGATCGGTTTCAATTTTTGCACGAGTTGGATTTTGTAAGCCTACGAACAAAGATTCTTACACAAAATAATAAAGAAAGATGGCGGATGGACCCATTCAGGTCTTCTTCGATACTCTACTCCACAGCAGCAATAGCGTTTTCGGTGCACACTGTACGGCATCTCTGAGGATGCGTATTATCCACTAGAGTAAAGTAGTAGTGTAAAACCGATCCACGGTTAGTTGTTCAAATTACCAACTCATATCGGGTGATTATGTCGACCGAATATTTTAAGCAGGGCGCAATGCGTCCTTCTAAAAACATAACCGCAGTCACTAACAATAACTTTTTCGAAAGTAGAATTAGCGAGAGATTTCAAAAAATGTTTTGCCTGAAATATGTTGTGTTATTTTTTTTTTGAAGACCACTTGAAATTTATCGGATGTCAAAACCCTCAACTCGCTGAGGGCAAATATGTAACTAGCAGACCAAAAATTAGAGGCAAAACCCTATGAATATGTCACGTAAGTCTTAGTCAAAAATGATTCTTATGACTGCTAGGAAATTACTAAGCACAATCTGAAATAGTACTTCAGTACTTCCATTGTATTTTGTTGATTGATATACATTTTATTGGTGCCTGACCAAGTCATCGCTGACAGCTATGATTTCTACTGATTTCTGACACTTCGGATTTGTGTATTCCAAACTGACATTTTTACATAATTTGCATGTAAATCGAAATATTATCTTTTCTATTTTTATTCTGACATTTTTTCTATATGATGACATTCTTAAGAATAAGAATTTGGTGAAAGACTCAGGAAGAAAGACTTTAATGTTTCTCTCCTCAAGAACAATACCCAGACCTACTTGCACAACTTGCATGATTTTTTGATGCCAGTCGTTAAGGATGTAGAATATGCTCTTTTCTTTTTTTTAAATTACATTTCAAAACATTTCCAGTGAAGGTGAAAACTTCGAACTCACTCACCCAAAAGAAGTCAATTTTTCTAATTTAATCAGTTGTAATATTTCCCACTTATTTCTAGATGGCTTGTAACTCGTCAAAGATTGTACACCAAAGACATATCCGGAATGTACCAATTCTATTATGTGCTACTTCAACCACTTGGTAAAATGGAAAATTTACAACTTACATTAAACAGTATTATGGAATTTTGCCTCAAGAATTTTATCAAACACATAAATGTTCTTGTCGAAGATAAAGAAGACTCCGAAATCATTGCTATCTACACTTACTATCCATTCAATAAAAATACATGTCGCGATAGTAGTCCAATACTTCATAACTACTTTGTGGAAAAAAGACTTAAATGGAAAAAGCCAACATTTCCGGAAAAATTAAACAACTTTTGGAATTGTCCACTTGTGGCAGTAATTGTCGAAGATCCTCCCTTTGTGACTGTGATTGATAAAAATGCTTTTGGTTTCGACATTGATATTCTCAAGAGTTTGGCCAAAATTATGAACTTTAAAATTGATGCACAAATAATTCCAGAGAATAATGAAACTCACAAGTTCTTAGATCGAGTTTTATATGATCACGTAAGTTTTTAACCTTTTAGATGCTGGAATTCTATAATAACTAAACGTCTTTTATTGGTTTTAGATTGACGATGGGGACCTTATGATTGGTGGCTTTCTTTGCTCCAAGGACAGAATTGAAAATTTCGCAGGGACAAATTACTTTTCGTCAAGTTCCCTCCAATTGGTGATTAAGAAACCGAAGTCCTACAGCTCATTGGAGATTCTGTTGTTTCCATTCGATTGGTACACTTGGCTGATACTTTTGTTCATTTTGACAGCAAGAGGTGTCGGAAAAGTTCTTTGGAAGAAGTTTTTCAAGCATTTCCTTAGTCTGGGGACGTCTTCGTCAAGAATACATCTCTTGTCATGGCTGATGGGAATTCTAGTGATACAAAGTTCCTACGAAGGATCAGTCTTCAAATTTATCCACAATCAACCTCAACGAAAGATTCCCGCCAATTTTGAAGAAAGCATCGATGCTGGTTATAAATATCTTGCCAAGAAATCATATCTCTACGCTTTGGATCCTTATTTTAGTGCATCTCCGGGAAAGATATTTTACCATGATGTCCCTTTGATGTATCAGTTATTTGACGAACTTGACAAGCTCGATGACAGTTATGCTGCGTTCACAACATCCGATGACTTATTTGTCCATAGAATTGATCCTTCTCGATATGAACGATATTTTACTTTGAAGAAACCTTTTCATAATAATGTTCTCTGTATTTATATGACGAAATTTTCGTTTTTCACAGAAGAATTTGACAGACGAATCAAACAAATGTCATATAACGGTCTAATTAAACATATCTACGATAGATTGGCAGAAGAAAATTTTAAAAAGAAAAATGTCATTCGAAAAAGAGTGCCAAACATAATGACTTTGCATCAGTTGATGGGTGCTTGTCAGTTGCTTGTGGTTTTGTCAGGGTTGGCTTTTTGTTTTTTTATTGTAGAATTATTATCGGAGAAATATTTATTGCTTGGAAATTTTATGGATTGCTTTTACTGAAACAAGCAACAAACACCAAATTTTGAAATATTGATTGTAAATCGAGTGCTGTTGTTTTGATTTTGGTCTATCTACTAATAAACTTTGAAGTCAAATAATGTAGTAGCTCCTTTTTTTTTGTGTTTCATCAAAAATAGTCACACAGAATTTAGGTTCGAAACAACCACTCCCAGAAGCCCAAGTCATATCTTCAAGTTATTGACTTGAAAGATTACTTAAAAAACATATTTCTGAATGATTTTACAACCCATCTTCCTAGAATCACCGCATCACCATCCGGACTGGGATTCACTTCCAAGTCCGTTTCGAAAAGGAAATTCCATGAATGAATTTAAATAAAACATGCCTTCTTTTGCGACCCACCTACAAGAGACATCTTCGAGACACAACTCCAGCTCGTATTATATGAAGGCCCAACCTGATGATGGTCGGTGCTTGTGCTGCTGATGATGGTCCATCTCTTTCCAACCGGGTGATCATCCTTCTCGACACTGATCCTCTAGCTGTGATAACACAAATTATTCCAGCGACAAATTTTCTAAACAAATTACATTGCCAAAGAACATCAGCCAAGTCCAGTATAATGTTGAGAGGTTCCTAAATGACCATTTCAGATGGTTGCATAGCATACCGTGATCATCGTCATGATGGCAATCATCACCATCAACATCATCTGTTTGCACTGCGGCTGCGGCTGTGGCTGCTGCTCCTGCTGCTGGCTGGTCCAACAATGATGCTCCACGACGACATCAGATATAGTTAGTGGTGCTCATTCCGTTCGTCTGTTGGAGATGGGGAGTCCATCGTATATATGTAAGTATAAGGAGCCTCTCTTTGGGTCTAAGGAGATGGATAGATAGCCTTGACGGTTGTCTTGTATTTTTGGAACTACAGTGACGACAACGCAATGGTCAATGGGTTTTAGGTACTCTGCTGCTAAGGATCTGTTTTGTGTGGTGTACTTGTTTGTGATTTCTAGATTTCTGTGGCATATTTTACTGTCTGCTTTGGGAGTTGGTATGGTACTGGTAATGGTATGGTGTGGCATGGACTCTGGAATGGTTCATAAATCAGAATACATATATATATATGTATATGTAAGAGAGTGTGTGCTGAATGTCTAATATGAGGATGAAGAACCAAGAGGCCAGGATGAGTTGGCCATTTTTGCATAAAACACCGTTTGCATGTTGTAATTGTGAACATGTTCCATGATGGTTTCTCATGATGGGGACAAGTCAGATAGATTTGAAGATGTAAGAAGTTTTATATTTTTTTTTTTTTTGACAGGAAAACGGAAAACAAAGAAGACACTCTCCAGAATCCACTGATGGTCTTGTGAAGGGAGAGAGTAACTTTATTTTGTCTTGTTTTTGGTCTTCCTGTTCTGTCATCCATAAATAGTTATAAAACTATAATATGACTATGATTTAACTTTTTGTATTCGAAACTGTGGAAAATTTAGATAGCTGAATATAAAAATAAGGACATTTAGCTATATTCTATCTTAGCAAAGTTTGAAGTAACAGGTGTTTTTCTTAGACATGAGGTTTTTAAATACAAATAAAACGCATACAATTTAAAGTTATGGCTACGAATTTAGTTTGATTATAAAGATAATGGTTTGCCATTATGTTTTAAGAATGATTTCAGTCAATTTCTCTTTGCGGCTTGTTAGAATAAATTCCACCGAAGAGGAGTAATTTTCGACCACTTTTTGAAGCAATTGGGACCGTATGTCAGCAATAACGTGCTGAATATTCTCTTTCAAGACGCGGGATAATGTTCTTACCAAAAGTTTCCTTAATTGTTTGTTTTGTTGGCTGTATGGCACGTAGCGCCATCTTGTTGGAACCAAATGTCATCCATATCAACATGCTCCAATTGTGGCACAAAGAAGTCATTAATCATGGCTCTATAGCTTTCTCCATTGACAGTAACATTATGGACCAATGATTCCCTCTCCTAAATAACGTACCCATTCAACAAAAAATGAGCTTCGCTGAATAAAATTTTCTTATGAAACTCGGGTTCGGTGGCCATCTCGTTTTGGGCCCATTCATCGAACCATCAAGTGGTCATTCGGCTTAAATTTTTCTACGAGTTTTATTTTGTAGGCTTGCAAACTAAGATCCTTCCGCAAAATCTTTCATACAGTGGACATGTCATCTTTGACATAATAGTTTTCAAATAATGTTAGCATGTAAGCAAAGCTATTGTAACAAACCTTTTATTTTAAATTTGGCTTGACTTAAAGGGGTTTTTACCACCCGTAATACCCTTAGACCTTCAAGAGGCCTCTTAGATCGTTAGCTTATGAATATTGAAATAAGAAGAATAATATTGTCAAAAGTCACAGAACTTTATTGACGAAAATCCAATCATATGTTACTTAAGTCTCATTCCTCATTTGAATGGCCACTGATAACATAACACTCTGGTCTCCGGATATGTTCCTATGTACTCAGGTATACTCGTATAAACATAAATAATAAAACCGAAATCACTTACATACCGTTGGTTTTAACTGGCTTAACATACATAAAGGACAAACAAAAAAAAAAATGACCGCTGCTTCTATACGCACACAATATTTATTTTTTGTTTATTCTTCAGTTTTTTTTTCCCTTTTCAATCAAAATTTATTAACACATATCTTCGATTGAACATGGCGCCCTGCCGTGTCAAATGTTCTGCCCATTTAACATACCAACCGATCCTCATAAATTGCAACAAAAGGGAAACACTAAAAATAACCACAAACAAAACAAAATTTTAAATAAAAAGGAATACAAAAAAAAAAAAACAACAACAAGAAAAAAGGGACCAATACCTCTTTTCCCTGTATGACTGCATATAAGACTGCGGACGTGGAGTTCAAATCGATCGATCCATCGATTGCTAAGATTGGGCCATCGAAAGATCGAAAGATATCGGTATGATCACTGCGGCATCCTTTATCCAAAAGATGTAGATGATACAAGGTGTAGGGGATGAGAGGATCGTAAAGAATACACCATCTGTGTGGGACAGGTACGGATTCTTCTTTAAAAACAAAACCAAGGATCCACACTGAAGATACTGATATCGATTACAGAACCCGATAAATGAGCTGCAAATGAATTCAGAGTGATTTTTTGACATTTCTTCTATAACAGAAATGTCAAATTGACACTTGTTCCTCTTAGCAGCTTACACATCGGATTCCTTAAGAAGAAAAGAAATGATTGCATTCAAATGTTTGGGAGAAAAATGATTGCAATCTTTGTAACGTCAAATGATTGACTGTTGCAGGATCTTAGAACTATTCTTTAGGTGGCTTATTATGACTAGGTACTTCCAGGTCTGAAAGTAATTTTAGATATCAAACGTAGCCTTAAATTCTCTTAATCCGGCCCTGAGAACTTGCAAAGCAGAAAGTAAAAATCGAGGATCACTTCAACAAGAGGAACCCTACAAATAAACAATCATTCATGCGAATTTGCTCAATTGACTCAATCCCGATCCAACTGTGCAAGCAACTTCATACAGAGTGATCATCTTAACTGCTGCGTTGCATTCCGCAAGGGATTTGTCGTTGTTTGTCCACTTCCTGGATAGATTTATGCAACGACTTGGAATCAGGATATATATTTTATATGATGCATATATGTAGTTTGTATGTTTTTTTATTCTAGTCTTTAATCCAGTGGTCTAGGTATAGGTTTTGGCACCTTCCTTAAGGCGCATTGGATTTCATTTGAGATGCATCGAAAGCCGATCGGTAATTAATTAAATTCAATTGGAAAAAACAGATCGTGTGTGGTTGGTGTGTTTCTATGTTCCTGCGTGCCGATGCGGCACCTGGAGCAACGTTATCAATCATTCAACATGGTGCTGCACATGCAAATGAGTAAAAAACGAAAAACCAAAAAAACAGCGAGTGCACAACCTGTGCCACAATTAATTATCGATCACATAGTTCAGCGACTAAGGGGGAATTCACCGTGCAAGTCGTTGCGTCGCGGCTTGTTGGAGGAACAGACTAAGGTATCCTGCTGATTGTAGCTCAACTGATCATTCCCGGTCATGCCCAACAATCACCACTAACCACCCCACCCGCAGTTTGATATGATGCCGGATGAATGGGACCGACATGATGAGTTGCCTTAAACACGATCCACTATTTCACCGTTGGTGGTAATTAATTCCATGTGGATCGCATGATCTGTCAAATTAGTCAAAATCGCTAAGGGCCTCATTCATCTCATCGTCGTCGTCGTCGTCGTCGTCGGCCTCTCGGGTCGTTTGGGGGCCACTTGACTTAGTCACAGCACAATTGGGAAATAATTGCAAACATTGTCGATATCAAAGTGACATGTCCTACAAGCTACAGATCTCTTTGGATTGGTCTTTGGTTAGGTCTAGGATCGAGGATCGTTGAGATCGGACGTAGTCCATGGTCGAGTGTTGTGCAAACAATGTGCTCCTTCTGATTTGTCTAAATATTTACTCTGACTGTGGTATGTCTTCTCGCGTATCTCAAAAGCACACTCACAATATTCGCGCTAACATTATAATTGGGGCTGCTTCTGAATCTGAACCAGCAGCAGTAGATGCAGTCGGGAAATTTATATATGCCTACATCCAGATCGGTTCAGTGGCAGAGCATTAATTTTTATTTCATTTCATTTTAGTGTTATGTTATGGCTGCGTCCTTATGGCGATGCATGGAAGCTCGTTATCAAAACGAAATCATCTTCCAATTGTCTGCAATGCAACAGAATCATCATCAGGTCCCAAATCATGGTCGTCATTGTCATCATAGCCGGGATATGTTCAAAATTTAAGTCGTGGAACTTTAACTGAGAGCATCACAACAAAGACGACAACAACTAACTTCCCTTTGCCAAACCCTATCACCTTGAAAAACCGGACGTGCTGCAGCTATAGGAGTACCTATAGAAGACGACGAGAAACACTGCATCACTCTTTGCCATAGCCATCTTGGGCATGGGCTGGATGTTGATGCTGATGCTGATGCTGGGGACTGAGACTGCAATGATGATGATGACAGAAGTGAAAATGAGGAGCACGCGTAAAAACGTGAATCCGCTTTTAATTAAACAATACAGAAGCACTGTGTGCTGAAGGAGTTGGGCTCTTCTTCTTCTTCGAGACGACCGATGCGATGCGACGACGACGACAACGACGACGGGTAAAACAAGTGGTTTCTGCAGAAGAAGAGCATTGCCATTGGGTGACAACTTCAGTGAGTTATGAGTTTTGTAATCACGACTTCTTGTTTTGATTTCTTGTGGTGTACAATTTGAATTGGATGATCATCGTCGTCGACCAAAATTCTTTGAAACAACTCCCTCAAAGAGCACGATTGGGTAGCAAAAAAATTACGTTACCGAATTGTGTCTAATAGTCGGAGTTTGAAGGTTCCATAAGGACCATAAGGAATTGGTTTGCTAATAATACAGGGTTTAACCTAAAGTTATCGTTTCAAAGGGCATAGCAGTGACCAGCCAAGTTCTTGGCCAATTCGCCCTTTTTTTACAGGAACAAACTCATAAGATTTTTTAAACTAGCCTTTAACTTCAAAACCAATAAAGCTTGAAACTTCAAACTCACAAAATTTAAGAGGATATGTAGGTATTCAAGGACAGGAAATCTATGAAATATAAATTCCATAGTGGTTCTTGAGATAGAGCACTTCGAAAATCGTTGATTTACTGACCGAATCACTCACAGATCATATGAAGCACTTCCCAATATCGTAAAAACTTTCTGTCCTAAGTCTTCCGACGTGTTGAGGTATTCGATTGGATACGCTCGAATTCTGAAGAGGTACATTAGCTTTTTTAAGATTACCAGCAACAGTACCTGGATTTCGGGCTGATGATAATGAAGAGACTGTCTGCAGGTAGGAGTTCTATCAACCTTATAGTGGAGCCTAGCAGTAGATAAATTTATAATTGGAAAGTCTTAGCTGACTGATGTTGATGACATTATTCTACTAGCCCTAGGAAAGTTTCTAAGAGAAGGGTTAAATATTTTGGAATTACTCCTAATTTTAAAATCCTAAGGAATTAACATGTCAAGAAGGTAAATTTACGAATTCTTGGACGAAGAACATCTTAACAGATTGATGTAGAAATGTTTGGTAATCGAACTTAACTTTCCTTACCAATCTATACAAGAATCTTTCAGGCAGAAATTGATGCCATAGATAAGTGTGCAAAATGGTTTTTTAATCTCGAAAGAATTAAGGAACATATAATCTAAGGCAGACTTTCTTCACTTAACACTTCTTTCCAGAAAGTATTGTAATACCAAACTGTAATTTCCATAGTAAACTCATTTCAATTGGCCTTACCTACTTAACGTTCATTCATCTCTCTTGTAAGCCTTCTCATAATTCTTAAGACCGGAAACACTTTTGTGGCTCCGAGACACAACTTATGCAATTGAATTAACATGGTTCTTATTCTCATCATACTTGTACGAGTATAACATCGGAAGAATGGGACCCTCTCGCTTTCTTGATGTTTTTTTTGCCCAAGAAAGGGTCATGCCCCATTGTAACCTCATATAATAAGCCTAATCCTTGTGACAGGCATTAATTAATGATCGATTGCAAAGTTACTTCTTTGGCGCGATTTTACTCTGTGAATGTGGTGACTTGGCGCGCGCAATATGATTAATTGTTGCTAACGCATTATGTTAGAGCGGAGTTAAGAGTTGTTCGAAGTTGTCAACTTACCCACAGTGAGCGTGAGGTAAGCGGATTAAAGAAAAGATCGAGACTAAAAATATCTTTGGCTAAGACATACTGTCATGTCATCGAGACAATTTACCGTGAAATAAATGGACATGAATGCAAGTATGACGTTGAACGCGTCCAGAACTGATCTTCACCTTCAATGATGGTGGTGTCAAAAGTTGTAAGACTCTTCCTTTTCTTAGGTTATTGTTTTTAATTTATTTTGCATCATTAAATCGAGCGATCGATTGTGTCTAAATGACAAAATCTTCTTCATCGATCTTAGAACGAAATATATGATTACAATCCGAATCAGTTGAATAGGTACAGCAGCATTCTAAGAAGTCTTTTGTAAACTATCCTAGTTTGTTTCAAGCTTCAATTTGTAATATTGGACAATTTTAATTTCGGTATCATTCCATAACAAATGACTAGATCACATGATCTAGTGTTATTAGAAACATGGATCGTAACCTAATTACAGAAAACACTATGAACAATACAAGATGCATTCTAACATAGACGGCACTGCAGTTCGTAAAGAGCCAGGGCCTAGTGACTTCCAACTCTAAACTATTCCTGTGTGCGAGTAATGTCAGGGAAGGAAGGAACCTACAGTTTTTATGCCGAATCCGAACGGCTAAATTCTTGAGAAAGCATTTTTAATCACAGGATATACTCTTGAAGGATTTGTCAATTCCTCGCAAAAAACAGTAGCCCCAAAAACTTTCTGGTGGCACAGGACCATTGGCATGACAGTCCTACGCATTAACCATCACGCCACAGGTACTACATTCTAACAGCATACTTAAAAGATTCTGATGGTCATCAGGTAGAACATAAATAAGACCAAATGCCAACCAACTATCTCTAACCGGTCTAGCAGAAATTGATCTGAAGAACTCTCCAAGCACAGCGGAAACTTGTTAATTCAGAACATTTGTCACATGGGCCATGTGGAGAAAACCATAATATATAAGCTCCATACCAAATCTTCAAAAAAGGGCAGATTTCAGTTGAACAGTGTCTTTCGTAGTGGGAACTTTTTTTTCTCTGAATTTCTAGTCGAGACTTACCATCGACTTTGAGCCCGTACAAGTAGCCTCCACCGTCAAGAGCTCCATATGACAATGATCGAACTCAGGACCCTGGGGTATCAAGTTCAGTGTTGTGCCGTGTAACATGTACATGATTTCGATAAGGACATGCTTTATCGTGTGTCTTCTTCAATACTGTTCTAAAACAGATAGTGCACAAGTAATCAGAGCGGTGGCGGTGGATAGTTCTTTACGGTTAGAAAGAATTTACTGCACTATGGACATAGTAGTGAAGAATTGTCCCTCTGCAAGTTCTAAAACTTCTTCGATCTGATGGTGATTTGTGATGAATGCCTTAAAGTGCTAGGTCTGTAAATACTGGAAGATAATCAGAATGGGAGCTATTTCCGTTATAGGACACTTTTAGAAAATAACAATTTCGTGAGATATTTGGTCATGTGCGTGATTAAGTGAAATAAGAGAAGAGGATATAGGTAACTGCGGTATCTAAGTCTGTACAAAGATATGGAGCTAATTTAAAAAGTTTAAATTGAAGAACGATAATCAAGCCAAGAGAACCTTCTTATAACAGAACTCAGTTTTGAAACGAGGAGGAAGACCAACCATCAGGTTTAAGGACCAAGAAATGGAGAAGAAACTTGCTTAGACACCTAGAGAATTAAAGGCCACCGGGTCTATAGATAAAGATTCTATAAGGATCGAGACTAAGTTAATTTTTAAACTGAGCCTATCAAAAGACTTTCTCGACTTTTTCAATTTGTAGTCTATGGACTTTCAGAAGCAGTTCCACCTTTGAAGTGTTCCAATTCTCATTTACCTATACACTCCCTCCCTTCTGGAAACATTCATGTCTTCATTTTCGAATACCAAACAAATCTTGACCCTAATCAACTGCAGAGTAGTGTTACACCACAATGAAAAAATAAAAAAAAAAAACAACACAGTAGTTTATGGATCGTTTAACTAAAGTACCGATTGAAAGACACCCTTTGATTTGATTGGGATCAATTTTTCTAAATTCTAACACGTTTATAGATCTTCACCAGCTTCAGTGAGTCAGTGTTGCATCAAGACGGTACATAGATACATATAATAAATATTTTGTTGCAAGACGAAGACGATATCATTCAGAGTGTTAGTGTTGACTGTTGATGCTTCTGGCTATGTTAATGGCTCTTTGATTTGTAGATCGATCGTTGGTATCGAATTAGAGTTTTGATGAGCGGCCATGTAGTAGCTAGGTATGCATGGAATGGATGTATGTAGTTACAGTCGAGCCCAATGCAAGGTGTAAATTTTGGGATTGTCTTTGTTTAGGCAACTGATTACCTGCGGCATAAATGTGTATCAAGAGGCATATCAAATTGTTGCCACCGATAAAGTGATAAATTTTAATTAAAAGAAACAAGCATAGTCACATACATAGATGGCAAGGATGGTATAATATTGTAGAATTAAAAAAAAAAAAGAAGAAGATCTTCGGGACAAGGTATAGCGATTAGCTTTAATGGGATCTTGGAAAATTTATATAGTTTTGTCGATGGTGTTAAAATTTCTTCAGTTTCAAATTTATTAGTCTGTCATATATGTATATAAATGTATGTTTGTTGTTTTTATTATTGTATTTCGTGTATAGAGTTTCGTTTGATTTGAAATTGGTTTACACTTGCTGGAGCTAAATGAACAACCAAAAGTAAACAATAAAAATTAAGAACCCGTGTCTGACCATGTTTGTTTTTTTGGTCAGCTTCTGATGATGCTTTGTAACCGTTAGAAGAGTTTGAAACCATCAATATAGGTACCTACATAGTTTGAAGGATAAATTAATTTATCGGATAGTTTAAGTTCTGGAAAATAAGTTGCATTACTCCAGGGTTGCCTGGCATCGAATATTAATTTTTGTGTGCTTACTTCCGGATTGGAATTTGAACCCATTACAAATTGCCACCTAACATTTTCTGTTGCTCTTCTAAAGTACCATGTTACAATCACTATCTAACTTTTAACATTATTTACAAGCCAATTTTTCAACATCGTGAACGAGTTCAAGTCAAACAGTGTCGAAAACTTGATTATAGTTTACATGGAATTGAAACCAACTTGAATCTATAACCTTTTGTTCGAAGTAAAAGTTGTTTTTTTAGACGTGTGGTTTTCAAGAAGAAATAAAACGCATATAATTTAATGCTTATGACCAAAAATTTAACTCTATGGTATGGTAGCGCCATCTTGATGGAACCAAAGCTCGTCCACATCACCATCCTCCAATTCAGGCACGAAAAAATCATTAATCATGGGTCTATAACTTTCCCTATTGACTGTAACATTATGGCCGGCTTCATTGCTGAACAAAATTTTCTCATGGAAATTGGGATCGGTGGCCATCTCGTTTTGGACCCATTCACCGAGCGTGCGACATGGTTGGTGGTAGTTCGACTTCAATTCTTGTACGAATTGGATTTTGTACGCCCGCAAACCAAGATCCTTCCGCAAAATCTTTCATTTCAAAGTGGATAGACACAGCTTCAATTGTAGCATCTCATAGCGGATGGACTCATTCGGGTCTCCTTCGATACTCTGCTCCACAGCGGCAATAGCGTCTTTGGTGTGCACTATACGGCGTCTCTGAGGATGTGCATTATTCGATCCATGGCTGCTCGAATTACCGACTCTGTCGACCGAATATTTGACACATTGTTCAGAAGTACTTTTGTTAATTATGAAATGGCAGATCAAACTGATCATAAATCAAGTGACAGCTGTCAAAAAGACCAACTCGCAAGAAGGTGTTGCCAGATGGAAAACCACAGGTCAAAAAAAATGTCCATTATAATGCATAGTTAGATATGAATTTTAAAAATTCAAAAGCCTAAGATCCATATTCAATCTCAAGACTCTCTTAATTCTTTTCAGGTATTCTAACCTTTATGAAAATACGTTATCCTTTTTTTACAATTACAAAAAACCCAAACTCCTGCGTAAATACCACCATCATGACAAAAACTAATAAATTACACATTTAAAGATTAAAATGTGTCGCCATCATTCGTTTAATTATACGTATCTACACTTCATTGGCCATTTCGTATATATATATGATGATGGTGTGCTTAAAACTCTTTCTTATCCGTATCCTGGCATCAGCATTTAAGCCTGCCCAGCACTAACCTAACAAATCTTAAATCCTCGCATGGAATCTTCATCTTTGAATTTAAGCCTCTTTAAGTTTTTATACGGCATACCAGTGTACGTAACGTTACAAATATTAGCGGTGGTGGTATGGTATAGTGGCACACGGATGATTATTGTCTGCTTCGGTTAAACCGCCGAAAAATTTATTTTTCAAATCCTTTTGGCTAACACATGTTGCGTGTCACCCCATCATCTTATCGGCAAACCATTTCTTCGGCTGTCTCCTTACTGCTGCGTTCCTGGAAGTCTATAGAAGCCACCACACGCTTCGAATGAAGGTACCTACATACATCTGTAGATACAAAAAAAGACAACGATGGCGATGATGGCGGAGAAGCTATGGTCAGCTTGAAGCGCGTGTGTTTTAATTTAAGTGCACCTCCACCATCATCATATGGTAGGTAAACCGCGCTTCGCCGCCACCAGCCGCCAGTCACAGCCGCTCGAGGATCTTATCAGTTGGCTTAATCGGAATACTAAGAGTCTGGTGTTGCGAGTTTTGGAGTGCAGAACCTCATTCAGCGCGGCACCAATCTCATTTGCTTATCAGGAACTCACGCATATTTGGATTTTCTGATTACTAAACTCAGATATGTATGTAACCTAAAGTAAGTTACCTACCTTACAACACTACATCTACATACATACATACCTGATATCCAAGGAGGATACGTTTGTAATAAATGAGGTGACTATACAGCTGGGCCAAAGTGAAGATGTCCATGTGGGGTTGAAATATGGCACAAGCCTTAAATTGGCCAGCTTCGAAACTTGAAAACGGGGATACTGCTGCACGATCTAGGTCTAGGTATTTCTTCGGATACTTCGATGTTGATAGTAGCAACCATTTTTTTTTTTTTTTTTGGTTGTTTCATATAGTAGATCCTAATGCTACTAGGGATTCTGGTAAAAAGTGCATGCACGAAACCAATTGAGATAAGATTCGATACAGCTCGGATTTGCACTTCTTGGCATATACTTTGAGGATTCCTTCTTTCAGTTCCGTAAAATATTCTGTCCTACAAAGTGGGTCCTTTAAAGTTGAAGAACTATTGTATAGTTTGAGATACCTTCACTTTTGACTTTTGTAGGTTAGGTAAAGGGTTTACGTTTTTTTTTGAAATTGTTTCTTTCGTGTGACGTGTCGTACTTACTTTAAAAGTGATACATCATTAATGAGTAAGATTAAAAGAAGTGGCCCTAAATGAGTACCTTGAGGAACTACAGCTTTGAAGATGAAAACCAAAACCTTTCATCTGGCTCATTTTGGAAAGTGATCAAGGTAGTAAAAAAGTAAAAAGTAGTTCATAAGAGGTATGCCTACATAAGCTTGAACTACCAATCGAAATATGATAGAGCAAAACGTCAAATACAACGGAATCAATTTTATTATGTCAAATCTTTAATTGCATAAATAAACGTTACTAAAACAACGAAGATTCTTGGGGCTAAATTCATGAATTATTATAGGTAAAATAGAGGGTGATTCATCATAAGGTTCGATTTATGTATAGTGAAAAATTAAACACAATTATTTGAAGTCAATCCATTCGGAAGGTCTAATTTCGGGCGACTTGTTCGAACGCAGTGACAAGGAATCTTTTTAATAACACGAGCAATTTTGGCTTCCAAAGCGTCAATTGTAGTTGGCTAATTAATGATGACCTCAGACTTTACATATCCCCAGTGAAAACTGTTCAAAGTTAACAATAGCAAAACGTGAAATTAATAACTTCACAAAATGATTTCCTAACAAGTCCATTGTTTCACCACACCATTATATGGCTTCCAGCACCTCCGTGTCGTCATGGGGAAATCATATTATGTAGCTCATAGAGGCCATGGGCTTGAATTTCAGGAAGAACATAGTACATTAACGTGACGCGGTAATTGTTACCATTGACGTTAGCATTCTGATTTGCCTCATTTTTGAGGAAATATGGACCAATGATTCCATCATTCCATAAACCAAACCACTGCGTTTTTTTTAGATTGGATATAATAGCAGCTCCTGGTGCGCTTCACGATAAAACATCGGATTTTTATTGAGTTTTTTCAAAGCCCATTCTTGTTAAAATTTTTGCAAAATACGCCAAGTTACCGAATAGGCACAACAAACCAAGCTACTGAGAACGACCACGAGTACACTCTTAGATGTGTTTAGGATGTGGTTTAACAGGTCTAGATTGGGACTGAAGTTTGCGAATAGTATTGGTAATAGCGGTTTAAGTAAGTCGGTGTACCATAAGTTCCTCGAATCGCATACGAAAAACAGCTGAACAAATTGCAGACGCTATTGTGGTCTGAGTCTTTCAATGATTACTTCCAATATTGAACAAATACGTAATGAACATCAAACCTCACGATGAATCACCCGATACATTGAAACTGATAATGAAGGCAGGAGAATAAGCTTCTAGGTTCTAGCACCTATAGCTCTTAGACGTTAGCCTTCAGATGGCCCTCTTCTTTCTATACACTGATGGTACTGATAATAAGGGGCCTGTTATAGCTTTCATTAGTTTTCATCATTGAAAAATTTGTTTGGAAATTTTAAAGAGAAATTAAAATTTGTCATGTTTGGTATCAAAAAATCCAAAACCCAAAATGTTTCTGTAAGTTAATTTTTAATTTTTCAATGGTGAAATCGTTTTCAATGAACAGCTGATTTATGATTTTATAATTTGAAACAAAATCATTAATATGAAAGCATTCCTCCCATTGTATTCCCACCTGTCAGTTTTTTTTCCAATGATCAACTCTAACCTCAAATTCTTGATTAGAAAGAGAAAACGGCAAGGATTGCCTTAATTCTTTAGATAGGCTGCATTTATGCGAAAGATTCTTAAGAATACAGTGATAGGAGGTTTCTGGAAAATGCCTGGTTGGACATTTCCGTAGTTTTGGGAAAAAATGGTTTGTATTTGTGTTTTTTGTTTTGATTTAGTTATGTTGAGTGCCAGAAAAAATGAAATTCACTTCGGGACAGTTTTCGCGGTCATTTCCATGACGAATGCTTCTATACATCAACCCAAGTGGCGATAGAAAATTCCAGTTGCCTCCCACACCCAAAACTCGATGGAACTCTTCTTTGAAGGCATCGCAAAGCAAGTTAACCATTTCACCCCGAAAAGAAAACTGGAGTTGCAACAAAAAATCATACTCTTGCTTTCCACTAATTTCGGAGAAGAACAAATATTCTTATATGTATGCTTTCCATCAACTGTTCCTAGATAATTATGAAAGTCCCATTCCCATTTTTGAGGAAACCATCAGCAATATTTTTCCAATCCTCCGGGCTCTGAACAGAACAGTGGTCAAAGAGATCTTTATTAACAGAAAATTAATTGCAGACATAGTTTCTATATAATGCAATTTGGAACAGTCGTCTTTCCCATTAAAAAACGAAAGGAAAGGTCCAGTTGCAAGAAATCTTAAAATTCATTAATCATTAGGTAACCTAATTCCTAAAACAAATATGTATTTACAGATACATACTTTCAATGACAGATACTGTTCATTGATTTCTATAACCTAGATGTCAAAAAAAAAATCAGTGATGAAAAAAATGGTTTCAATGATGAAAACCAATGATAGCTATAACTGGCCTCTAAAGATGTATTCTGTGACTATTGGAAACCGATTCTTTCCCGAATTTGCTTTTCTATCCTTAGGTATTCTTTGTTAAAAATGAACCACTTAACGAGTTAATTGATAAACTTGAACTGTTACCTAAAAATCCCATCTAAATAATCCCAAGAAGCCATATAACTAAAGCCCCTCATTGCATTCACCCATCGCATCTAGGTTGTGACCGAATATTTTTCGCCAGCGATTTATTTCTCCCAAAAGACCGGTCACTAAATCCTCACTTCCCTTTGACAGCGACCGACGACGGACGCTACGACGCGACGTTTAAGTTTACTTTGATATCGAAAAAGTAATCGCCCCATTAATTGATCGATAATTGAAAAAGTTAATTTGAAAACTTACACGCGTGCTATTTTTTTCCAGATAAAAGTCCTTTTTCCGACATCTCTCGACTTCATCAGAAGCCATTTTGCGTGTGCCTGATGTGCATTGAACTAAGTTGCATCGTTTTCAGAGGGAACCATTTTAGGTATTTGTAGGATTGCTACTGTGTTGTACGACGACGCGATGCTGATGTGACCATTTCGTCTGGAATATCCCCATCTGATTTGAGTGACAAATATTCATACAGAATATGACAACACTCTCTCTATCTCACTCTTTCTGTTTCTCTCTCTGTTTCTCTTACCATTTTAATCATTTTCTCCTTGACAGAATGGATTTTACACTTAAAACGAATTAAACATTGCGTTTTTCTTATCTCAATCGATGTAGGATTTCGATCAAATTTATCAATTAAAAATCAATCTTGCCGACGACCGACGATCAGTCGATATGCATTCATTTATATATCTACACATCATTGAAGAGTGATGTAAGATTGCAGGCAGTGGCAGACGAAGAAGCTTAGAGCATCAGGCAAAGGACGCTCGAGGAATTGGCTTGGTTATGGTTTAATAATAAAACTTTTGATTGATATGCAAATTATGCCGACTGACATCATCTTGGTGCATCAATAAGCGATTGAGTGTCTGTAAGCTAGAGAAAAAGAGAGGCTTGGAAGTGGAAAACATAATGACAAACTGATGCACTAAGATGTCATATTTTTGTTTTTTTTTTAAGAAACAACTTACTTACTGTCAATCAAAGAATTGTCATATTGAGTGCTATATACACGCAAGTGGTCATCGCCGTAAACTATTTCAATGTTAACTACTGCATAGGTGACGGTGTATGACTTCGAGAAGATTGAAGAATAACTTTTTATATGACAAAATTGAATCCTTGCTGTTTTTTTTTTCGAACCAAACATTTACAATCCAAACTTCTAGAAAAGGAGTTGAGAAGTTCAAGGTCAAAATTTGTGTCAAAAATAAGATAATTTTGAACTGTTAAAACTACGGAATCGACTTAAGAAGTAATCTTGGACAGTTTAAAGTAACTTTTAGTGAACGACAAGAATTTGAAATTGCTAAGCAGAACTGGACAACCTTGTCAATTCTGTCTTCTAATAATATATTCATACACAGAATCCAAAATCCAACAAATTAGAACGTAGAGTTGACTGATCATAGCCGCTACCCTGATTTGGGCCTTCTTCAATCTCAACCAACAAGCTTCGTCAGAGCTATGATTGATTTAAACTTACCCGGTTCTTCGCAATCTTACCCTGACTTCGGGGATTGATTATCCTATCCTTCCAATGCCCTACTAATATATTGATGTTTGTTGCTAAATGGCACCAGAACGACTGATTGGATCTGAATGAAATTTTGCAGAAGTCCTGCTTTTGCAATTCAATGGCACTAATAAATTACCAAAAATCAAAGTCTCGCCAAGAACTGGACTTTCTTGAATAGTTTGACAACATACATACATATGTTATGAATGTTTCTATTATTTTAGCCATAGCCGTACCTTCTTCAAAATCCAAAATAATTCACCAGAACAAACTACCTGCAACAATATTTCTTCCAATGGGTATACTTATTGTTCCCTGTCAATTTTTGTTCAACGAAGAATTTCCAGATTCCAGAATAACCAAAACCGATCTCAGAATACCTGTGCTGAAAATAGAATTTATGGTGTGCCATTTTTGTCGCCCGGAACGGGAAAAAAAAACAAAGAAGCTACCTTACCTGCGCTGCAGCTGCTAGAGACCGACTGTATAATGCTTCCGCCGCGGTAGCCGTACTATACACTGCTGGCTGGATGGCCGGTGCACCGCGGTGGTGCATCTTATTTAGGAACGATAAACACGTTCTTGTTTTGTTTGCCCCCAAATGATGAATGGTCCTGAATGCGCTCGATCTTCACGCGATTCTTCATCCGCAATCTAAGCACATAAACAAAAACGCACCACAAGAGCATATAAGAATCTCCACTTCACATCGGGATGACCCCAACTCCATGAACTGCTGCACTGACTTGTCACTTTTCTGCCTGCCGCCGTCATACCACCCGCCACCAACAGAAGAGCTATAGCCCCCCCACCGGATAGGCCTGTCGCTACCGTCCAAAAAGACCTTCCTCTAAGTGCTCTGAGGACACAATACAAATTAGACCGCCATGCGGCCACAATTGTGATATCAGAAGAGTCTAAAGAGAGAGGTGCCTTGAATGGTACCGCTTCTCCTGTGGCTATGCCCATATGCTGCCTGCCTCATAGATTCGGTATGCAGAACACACATCACATGACTCTGGACTTCGATTAATCACAGATAAATCCGATCGAGATAAATGACCAGGCCGTGTTCAATGCTATGGGACCCATAGTAGTGGCAGTTACAGTCGCAGTCGCTGCCGCAGCAGCCGTAGCTGGTGGCCGGTGGCCAATGACCAAAATTGAAGCCCAAACCAGTAGCAAAGGCCGCAAAGTTGGTAAATGAAATGACCATAAAGTTAATTTTCCGCCCTGCATCCGACATTGGTTCATATGAATAAGTGGATCTATTCATCTAGCTGCATCTTTCAGGAGCTCAGCTTATAGGTCTCCTTGTCCTCAGCTAAGACTTACCGAGAAATAAGACCTGCTGCTCCAATCCGACGGCGACTGCGGCTGCGGCGCGGTGTTCGGTTGTCCGGTGGACAATAATTGAAGACCAGATAATGGTTCGACAACTTTTGTGGCAAACATTCTGCCATTGTATCTTCTATCTATGAGGGAAAAAGTACGAGTATCATCGTCTGTACGCGCACCCGATTAAACTCTGCTCAAGTTTGGTTATTTTTTGCAATTAATTGTCCTGATCCCGATCGCTTGCGCTTGCCTATGTGCATTGTACATGTGCATGTCTCTGGATCTGGACTGGACTGGATGGGCTTTAAATTGGGAGGAATATCTTTATTTGCTTGTGTGTTGTCGCCCAGGGGACTGTCACATGGCGGATTGGAATTTCTGTGTCGGGAGCATTGTAATACTAATCACTTGCCGACGATCTGGGCCAGTTTAGTCTTTAGATTCTGTTTTGGAAAAGGTACCTATAACACACACACACATACATTTAAATAAAGCTGAGGTGGAGTCGGATTATTGGCAATTGTTGTAACGGTTGTGATCAAGTTGTTAACTGCAAGCCTAATGGCTAACGCGGAGGTGGTGAAAAACCGCACTGGACACAAATGCTTGACAGACGTAATCTTAATTCGCTATGCGCTGCGCGCAATGGCATTTTAAAGCGGTATAGAATTATTGCAATTGAAATTGATATTACAGTTGTCCCGCATCGAAATTTGAATCAAATAAAATCACAAAAAAAAAAAAAATTAAACTCGTTTGTTGTGTGTTCAAATGCAGCTTAATTACGATTTTTTTATATTGAAGTCAATTAGGGACAATTTTAATTTAATTTGAAAGGATTTACATCCATCAGCAGCGAGTGGGTGTTTAAAGAAATTGATTGAAATAAATTTGAAATTTTGATTATGCATCATTTTAAACTGGAAAGAAGGATTAAGTTGGCGGATTAAGAAAAGGATTTAAATTTTGAAGGGTATTTTTTTATCACGTGATAATGTACAAATTATATATGGGGAACCATTTGACAAAGTTATGTTAAGGTGTACTTGTTTCGAAAGAATGACAGAAGTTTTCTTATTGTTGATAAAAAACTGCTTTTCATCTGTCACTTCTTAGATTTCAAATTTTCAAATCTCAGTCAGATACAAGTTAACTAAGTCTATCAGTCCGAAACCAAGGCTGTATATTTTTGACCAAAATTCGTCCAATCCTTTTCATTTGCTAGTTTCGTCAGGATTGTTACACTTTTTTAAAAAATTTTCTTTCAGAAAAGAAAATGCCTTCCAATTTGAATTAATTCAAATTACATAACTGATATTGATATGGTTTATTTAGTGACGAATTTTCTAAGTCAAATTGTTTGGAAATGAGAAATTTCGTTTTGAAAATCAACTTTCAAAATTAAGATAATTTTCTCTTGCGGAAAAAGCCAAATGCTTAGCTTCGAAATGACAATTCTAATGAATAGAAATAAAAATATGTACATTTACAGTGATGTCAAAATATGGTTAGATATACATCATACTTTGAAAAAATCATTTTCCCTTAATTGTTGCTCCAAAATACAACGAGTTGAAAAAGTTGTTGCCAATTTTACTTGAAAAACTTGACTTGTGTGTTTTTCATAATTCGTCGTGATCAACACAATGTTCTTGGAAGATGAAGATTTAGAAATATTTGAACATTTTATGCGCAAAAATACTTTTGGAGAAATATAAATTAGGGATTAGAATCATGTTGATAAGTAAACTTCATATTGGAACACGGGATTGGGAACTGAACATGTAAGTTCATATAGGAGCTTTGCGAAAATTGTCGCAGTCTAAGGTTAGGAAATTTGCATTTAATAAGTCCGTTTAAGTTTGTTTATTTTCAAGAACTGTCACTGTGTAGACATTTTTGAATGCCCGTTTATTAATAAAAAGGAGTTTTGGAGTCGCAAGATATTAATAAATATTTAGAGAATTGTTAATTAATAAAATGTTAAGCCCTTAACAATTGTTCAATGACAGACCAAATTTTGACATTCACTTTCTCACAGTTTCATATTTGAAAAGTCATCACTAAGCTGTTAAATCTGCCTTTACCGAGTTAAAATAGGTAAATTAAATTACAATCATTTGTAATTTTTAATTTTTTGGGTAAAATATAATTATTGTCAATTTGAATGACAGCTGTCAGAGTGATAAAACTATTATCTTCGTTAAGTTAGTTATGCTCTGATGAATAACAATTCTTTTGAAAGTGTTTAAATTGAGGTGCCTCATTTTGACTCCCCCATTCTATCTAAACCATCTTAACTCAGTGTCAGTCGTGACTTTGAGTCAAACCAGGCTCGTTTCTAGACACAATTACAATGATAGAATCGCCAAATGCGTACATAAATAAATTTGTCAACCAAAGAGTTATCGTTACTTATCACCTTGGCCAATTACACAATTAAAAAAAGAAGTTTTTCGCTAAAAAAAAGATGAATGTAAATGGAACTAAAAACTTCAAAGGAAAAAACCATTTAACACTTACGGTCCAGAAAATCCATTTTTTAACTTAACTGTACATATTTTTTTTTTGAATTCAGTAGAATAAACTATCATATCGTGGGTTCCAGATCTCTAGTTGAGTGTATTCATTTGAGAGGTTTTTTTTAAATTCTAAATTTGAGTTCGTTTTCTGTCAAAAAAAAAGTCAAAAAGAAACATTTATGCTCTTGAACTTAGATTATTTGTCAATTCTCAAGAATGCGTATTTTGTTGCTCCCCCCTTGTCTTTTAAACCCTTGACACATTAAGATAGATAACTGATTTCGAGCTAAATAAAAACCGTTTCCCATAATACTCGTATACAATGACGTTATCCAGGAGAGTTTGAAACGAACTACATTTTGAGATTCCATCAAACTGATAATGTCAATTTCGAATTGCACAACACACAGTAGCTCTCACCTAACATTGAATGTTTGTTAGGCCTCGAGACCAACCTTATAGAGTATAGACCAACTGTCATTGTAACAAATATTTTTCAAAAGCCATCACTTACACTTTAAACAAAAGCATTTTACTTTTTTTATTTTAATATTTTTTATTTCTTGAAACTCACTTTTTCCACAGATCTTTAGTTTAAGATAATGTTTCCATTTAAGTCAATGCTCCTTGGAAAACAAATGACCAAGTCGAAGACTTAAGACCTAAGACCTCTTGAAAGATTGTCCAAAGCATAAGATTTGATTTTTTGACTGATAGATGGGACTTGTTTCTGATAGATGCGCAGTGCCTCTGACAGCGCACATTTCGCATCATCATGATTCATGATGTCAGCCACCGCTGAGCTGCGTTGCGCTGTGACTGTGAATGTGATGTGCCTCGAAACAAAAGCCCACACAGATTTAAAGTCACTTTCCAAAGATAGGTATACAAAACGATGGATTTACAGTTTGGTTTCAGCATCATCATCATCATTATCATCATAATCATCATTATCATGTTCGTCTGTGTTGCGTCCTCGTCGTCGTCGTCGGTTGTCGGTTGTCGGTTGTCGGTCGTCCAATTCAATTTGTTTGTTACATCTCCGTGAACAAGAAGATACAAATAACATCAAGAGCTACTTCAAAACAGACCAAAAATGAGTCCAAAGAATATAAGAACCCATCTCCGTCTCCGGGCAAGAAGCGAGCGAGATTCGCGCGTGGGTGCATTAGGCGCGTGCCTATTTTTCTGCAGCCTCAGTGTTAACTAAAGATATAAACGGTTCCACCTCCGCACAGCACTCTTCGAACATCTGTTTCGTTTGGCCTTTTTTCGGATGCGCTTCGATGCCGATGATGGTATCGTTCTAGGTTGGTATGGTTGGTGCCCTGGCCTGGGAATCCTTTCACATACTACCAGCAAGAAGAACAATGAGAATGTCTCTATGTTTGGACGAGTATATAGCAGCAGGGAACGAGGAATTAAACGGGTCAGATACACGCACGCGGGGGAAGCTAAAACCAACAAATTTAACTGGAGCATTGTGAATGCCCATCACCGTCGCGTCCGTCGCTTGTTGACCGCTGCTGCCGTCGTCGTCGGCCGCCGGCCACCAGACCGCCGTACCGACCACACACACCTTAAAACGATACCACCGATTGTTGGGATGATAGGAAAATTGCTTTTTAAAAGGTTACGGGCCTGGGAATTGGTCACTATCATCGTTACCTACCGCAGAACAAAAAGGTTCGAACCATTCAACTGTCAAAAGGCAACATAAAAATGTCAAATTGATCGGTGATTGGTGTTGTGTTTATGCATGAGATTGGAAACACACCCTGTAACTAGCGGACCGTTTCAAGATGGGAATTCCCTATTATGGGACAGGTTTATGCTTGGATTTTTATTATTTCTTAATAGGGACAAGTTAAAAGTTGTATTGATATTTTGGCCACAAATCACAGGTGACATAAATTAAAAAAAAAAAGAAAACCGTTTGAAGATGAAGACAAATGCATTTGTAAGACTGAGTAGGGATAGGATTGTATGTATGTATAGGATTCAGAGTGGAACGGGCTTTAGAATTTTAAAGCCTAATACTCAATTCGGTAACAATGAAAAGAAGGACTGAGGTCCTTCAACTTAAGAGATTGAAATTGACAGCTAAACCTGATTTCCTAGAGGAGTTCCGAGTACCTAATTCGACTTGATCTGTGATTAAATAATAGGTTATGCCAATAAAAAACTGGCTTATCGTTTAATAATTCTTAGCCATTTAAAATGTGTATGATTAACGTTTGCATACGTCACTTTGCCGTTAAAATATTTGGCTAATCAAACTCTTTTGACAATTGTCAAATTTCTTTTCCATTATCAGTCTTAATCGGGGAATTTTTTAAAACTGTACCTCCATTTTTTACAGAATATGACGATTTTTTGACAATTCCTGCAACCTAACGTTTTCAACGTTCCAGATACGGATGGCCAGGATCACGAAACAAAACTTTACGTCAGTATCTATATATCTATAATTATCTATATCTATAAATTAAAATTTTTAACGATCTGATCGAAAACTTTAGCTGTGAAATTCTGCCAAGTCAAAAATACTTACTGAAACAACATTATAATTTATTAATTAAAACTCAAAATACATCTTCAACTGGATTGTTTCCTTAAGGCTTAAAATAATTACCTTATTCATTAACGAATCATAAACCTAAGTGAAATAATAATAATAAAAAAAATATATCGAGGCACGCATACCATACACATAAACACATATAATAAGCAACATCACGCTTGTTCTTTCTGCAACAACAGAAGCATGGATACTCCTGAGATCAACCACAATAACCACAATCTCAACCACGACTACACTGGAGCCGCGGTGGCGGTCTTCATTTATGTGTCCCAACTTCAACTCCCAATAGCAAGTAGCAAGGGTAAAAGATGACACAATCGACCATAAAAATTCCAACACCTATAGGGTGACTCTTTTAAAGAAATTAGCAAGCGATTAAATATTATTTAAAACCTCGTTCACATTTGACGTTTTACCACTTCAACTTGCTTCCAAACAATTCTAAAAACAAAAATCGGTCTCACTTCCCTAACTCTTTTTAATAATCTAGTGTCAAGTAGATTTAATTACAAAACGTCAAATGAGTCGCTTCAAAAGTGTCTAAATAACCGAACAGCTACATATCTGGACCTGACTGACATTTGCAACAAAATATTATTTAAACGTCAAATTGACATCCCATAAAGGGAATGTAGACGTCAGTTCCTTATGTGTGAAATAGATAATAAAACACGATCAGACATATTTTACAGGTAAATAGGCTATCTAGGAAATCAAATGTCAATTTTGACATTTCTACCATATTTAAAATGTCAAAAAATGACTCCAAACCAATCCGCAAATAAAATTCATCGGATTCAGCATACATTTATTCCTGTTTATATTAAAGACTTCTTTATTGGGTTATAGAGGTGTCCGTTGAAGTGTATACGTAGCCTAAAAATGTCCTTAGTCCGCTTATAACACCCTGTAATACAGTCAACACTTCACCGTATGTACATACAGAGGGAAAAAATTCAATTTTTCATCTTGAAAATTTATTACATCAATAAAATTTCATTTGGATCGCAAGAAAGAGAATCATTGCATATACGATCATCTTCCGTCATTCCGTCCCGACGACCGACGCACGTCGTCGTCATTGGTCGTTCATCCGTTCGTTGGGCAGTTCAATCTGGTCTCGCAGCAGCATGATTCCAGGGGACATCGAATGTGGAACCAAATCTCGACCATTTCATCGAATGGACTTAATGAGTAATTGCTACCATCTACGCAATACGTTATCAGCACCATAATTAAATAACGTCAGGTGGCCCGATCCCGAACCGCACGAGGATGCGATCGTGTCGTCGTCATCTTCGTCGTTCATTCCATCGTTCCATCGCAATCGCAATCGCGCCATCATAGAAGTGCGGATGCGAAGCGAAGCGGAGTATCGTTTCGAAAGATCAGGAGCAGGATTATCTGAAATTAAAATATCACCCCACGGTATGAAATCGATTGCCAGGCGATTATTTATCTCTTAAAATCTGGTTGGATGTTGCCTCACCCTCTTCCCCTTCTCATGGTTGCAAGCAATCGTCCAGAGGGGAATTTCGACTACTGGACGTTGCATACCTTCACTTCATATGTGACTGATGTTATGATAGATCAAAAGGATTCACTATAGCCTGCACGCAAGACTCCAAGAGTCAGAATTTTGAAACCGACAATTATTACATACTCTGATTGTCTGGTACGGTGCGGTGAGGTACGGTGAAGAGCGGTGGCAGCAGCGGTCGGTTAGTTGGCACCATAATGATGGTAGTGCGTCTGTTCACTTTAATGTGTGACTTGTCGCCAGTGGCAGTGTTGACTGTTGGTTGGAAAACCCAAGGGCATATTTTATGTCATTGGCATGGGAATAAGTAAGAAGCCTCCCGCAGATATCGTTGGGGGTCACACGATTGCAGTATGCGAATAACTCGGCGGTGGTGACATGGTCCGTCAAATTTTTTGGTGATTTTTCATCAAATTCAAATGATGATTATTAATTGAACTTCTCGTATTCAACCTTGTTAAATTGTGCATTGTAGACATAATTAAGGAATGATAAGATTGATTGACGTAAAATATATACGATGATAAATATGTATATGAAATGACACAAAAACCGGAAAGATAAGGCAACCTAACATCGGAGCCAAGTTGACCAACCGTACTTCGTCATAAAAGTTCGTTCGAGAAAAATCATTTCGCTGCAGTGTCGCCTCGTCGAGTTAATCGGTTGCAAGAAATGTAAAATCTGTCAAAAAATCGAGATGCTATATAGGCCTTCGTATCAAAGTCAATATCCAGGTCGATAAAAGTCAATTCCGACAGCATGTTGTTTTAACAAGTTCCGAACAGCCAAAGCCTGAAGTAGTGAGGGGTTTTTCAATAAAAGATTTAATTTTGAAACTTCGACATTAAGCATTCCACACTACTGACTGTGACACAAAAACTCAATACGTCTCGATCTACAACAACGAAGTTTCTTGACTGATTAGGTCCTCGAAATGATCGTGATTTTCATCGAAACATCATTCTCAGTAGTGAAGTCCTTTTTCACCTTGGAGACTGATTTGATTTTCCAAAAACGTTTTTTTTTTTTTTGGGATCTAGTACAAACCCCAAAACTTTGAACAACTTTTAAAACCAAATCACACTCCATGTTGTTCCTGAGATTACCCATCAAGAATCTCAAGATTTAACTTTGAAGCTTACATAATCTTAACTGAGAAGTGAATAACCAAACACAAAGTATCGAATCCAAATCAGCTTCATCTGGTCAATTCATTTAAGCTGCTGTTAGATAGGTTTTTTTCAACTTATTTTATCTGCGCGAATCCTCACATTCAATATCAATTCTTCTGTCTCTCTACTCGCAGGGATAATAATAAATGATCCTTGAACGCGCGAAAATGCCCTCAAACTCTGACACGCTGCGCTGCGCAACGCTCTGGCTGGCTGCTGAGGATGAGGACAGTATGCTGTGCAGTGTTCAGTAGTATAGCGAGATTTTGATTCATTGCGCGATTATGTGCGCGCACGCAGTTTATCTTTTCCACGAAAATGGAAAGGAAGCCACTTGACAGTTTTGCACGTCAAAGAAAAAAAAAAAACAAAAAAAAAGGATAACCATTATAAGATTATGCGGTAAAATGGAAAATGCCCTGGACAAGATGCTTCTGAAGTAGTGTATGACTGGCGATGGATGGCGGTAGTGGTTTTCTTGTGATTTTATTTAATAAAGAAAAATAAGGGCTATGTCCTTCTGTCAGTTAGTTTCCAGAAGTTCGTTGTTGTTGCAGATATTGGAATATTTTGTTATTTTTGTTCAATATTTTGCGCTATGGAATGTTGCGTGACACATCATCGTACATTAAATGGCCACTGCATTCGCCATTTGAACACACGACCTTATAATTGTTGGCTTTCAGTAGGAAACCGAATAAATTTGAGTTAATTTAAAGATGCAGTAGCTTCCGAGGCACAAGGAAATCAGTGGGAGAGCGTGGAACTATAGGGGAAGTCTCGAAATGAAATGTTGATTTTTTTGAAATTATAAAGGTCAAGCTTTAAACGCATATTGGAAAGGAATTTAGTTCTGAAATAGGTTTGAATATATAAATTGAGAAGATAGATGACGTAAATTGGTGATCTAACAAATTTAGGACAATCATACAAATATAGAAACAATAAGCTTCAGAAATTTAGAAGTCTTTAGTCTAAATCAATAAAAAAAAGATCTTGTTAAGGGTGACAGCTTTTGAACGGATAAGAACTTGACTACATGTTACATTTAAGCGTTTAATAACTTGAGGAGTAAAAGAAACGTCTATTGAATGGACAGTTTCTGTATTCTGATCTGGCAATACTTTTTTCGGAGTTGTTCTTTTTGACAGCTGTCACTTGATTTTTGCTTAATTTTGTTTGCCATTTCATAATGAATAGACTTACTCTAGAACAATATTTGAAAAACGTGAAAATTTGTTATAAAAATAATGGTTCTGTTAGCGCGAAGCATCACGCACTGTTCCCAATATTTGATCGAATAAAACGAGATGGCCACCGATCCCGATTTTTTCAAGAAAATTTTATTCTGCGATGAAGCACATTTTTTTGTTAAATATGGGTACGTTAGTAAGCAAAATTGTCGTATTTGGACAGATCATAATCCAACACCAGCCATTGTTGAGAAATCGGAGTTACATCCTCAAAAAGTCACTGTTTGTAGTATTCTATGGGCAGAGGGAATCAATTGGTATCCAGAGTCCAAACCAATCAGCAAAGAAAATTTCGAGGCCTGGCCTGATTCCTCTTCAATCTGGCGTTAGAGAATGCAATCTGTGATTGCGAAATGCCAAAGAAGACGCAGTACATGGTTTCTTCACTTCACCCAAGTCCAAAATTGAGCAGACGAGACTGCTCAAAATCTTAAGCTGAAATCCAAAATACATGATAACGTAAAGTATGAGAAGTACAGTTGATCAAGCAGGCAGCAGTCAATTAGGACGGTAGACTTGTATTACTCTAAAGAACCGCCCATCACAAGGGCGCCCAAGACATTATAGTGCGTAACTGAAAGACGTTCGCCGATAGGTCGCCATCTAATGGGTGGAAGCACTTGTTAAAAAAATCCAGAAACAGATCCATTTTTTTTTTTTTTGAAGTGCTGTATCTTAGGAACCACTTGTGTGCTTAAAAGTCTAAAAATTCGATATTCTGAAGTTAGAAAGTGTTCGAAAATCGATTGTGTTTTGATTTCTGAAAAAGTTTATAACTTCCCTGGATACTAGATTTCTGTGATGTCTGTCGATAATTTTTTCAATTCTAACATTCGATAAACTTCTACACACAATGTGGAAAGTTGCGAAAATTCTGCAGATTGAAACACCATTTTCCCTAAATCCAAAGTTTTTCAAAGTGATTCATTTTTTTGCCCCTAAAACATTCCAGCTTAGGACTCAACTCCGTAATATCCAACTTACTGGTGATTTTTTTTCAATCCAAATTGACACCTTATTTCTTCTACCAATGCAACTTTATAAAATAAAAAACTCATACGTTCCAACTACTATTTGTAATTACCTTATCCTATCATCAATACCTCTAACACACCGATGATGTCCACATAACCAATCTTTGCTAATTAATTGATTGTAATTTCGATCGAACGTTCAAAATGAAATTATACGTTAATTGCAAACTCTTAACTATCGATCGGATCGATTTCGAACAAGGACCGTTCCGTTGCCATTCTGGAAATTGGTATATACATACATAAAATGCATACATATGTATATGGAATAAGACAGCCAGGGTTAGTGCAGAAGTAGCTCTAGCAGTAGGTGGAATCTGAAATGATATTTCGGAATTGCTACCAAATGGTTCCTGTTGACTTTAAAGTATGTTGCAATGTCGTTGGATGGAACGTTTATGAGCTGTATGCCGCCGAATGACACACTCCTATGAGTGTTTACATACAATCGGACTTTACTATTGGAGTTATCTATGTATTCTATTAAACCGCGTGTCCAGTTTCTACACGGTCACATAAAATAAGGTGGCACAGTGCCATATCAATAAGTTTTGAGATATTTTATGGGAACGATAAGAGTATTAATTTTGATGCCGGAATTAAATTTTCATTAGTTTTCCTAACGTTCATTATGATGCAATGTAGGTACCTACTGTACATATATTTACAGTTCAGGCAAATAAAGTACTATTTTATTGAAGTTTGAACAAATCCTACGAAAAAAAAAGAATGTAAAAATAGAATCAATTTAGAAGTAGACGGTTTTCGAAACAACTCAAAATTATGACAGAAGTTTGGTGTGTATACAATGTTACCAGGTTGAACTTTAAACTATAAACTAGTCAAGTTTTTTTTAAGAGAAAATTTGACAAGTTTAAACGTCAGAACGTAAATTATTTCCACGAAGGTTCACGATATCAGAAAATATATCGAGGCTAATTTTAAACGCAATTTTGAAAACCCGTTTTTCTAAAACATTTTTAACTTCTCATTGGAAGTTATTGTAAAGTGAAGAGTCAAAAATTTCCTTCATATTTCCTATAAATTAATTAAGTTTTTTTTAGGTAACTTAAAAAATATCAATTGCCATTATTTTGTGAATTCAGAAAAATTGTCAAAAATGTTATTCAATGGATCTAATTCCTAATAAACAAAAAGTGGCATTGACTTCAGAATAGATTTTAAATAGGTGTGTAAAATGACGTTTTCATTTTCATTACTGATAGCGTTTTCAAAATAAATCTATTGACAATAAGAAATCAAAATGGACCTATACAAATTTAGAAAAATGGTGCAAACCTACATACATAAAGAGAGTTTTTTTTTTGATATGTGGTTTTCAACCTGATGGCAATACTTAATTTGGAGTTGGTCTTTTTGATAGCTGTCACTTGATTTATGTTCAATTTGGTTTGCCATTTTATAATGAATAGACTTACTTCTCAATTATCACGCGCTGTGTCTTAGATTTGGTCATACATAATCATCCAGCAGAGTCGGTAATTCGAGCAACCGAGCCACGTTGTTGATGAGGATTGTGGACGACTTTTGGAAACAAGATGGCGCTACATACCATAAAGAGAACGAAACAAACAATTGATGGAAAATTTTGGTGAGCGTATTATCTCGTGTGTCTTGGGCCTGTGGCGGGTGTGGCCTCCAAGATAGCGCAATTTAAAAGCTCTGGACTATTTTTTGGGAGGTTATGTGAAGTCGCTTCTTAACACAGATAAGCCCGAGACGATTGACGACTTGAAAGAAAATATTCGTCTCTATATTGCTGACACACGGCCCCAATTGATGAAAAACTGGCGGGCCCTTGCAGCTTCTATAGGGAGCCCTACAGTTCGTAGAGAAACAGGGTCTAGTGACTTACAACTCTTAGCCATTCCATTGTGCGAGTAATGTCAGGGAAGGAAGCGACCTACATTTTTTAAGCGAGAACTTTTTATGACAAGAATGACTCTTTGAAGGATTTGGTAATTCCGCGCAAGAGGTAGTACCCGTAAAATCTTTCCGGTGGCACAGGCATCAGGGATTGAATACAGACCTTTAGAATGACAGTTCTATACACTAATCGTCACCCCACAAATATCGAATTGAGAGTTTTTAACAACAATATTTTAAAAGTGATAAAATTTTCTATAAAGTTTTTATCAATTGATAAAATAAAAAAATTATCAAATAAACTTATTTAATTCAATTTGAATTACATATTTTGAAAATGGATACCATATTTTTAATTGTCGAATTTATTGCAACACAGAAACTTCTACAAATGTCAAGTTTTCAAATACACTCAGCTGTTTTGTTTGGTGTCATTTTGTGGTCTAAATGGGCGTTTTATATTTTAGCACTATTATTTCACTTTGAAATACTTTGCTCAATCTTTCTTTAGAAAATCACCATCAACAACAGTAATTAGGTCTCATATTTTGCAACACATCAGCTAAGCTATGAGCTATTAATCACCCTAGCCTAATGCTTCTATCATAAACATAATATTTAATATCTATGTAGGTATCTGTTATTTTATGAACATCTTTTGCACAAAACTAACGGGTCTAATCACCACAAAATACTTGTACCTAAATTGATATAATTTCCACAATGAAGCTGTCAATCGTTGGCTTGGCTTGTACCTATATTCTCTCTTTATAAGATCAAAATTCCAATCACAAACTTGACAACAAAATACCATCAATTTAGAGTCCATTATACTTACAACGATCATAATATCAACGAATCTTTTATAAACCCCACCGCTGATGCGCTGCCATCACTGCCATGACCAATCATCGAAAGACGTGACTAAATTTTTAAGTTTTGATCTAAATTTTTACTCAACATCAATTATAACTTTTCTTATTTAAAACACCTTTAAAGAATTAAATCAATCGAAAAAAGGAAGCTAGAGATTCAAAAGATATTTATTAAATTTCGACGATTAGCAAGAAAGTTAAGCTGTAGAAATTTTACCAGGGATGGTTTACTGCATCATCTGATCGCTGGATCTTAGCTCTTGGAAAAGTAACCTTGAAGCTATAATAATCTCAAGATCTACAATAAGTGTTAGAAAGTCAGCTGTTGATACAAATTTCAACGTATAACTTTGAATGACTTGTTTATACTCTCTTACGATTTTGGAGTTCAAAATTGTTTTCTAAGTCTGTCACGATATGTCAAAATCCAAATCATTTTCAAAAATGATTAAATATCAAATTTTTAAGTCTTCCAAACCAAGAAATCAATTTATTGTCTGATTTCTAATTTGACAGCAAAATATTCACAACCAAACATTTTATTTAATAATTGTAAAAGATTTTCTCAAGCACTAACTGTTTTAGTTAGAAAAGAGTGCTCTGAATTTGACAGATGCTTATGTCTTGACAGATGGGAAACATAATTGATATTTTGCAGTTAAATCTGCCTTTTCTTGATTTAACCTTTCAACTCATTGAAGTCAAAAATGTTTTTTTGCGAAGCTATTAACTGTCAAACGTCATTTACAGATAGCTTAGACTT
This sequence comes from Scaeva pyrastri, assembly GCA_905146935.1. Classification (NCBI taxonomy): domain Eukaryota; kingdom Metazoa; phylum Arthropoda; class Insecta; order Diptera; family Syrphidae; genus Scaeva; species Scaeva pyrastri. Next base: position 76,129,866 of record LR989927.1, read on the forward strand.
CAGTTTTTGAGTTTTAAACTGACATTTAAAAAAAAAATATTTGACTTTTTAGTATATGGTTCGAATTCTGCAGAAGATACTTCAAATTCTATTACTGACGAGAAGGAAGACAAGAAACTAAAACCAGTACATTTTTTTAATTAAGTTGATTTTAGCTCCGATATGTCAAATCTGAAGTCAGCTTAACCTCACTTCACTATGCTCGATTTCAGGTTAAAGAATATACATAGCAGCACTTAGCAAATGCAGTGAAATTCTCCTTAATCAACTGATGAGGATGAAGATCACTTGAAACTTTTTCCCTGCTCTGAGCAAACTACATCATCTGTATACACAGTCAGTCACGATTTCCTTTTGAAGTCAATTTATTCCATGAAGTGCACCGTACACTAAACCGCTACTGTAATTAAATTATTTCACCTTTGTGATTGACGATGATGCAGACAGCATCAACTCCGACGTTCGACACAATTCTCTGATCATCGTCGAGTTGTCGTCGGTTAGTCTTCTTCGATCGGCCCAAACTGATCACTGATGCTCTCACTATTGCTAGATGCGATTGATCATGCTGATGAAGATCAGGCTATAATCGATTTGTCTAAACAAGTGACGCTGTGATGGTATTCGACAACTACGACAAACGGGGAATACCAGGCGCAGCACAGCCAGTGGTGGATCGCGGACCTGACATGGATCAAGTCAATCGGAAAATGGAAATAAATTCGATCTCAATGATCGAGCAAAGCCTTTTCATCCAATTCTCCAATCGATGCATGGATGATCGTATAGCGAAAGTGTTTGTCGTGATGATCGAATTAATTGATCAATCAAATGAAGAAAAAGAAAAAAACAAGAATTTTATAATGATCGCGATTAAAGTGTTGATAGTTTTGCAAAAGAAAAAAAAAATATTAATGGCACAGCAACATTTATTGATCACCTTTAACGGATAGTTGCCTAAAAACGGGAATTGATCTTAAATACATATATCTATAAGAGTGTTCATGCAAAGTTTAAGCTTCATTCTAATATGTTGGAGCAGTGTAATAGCTCGAGATTAATGTGTCATAAATATCAACACGACATGACTTTTAACACTTTACCTCACAGCTAATGACTGTATGTGCAATTTGGTATGAGTTCAGCGGTATTTTTGACAGTTATCTTAAGAAAAATTAAACTGACTCAAGTGTCATGAAGACAGAACAAGCCAACTCAGACACTTAGACGATTTCTTAATTTATTTGAAATATTAATGATAGAATAAAAATCGCACTTTGAATTAATGAACAAAGATCGATCGATTAATTAACCTAATGGTTAAGCAAGTGATTAAAATTTTGTTATGCGTTATTATTTTTCTTATTTATTGGTGACTATTAAGAAATGTAAAATGTAAGTGTTTCAATTTTGATTGAGCTGTTTTGAATTATTAAAATTTTTAATTATTTTCGAAGAACGTAGCATATAGTTTAGAGATCAGCATTGGGCGCCAGTTTAATTGATTTAATTTGACAGAGCAAGTTGTTTTTAAATATTTAATTCGAAGAATGAAACATGACGAAAGATATTATGATGAATTATGGTATGAGGATTTCGAAAACAACAACGTTGCCAAAGTAGTTACTTATCAAAAAAACACAATTCCACAACATTTTCTAATGTCCAAAAACCAGTCACACATGAAAAGTAGTACAATCTTAAGATACTCGAAGTTCTCTCTCTGTAAAGGTTCGAAGTAAAATGGTAATAAATTGCAGGACAAAGCTCTTTTGCAGTCAAATTCAAATTTTGACAGATAGTTGATAAGAAGAATGTTAAAATGTTTATTAGGAAACCTATTAGAGATTTTAAAGATTTTTCAATTAAGGAATTTTAAGATTAAAAACATTATCGTTGCTTTTACGGCATAGTGGTCAATTTTCACTAAAATCCCTGTTATTTAAATGTTTTTCAAAAGCTTTAGTAGATAAATCACAATATCGGGTTAGGTCGGCCGGTCCGGCGGCGTTAACGGCAGTTTGATAGTATTTACGATATTATGTGTCAAAAGCGTGACTCTAGCATTTTAAAAACTAAATAATATTTCTCAATATACATATATACATATATAGACTGACACACAAACATACATCCATATGTACAAACGAAGATTTGTATGGTTGTCGCAGGATTTAATGTTCAATAATTGTGTGTCCAGCAAGGCTTTGCCTTTCTTAGAGCAGCGCCACCGCCGACGAAGGTAACTACATAATTATGTACATATGTTAATTTTTAAAAATATATTTCCCTGATTTTGTATTGAAGAAGAAAAACTTACTTCAATTTAAAAATTCAAACAAAATAACTGACAACAAATAGCTTTTCAGCTGTCAAACGCCCGACCAAATAGAAAATAGATCTACTTTTACCTTGCTTTGGCGCTTACGTTATTACGATATAAAGTCATAGCAACGCCTGAGGTAACATTTCAGATTGCCTCAGGTTCTTTTCAAAATCGTATAGACACTTTGTCGTAAAATCGACGATATATAGAAAACTTATCAAGTCAAATCTTGACATTTGAATTGAGTTATTTCGAAGACTCTAGTTTTCTGACTGTTTTTTATTTTTACATTTACTCGTACATATTATGTTTTTTGGTGGACGGATGACCCTTTGCTTCAATTGCAGTATAGATCTACTGTATACTTTCCGCAAAAAATAAATGTACTGCCACTTAATCCAATCTACTGCACTTTTTCATTTCTAGAGATAAGGGCACCCGTAAAAATAACTGCTGTAAGTTACAGCGGTGACCTCATTTAGTTTGCCTGAACGAAGCCAAAATTCACAGTGAACTTGGCTGCATTTTCAAAAATGTAAGATGAAATTGTTTGAATGCTTTCATTCACAAAACAAATCTCTGTCTCTGTTTCTTTTTCTATTTTGTTAAAACGAACGGTAATCTAATCTGAAAATTTGATAAATTTAAATTTGTTTAAAAAATAAATTTAAAAAACAAAAAAATCACATGGAGAAAATCGTTTTCTATAATTAGACCCTGAGATCACTAGAAGCTTTCGCTAATTTATTATCTCCAATTCGTATAAAATTGAACCAAAACCATTTCGGACAAATCAATAGATACTAATTCAAAACAGAAAACAACCGAAAATAATGGAATACATTAGGTAGATGAAAAGTTGAATACAGATCTTTGAAGTGGTTCAAAAGAATCACTCTTTGTGTACATCTTACAGATTGCATTGAACCCGATACAAAATGTCACAAACTAATCCTTTCTATGACTTACGTACTTCCATCAATTTTTGTGTCAATAACAACCAATACTTCCTGGACGGTATGTGTATAAAGACCTTTAAGATTTTGATCTCAAAAAAAAAAAAAAAAAAACAAAAAAAAAAACAATTCCTGGAACAAAAGACTGTTAATAAGAAGATTGACCGAACAGCAGCCAATTGAAACTAAGCTGAGCTCACGTTCCAAGAGTGACATAATCTTTCTCATGATACCCTGCCCTGGGGACTCTAAGTGAGAGATCTGAGTTAATCTTTTATTCTTTACTTTTTTTCTTTTATTTTGAAGTCCCGTAAATGGGTTTGGGGGAGAAGCCAAGACCAAGAGCAAATAAAATTGAAAATTCCCCCGATACGCATATTATATGGAAATGGAATTCCAAGATTTCACACCATTCGAGCTGACGTTAATCTCCCAGCAGCAGTCGCTCGGCTGCGGCAAGGAGAACCGATGGTAGTTTTCATTTCCAGTTCACTCCGATCCCGATGATGACGAAAAATCACCATGGGAATTGGCCACTGACTCCGAGATGCAAATGAGTTCATCAAAATTGCATCGGCAGTTGGGATTCGTTGAGACAAGTGGCATGATTCGAGGTGAGCAGAATAGAGTGTTCAATCAATCAACGAGCCGAGAGCGCGGTCGAGCGGTCGACAAACCGGTAAATGTTAAGGTAGAGGTAGTGAGGTGCGCGCAAGCGCAAACAAACTGAAGTAAAAAGAAAATACATACATATACGAGTATATGCCCCATGGGTCTAATGGAGTCCAGCTGTCAGTCAATTTTGTCAGATTCAGATGGAAGCAAAAGAGGTACCCATATACCTATATACTGATGTTAATGCTGGATGCTGCTTCTTTGCTTCTTGGCTTGAGGAGCGTTCCAGCTGATTGAATTGAAATCCTATAACCAATTTACACATCGTAAACAGGGATGAGTGCGGAGCTAATAGTGTGTGCATGAGGAGGTCCCAACACCAACTGTGACGTGCTTTTTGCCCCCAATGGATATAAAATTAATGTTATTTTATCTAGGTACATATAAAACACTATATACATACAGAGTAAAAAAAGATATAGTTGAAGTTGGTTGAGTATATGTATGTGCAATTATTATCCTGAGGTGGCGGAGTAAACAATTACTTCGGGCAACGGGAGCTGACAAGAAATGAAGCTTGTTGGAATTGTGGCATTATTTTCTATGTAGGAAAAGTTTTAATGGAATTTTAAGATATCTATTTGAAAGTGTATTTGTATCTTTTGGAAAAGTTTCATTTGATTGAAGTATCAACATTTGAATTCTACATTTATTTGGATTCAAATTAGTCAAAAAGAAATTTGGGTCGCTAACACAGCCATTCGACTTCAAGCCTCCCCACAGTGGATCAATAGTCATGGAATTGTCCACTCATTCTTTCCTCCACCCAAACTTTAGTGATAATATGATGCATGCTACTTATCAGCACATCGCTGCCGTTTTTTAAGAGTTCCGCAGTGAGTTGATCGGAACCGGCCGGCGCGGCGCGGCGGCCTTGTTGTTCTTTTCCCTTTTGATAGCAAGATCAATCTCTTCTATACTGGGTGGAGGGACTGGTTCGGTGTTGTTTGGCTGTGGATGTTGTTCATGCCCCATATCTTGCAGCTGCTGGATCTACCATTCCTTGTGCTTCAGTGACTAGAATACCATCGCTATTTCGAAGAGCCTGTCTTCCGGGTTTAAAGCCTTATGTCGAAAATTCGTTTCGCTGGCTGTCAGTTTTTGTAAATGATTGTGAAAATATCAACTGTGATAAAAAAAAGAAATTGAACAATAGAAATCGGTGAAGGTTGCCAAAACGAAACAAATTTCAAAACTGACATTTTTTTCATTTTGTACAAAGATAACTTTCCAATAATTTGGCGTAGTTTTCATTTCCCTGATCGCTCACCCGTTCACGGAGTACATGATTCGGAGCCTTAAAAACTTCGCCTGAGAAAATTAAGGTTGATATATGTACATTAAATGACACTAAGATCAACTTTACTTTTAACTGTCACCAGTTTGTGAACTCAGCTGTCTACAAAATTCCATCCTACTCTAATTTTGTAGGTATCTCTGCCCTTTCCTGTTCCTATTTTTTAAAATACCTATCTTCCATCTTACCACCTTTATAAGACTTTCAATATCAGTTCACTGAATTGACCTCAAACAACTGAATTGGCAAACGGTAGCTCACCGTCTCTCTATTTATATTCGATTTGAAAGCAATCAATTTAAATGAAATCATTTTGATTTGACCCGATGATAGTCACGGTGTCGGTCGGTCGTTGTCGTTCGTTGTAAGCTGCCAACATTGGATGCGGTAGCTCAATTTATACCAACAAAAAATCAAACTACAATCTTTAAAAAACAAACAAATAAAAATATCTTTTATTGATCTTTGATCTTTTCGCTATATAATCGTTGGCACAATCCAATCCAATTGCTCCCCAGAGAGTGTGTCTAGATACTTATGTATCTGTACGCGAAGTGCGAGTTCAGTGAATCACATTAATCCCAAAGAGAATCGATAAGATTCAATGGTAAAATCGTGACTTGGCTTTTTGGTTCCGATTTTGAAGGTATATGAACCTACAAAACTATACCTACCTAAGTATCTTCAAGTCCAGACATCAAAACCGCCAAGGGAAGACTGTTTGCACTACTTACTTTGGCGGGGGAGATTGGATCAACTCTTATACTTTTTCAACAGTACCTGCGAAGGAACAGGTTAGAGCTGTGGTATTGGACATGTCAAAAAATACAAAACCAAAAGGAATGGAACATTTTTAGCAGAAATATGTTGGAAGCCCATGTGCTTAGCGAGGTGTGTTATTCCTTGGGGCGCTTATGAATATACTTGGGGAATCACTATATCTCTAGATGGTTCTTATTTAAGGTTATCGAGTGAACAAGAAGAGTTACCAGAAAATTACAAAAAGGGAGGTTTTGATTGCTTTAAATAAATGTTATGATAACATAGAACTCGGTCAATTCTTCTTGCTTTTTTATTCCACCTCTTAATCTGACCTCACCAACTCTAGTGTTTAAAAATGTGCTTTCACTGTGGAACTTAACCATTAGGCAGCAGCGGAAGAACTCGTTAGATCTGCTAGTCCAATTAGAATGAACTATACTTAGTAACCTGGCCTTAAGTTCTACAACAACTGATTCAGAGTTTCAAACTTATAGAAGATCTTTGCTCTGTAGGTTTTACAATGTTTTGGAAGAACAAAAGCCAAGGTGAAGCCTACAAATGAAAAAACACAGTTACCTTCGAAAATGTAGAAATTATGTCGAAGTCCTTAAAAGACCATTTACTGAAGAGCCAACCAATTGATCTAGACAGTAAACTTTTACACGAAGAAGCGTTCTATAACCTCACATACCAAGACTTACAATCAGTGTCAAAGCTCCAAACTTGTGTAAAATTAGTCTAGGATATTCCAATGCCGAGGCCGGAAGGTGTTTGATGATATAGTCGGCACGTCTTCAAGTCACCGTTGCCTCCGCCGATCGAACTAAAGGCTGACTAACTTTTCTGCGGGCGAGATATCTTAGAATCAAGTAAATAGTTCCGAAGAATAAACTTTGGATTGGATAGAGTACAGATGTAGATTTCCCAATCAGGGCTAAAACAGGAATACACAGTGAATAAATTCGAAGAAGGAGATCCGTTCCTGATCTGATGACTGTAGTAAATTATACATAAGAGACAGATGACTTAAATAGGACTACCACATTAGAACCCCCTGGTTTAACGTCAAGTTCCGACGAGAACTAAGGCTTAAAAATTAACATACAAGGCACTGCTGAATAGAAGAGGAGAAATAAAAACCGATACCCCAGAAGGTAAAAGTCAAAAAGCTAATGGTCAAGGAATTAAAAATTCTCCAACTCCAAGGAATACAAGGAAATATCGTGGTAGAAACGTAGGTGACATCTTGTTGTGAATATGTAAGGTCTTTTACTGTTAACAACCCAAAATTCCATCCACCTGTCATTAACGAAGTGATAACTAAATCCCAGTTGAAAAAAGTTCATGGAGCTCATCAGAAAAATATATTATCGATGGAAAACAATCATGACCTAACAAAGGAATCCTACCATTGGGTACCCGTTTTCTACAAGAAACGTAATTTATGAACTCTTGGTTCTTGAACCAAACGTCAGGTCATAAGCTTTATCGGCCCATATCAGTGAAACCTTTAGCTTCAAGTTTGAAAGGACACCAAACGTCAAAGATTCTGGAAAAGATCGATAGAAATGATCCGGTCCGGAAAGTGTACAATTTCGAATCTAGGGGAAGTGCAGTGGAAGAAAAATCACGATTCAGTTAGTCCCCCCTAGTGAACGAGGGCCTCAATCAACTTGGTATGTAAAACTAGAGATGGTACAATTTGACAGTAATAAAGCTTATTGGAGAAGCACAAGTTAGCCAGGCTAGACTATAGGGTTCCAATAAAATTAATTAAAAAATAAAATAATATTTCTTGTTCCCGCTTAGCAAAATTCATTCATTGCGAATTTTCACATTAAACTCAGTTAATTTTTAACACAACTATTAAGAGCCCCAAGTGAATCAATTGTTTGCTCTCCCTTTTCAGCCGCTCCTGTTTAAATTTCAACCCAGACAAATTGGATTTCTATTGACAGGCTTAAAAGATGAACATGATTTTCAATTATTCCTCCAATCGTTGCCTCGAGGTTTATTCGCATTTTTACAATTTTCTCTCTCTCTCTCTTCAACTCTCCTTCTCTATCTATTTCTTGTTTACAATTTTATTCTGTCTTTCGATATCTTAAATCTCCATCTAATTTCATATCGATCACGAATTGTCATATATGGACTGCATAATGGATTTATGATCTCCCTAACATATAGCCATAGATATAAATCTATCTTTAACCAAATGCAGAGAATTCATTGACATTCGATTTGACACTTGTATTGTGGAATAACATCCACCGAACCAACCAACCAGTAGTTAAGGTATGTTCACATATAACACTGACTGCGTGTTTATGTACGTCATATTGTGGAATGCAATTAAAAACCTTTTAGATGTGAATTTTTGGAATGCATTTTTGCCATAGATATGCATCGTGAGTAATTGTGAAGCAGGTGGCTTCGATCAAGAGATTTTGCTCTTAGATACACAATACACAAAACCAAAACTCTGACAGATGAGAAAAGTAATTGAATGCAATCAAATCAATTCAACTACGTACATATTATATATGACTGACTACCACATAATGATTTGTTGCAAATTGTTGTTTATTATAAAAAAAAACATTATTTGTATGTGTGTAGTGTATGCAACAATGATATATCGAATCCGTAATTGTTGACCAATTTGTAGAGATTTTAAGTTGTTGTAAGTCTCCATATTTGGCTTTGATTTTGTCTTCTGAACAGGAAATGGCTCTCAATCAAGCCATATGTTGCATACGGTTGCATTTGCATAATCGTTTGGTGCGGGTAATGCCCCTTAGGGATCCAGACTTGTTAGTCAGGAGATATTTTTATAAAAACCCGTAATTTGATGAATAGGTGGAATCGTGGAATAATAGTGAATTACAATGAGATGTTTTGGCTGTTGGATTTGGAAAAAAAAATGATTATGAAAGTGAGAGAAATTTCAACTATTCATATTGTACTCTGATAAATGACTCGTAATTTGTGTTGTTCAGCTGTTTGAAAACATGACTTCTTTATTCACATGACTTAAAAAAGTAGTAGTAACAATGGAGTGATGGTTTGTACGTAGGACTGTCATGCCAGGGGTCTGGGTTCAAATCCTGCCTGTGCCTGTGAAACGTGCATGTTTTTACAGGAACTGCCGTAGATTCGATAAATTCTTGTCATGAAAAGTGCTTTGCCAAAAATTAGACGCTCGAGAAATCCTACTATATAGCAAAGAACTCGATATTGGGAAAGTTATCATCATTTGACATTTCACAAGTTAAAACTACGATAAGAATTTACGGGTGATTTTCCGAAAACAGAGTTGCAAAGCATTACAATCAACGAATACTTGCAACAAAAAAATCAAATGTTTGTTTTATTAATCACATGTCTCAAATCACTGGAATTTCATCAATATTAATATTAATATTTAATTTATATTTTTTTTCGATGTTTTACAAATAAATGTTTTATTTTTTAGTGTCAATCGAAACAAAAAAATTTCAAATTTTATTTCATAAAAAAATTACACAATCCCATGTTATTGAAGCGAAGAAATGAAAAAATACTCGTAACAAAAAAAAAACTCATAGTAAAAATGAGACCACCCGCACCTTGGTGTCATAATATATGAAACTATTAAAACTTCAACTTCATTCAATTCTGATGTTTATATGATAATCCATGCTATTCATTTCCACCGGACAAAAACAAACAAACGCAACGATATACGACAACGAAGACGATGGACGATGGACGTTGGTTGGCCGATGACCATGGACGATGGACAGTGTCCAGAAAAGGATACATCACCAGAATACCCTATACCCTATACACACATTTATAACAAAACAAAAACCTGACGATTTATGCACAACAAACAGCTACAACAACAAAAACATTTTGGTTAACAACTATAAATTACCCGCCGTGCTCCGATCCATTAGAGGTTATTAATTAGCCATAAATAACACTGTGCCGGCCGCTGCAGCCCGCGCCGCCGCGCCGCAGTCGCCGCTATCATCGTCATCGTCGGCCGACTGGGCTGACTTGCTGGTAAACCGGCCAAATTGTTACCTTGTTAAGGTTTTGTTCTGTACCGAAGACATTCTCGTTCATACGGAAACAAAAAAGTGTCACAGGTTTTATTTTTACAAAAGGTGTTATATGAAACACTCTTTAATTTCAACGGCGGTATATTATATATGTGGCAGCGGGCACATCGACGGCGGTGGAGGTCTTATCATTGAAAAGAAAGTGCGAATGAGAATCTTATTCTTAGTCCCTGTTTAGAATGTCACTTGTTATGTTACCGAAATATAAACATTTGTAAAGGGAAAATATTTCAAAATCCAAGAGATTGCAGTTTTGCTGTTAGCAGATTAAAATCCTAAGAAATGAAAGAAGAGTTGAATTGAAAATTTAAATATTTTTCTATCTATTTTATTTCTTAATGTGGAGAAGAATTGAAGCTTAAAATGTTTTAAAGAAGGAGCCGTTTTGTTAGTTTTAAAAGTAGAAAGAAAATAAAGTTCGTGCATCAGCTCTTTTATTTAGAATAATTTCAATTGAGGGTCAAAAGCGTACGAGCTAAAAACATTCAAATTTGGTCGGAAATTCTAGATGATTTTTAAAAAGAAATAGATAATAAACCGTTAAGACTTTTTGCTTCAAAATAGAGTCCTTAAATTTTAACTGTACCGAAACAATAAATTGAAATTCAATTCAATTCAAAGAAATGAGAACAATTTATTTTTTGCATTTTCTTTATGAATTTTGTATGGAAGATTCTAAAAATTCTCGGTGGAATGTAATATGTACATATTTTAAAAAATATAATAACTCATCTAGACAAAAATATAATAATTATGACTCATTTCGTTGACTTAAATTTTATGCATCAAAGTTATTTGGCAGTTTATGTAAAATTTGTAAATTGACATCGGTTGATTTTGGAGGCCAGTGGAGACGATTTTTTTTTCTTTTGGTGACTTGTGTCTGTCACTTATTTATGCCTTACTTAAGTTATTATGTAAAATTTATACGGTATATTAAAAAATCTATTTTTAAAATGAGTGTTAACATTACGTTTTTGTTTTAAAGTTTCCACCTGAAGAAGTTGTATTCTACGTTCATAGGGTAAGGGTATATCCAATTTAATCCGTTCAATGCAATTCGTATAAAATTACTTTGAACATTCTCTATTCGAATAATATAAGTTTTGTCCATCGTTTTATGAAGCGTTACACTAAGTTTGCTTTGTTAACAATAAAATTAATATTTTTAGCCAAGTATTAGGATAATTTGAAAAAGACTCCTAAATATTTCAAGCTGAGATAGTTAACAATTCGAGATAAAGTAGTCAAAGGTGGTCACAATTCGTATTTCCGAAAATGTCATTGGCTGGCATTTAAGAGGGTTCAAGGTTAAACCAGATTTCTTGCACTAAAAATTAAAACTAACGGTCACGGTTAAGGCTGGATTTTATAGTCTTAAAAATGTTCATAGTCATCAGGAAAGATGAGAACCTGGCATCATTTGTATTCAGGCTGAACAAAAGTGGACCTAAATGGCTTCCTTGTGGGACACCTGAATGACCAACAAAATGATTAGAAAGGAGATTTCTGAGTTTTATTTTTGGTATGATCTTTCTTCTAGATAAGATTCAATCCAAGGATGTTCATTTTTTTACAGAATACGTGATGGTTCTTGATGACTAAAAGCAACGTGCTCGGGATCGTAGAGGATGGAGGGCCACCGTGTCTCAGACAGAGAAGAGGATGGTTCTTGAATGTCATTTGTACCTAACGTTTGCTCAAGAGGTTTTATACCTGCAAGAATTTTAGGTAAGCTTTTGAACCCGGGGTTAGTTGAAAGTATATAATTGTTAACCAAGAATGATGTTCACAACACTAAAGTTTGAACCCTTTTCGATCTCAAGATTTAAGGATTCAATAGATTGCATTTTGACGCCTTCAGAGCTGTTAGTTTTCCAAGAGAAAATTAAAAAATACTTAATTGTCATTATGGACTTTTCTTTACTTTCATTTTTCTCCTTTGATCCTGAGCTTATTATGCTAAGTACTTTAATGGATATTGTTCTCTTTCCCCCTTCTCCCCAACTTCTTCTCCAATTCCTGTTATAGTTTCGATAAACTCTGATCGATCAATCATAAACATATCTATCTTTATATCAACACAATTATTTCCATCGATCTTCCGAACTTAAATTAACACAAAAAAGTTTGGTCTTGCGCATAACTCTCTCTCTATATACTCTCTATAAATCAATCCAATTAAGATACGTTATTATTTTATGATAGATGTGATTTTGTTTTTAATTCATTATTCTACTAACACACACACATATATACATACATATAAGCAGCTTTTGATATTTTTAGAAATGAAATGATCAGCCATCATCATATAGGTTTTCTTGATCGTAAATTTATTCTTAATCAGATAACAAGACTGTCATAAAACTGCCCTCTCTTTTGATCTATCGCAGATATGTATGTTATAACTTCCCCTTTCCCCCAATGTTTGCTCTACAATCTTAGATTAGAAGAATGACACTAAAACAATCAAAATTGATGTGGATGCATCTAATGGATTCGAATGACCGACCAAATGATGATGATGAACACACGAAAAACTCATAAACGGTTTTCACCGCCGCCGCCGCCGTCGGTCGTCCGTCCCATTGCCATCGCTATTGGGGTTGCGATATAAAGTTTTAGTGTAGCTATAATGTATTATTATGTAGTTTCTGTCGTTTCGTCGTCGTCGTCGGTGAGTATGTTAAGCTGGATAGGGTAATGCAGCCAAGAGTGTGTTTTTGTTATTTGTTTTTGTTTTGTTTTTTACGACAACTGTGCATAAGCATAAGTTCTATGATCACCGATCGGGAGACAAGAATTTACGAACTGGCGCCGTGAACACTAAAAATGTCATAACACGTCAAACATAACCGTTTAACAAATTTCATCGAATGTCAAGCCATAAGCATCACCAGCCAAATACATAACCCAACATCCCATCAACGAACGATCAGCAATCATGCGATCAACGATCAACGATCAAAAAGAAAGCATGCGGCGTTATACTTCAACAGGGAAACCCATCTGCTGCTCTGGGACTGGGATTGCATTTGAATTTGATGTACCGCAGGTTTCGTTTATTGGACCACATTTTATAGGAATATAAAACAAAACTTTCAATTAACTTGTCATTTTACTATACGATACCGTTTTTTTTTTGTTTGTTTTTGTTTTTGTTTTTTTAAGATTGGACAAATTAAAAGCACTTAAAACCAGACGATTTATATATCGTATGAAGCCTTCTATTATATCGTATTCGGACCTGGAGACATTTGGATTTTAACGAGCTTTTAACTAGGTTGGAAGTTATGCTGGGTGTATTATGTATATAAAAAAGTGAACGGATAAAATAACTTTATTAAAATTGGTTTTATGGTTTTTTATGCGATGCGATGGTAGGTACCTACTTTGGGTTATAGCGCGAGAGAGCGCCCCCTAACTGTGCGGGCGGCAATGTAGCAATTTTGTATGCCAGGTTCTATCAGGGTCGTGCACTTGGAAGACTTTAGGGTGTGCAAAGTGTGTTGTGATTACTTCCGCGTGCGAACATCACATTCGTCTTATTAAATGGGCAATAAAATGTTTCTTTTATTTTTCGGTACAATCCAATATACGCCTTTATAGCTTTGAATATATGAGTACTCTCATACTCAGTACTCATATACTGAGTATGAATGTTAGGTTAGGTTTGTCTTTGTATGGGGGTTCTTCCTCTTCAGAGGTGTTAAGAGTAAAGAAATGATACGAGTGGAGGAGTTGAAATCTTTGCAATTCTTCAAAAAAACAAAACGCCAGTGGCTAAGTTAGAATGAGCATTTTTGTTGGCTCCGCACCGAGCAATTTCCATTCCAAGTCAAAGCAAGAGGTGGAGGAGTTGTGTCCATGCCCATTGCCCATGCACATGTGCGTCGTCGTCGTTCGTCGTCTTCGTCGTCGATTTATGAACTCTGTGTGGCTATGGCCAGCTGTCAGATATGTTCACATTTCATAAATTTAAACTTTGTAAAGGAGACGGTATACAGCGCATCATACACAGTGCCATATGGTAAATGGACAGGCACAACAACCTGTTGCGCTCTCATCCCAGACAGTGGGCTGGATGTAATGGCCAGATTTAAGCATCGCTATCAGCCTCCTCCGCTTGTTCGAGTATACGAGTACACGGAGTATACACAAATCGCGGATGCGATTTGTCATTTTTCAAATTTGAAATCCAGCGGCTTTCGTTTGTCTTTCGAGCTTAGCCCGCCAGACTATAGGAACAGAGAGCAGCGCAGCGAAGCGATCAGAGGACCATAAGAAATTTGCCTTCTGGTTAAGATAGCAACATGGAGTTGGAGTTGGAGTCGTTGTCGGAGTCGGTTTCGGTATATTATCCGTTTGGTGGTCGCACGTTTAGTTACACACATATCCTGTCTAGTTTGGTGTCAAAGGTTATCTTGGCCAATAAGATAATTGGCTGGACGTTTGTTTTGATGCGATAAATGCCCATCTTTGGCTACTTGAGAAATAATGGCGTGAATTTGAAGTCAGTTAGATGATTGAAGACCTGACCGCCTACTGTCAGATTGTTTGTGGTGTGTTATTGTTTGTCGCTGTGTCGTTATAATTGAAACGATCGAAGTGAAATTTTTGAAAGTACATATAATTTGATTGGAAGGACTGTGGGGCATTTTAATAGGTTAGGTGTCCAAATATTTCAAGTTGTTTTTTGACTTGAAGTAGTCCCATAAAAAGTCATTCAGAGGCGTAAGATCGCACAAACAAAGCGACCAGTTGACAGCTGTCAAGCGACGGCTTAATGACGAAGCCATTTCATCAGGAATTATCTCAGTCATTAAAAACAATAATTCTTCTGAACAAACTTTGCGAACAGAACAGTAAATTTTCAAAATTTGAAAGCAGCATCTGAAGACAGCATTAAAAAAGAAATCTGATTTTTCACAACAGTACGGCTAAATGAGAATAGCTTTCAATAGCTTTAAGTTTGGTGTCTGTTAAACGATAAGTCAACTTCCACCACAATTTTCCAACGTAATTTTCAATCAATAGTTGTGTTTTATTCAGTACTGTGTAGCTAGTGTAGCCATCAAGTGAATAAAACGATCAAACTCACTTTAGATTTATCGCCAGCACATATCTACCATTCTTTTTGCTAGCTTCCTTTTCGCCATCAATCAAACTGTTGTTGTTTGCCAAGAGAAATTTTACTGTGCTACCTATGCAGCAGTGAATAAAACACAACAAATATTATCCAATTTTGTTCCTACTTTTTAATCATTCCACTGAAATTATTTTACAATTTTAGCGAAAGAAACCGTCGGCAATTGATTTTTATATATAACAAAATTGAAATGGATGCTGACTTGATCTATTGCTTTGATTCATAGAATTTGGCTCATACTTGCATCTGCATTCAAATGCAAACGTGTATACATTTATTATACGTTAAAAAGATTGAGATGAAAGTCCATGTTGAAGCTATTTCACTTTTTGACTTGTAAATTAAAAAAATACAAATCTAACAGTACCTTATACGATACCTACATACATATACGAACACATACATCATATACCTGCCTGATAGAGCCATGGACGATATTTCATCATAAAGAGTCATTACTCTATTATAACTAAGCCCGATCAGAAGAAAAAATTGCATTTCCTTAGCGAAGGCTTTTTATTAAATGATAACGAGCCAAAGGAAGACTTCTCGTCCTCATCCTCGTCTTCATCTTTTCAACTGCGACGACGACGCGATAGAGACCAAGACCGAGATCGAGACAGAGACCGAAGCAAGCAATCTGGGCATCATATTTGCTCTTCATTAAAACAAACTGAAGGCTGCTGCAGCCAACCCATTCAAAGCAGGCCTGGCAATTTATCACAGAATAATATTTCATTTTTGTTCAAATAATGTCCGACGACACACTTCAGGCGACATACAGAGCAGTGGAGCCAGTTTTGAAACCTGACTCATGGCTTTAGAGTGTCCCGTCCCTTCATCATCATCATCAATGTGCGAGAGCTACTTTAAGATTCTTTTTCAGTTTTTTTTTTCGGTTTTTTTTTGTAACATAACGCCTTGGGAATCGCAGTGATAATACCATTCCAGAGGCTGCAAATCGCTGTCAATAATTGCAGTTTGCATTGAGGACAAAGTCATTTTTCCTCGTATATATAGGATCTGAGTCGCAGTCTTCCCAAAAACGAACGAAACCAAACTTACCATCATCAACTACGAGTATAACTGCAATCTGAGTTATTTTTTTTTCTTTTCTTTTTTTTGGTGAGCGATTATTTATTAACTTGTTTTCATTTTGTAAAATTGAGAGTTTTAATGTGTTGTACATATAGACCGTGGTCATATCAACACACACAGTCATTTGGCACACAAGCTGATAAGGATTTGTCCAAGTTCCAAGGAGGAACCCTGATGTGCTGCCTCGTCCCAAACAAACCATATACGAGTATAAGAAAAAATAAAAGTAACAGATACCTGGGCTATTTTAATTTAATGTACTTACATGATCAGGACGTTATCAAGTGTATAGACTCTTATCGTGTCCTTAGTGTTTGCCGAAGACGGAATCCTGGGGTACGGACGGGTATAGTATATTAAATTGTTTTTAGTTCGTTTTTATTAAGGAATTCTCCATACCATACCAATCCATAGGTAATAATATTCTGGCCAATTCAGATGGGACGTTGGGTGCTCGCCCCGTGCCCGGCCCTCCTGTTTGTTCGTTTTGTTATAGTTGGCGTGTGGGATTATATGTGCATGACATCTCATGATCTTTCGTTGGTGCGAAGTACCTGATTTGGAACGTATTAAGTGCCAATTTTAATTTACTGATAACAAATGAAATACGAGAAACGATTGAAAGGCGGTTTTTTGATGAGTCTAAAAAAAAGTTTGGATTTTCTTAAATATTGAAAGTTAGGGTCCCTTTATTTCTAGTCACATCTTTCAAATGTGTCTATATTGAGCGTTGGAATAAAAAATGTAAAAATTCAAAATGACAACTGAACAGAAACAAAAACTATTAACATTTATGACGGTGTTTACATTGGGTTTTGTTCAGGAAAATCATATTGACATGTCAATGTCGGATTCCACGTCTCGTTTCGAAAATTTAATTTTTCCACACATGTAGAAGGTGATTTTTTTAGATGTGTGGTTTTCAAGAAGTAATAAAACGAACATTATTTAATGCTTTTATTATAAAGATAAGGATTTGCCATTATGATTTCGGGTAAGTTATAGCCGCGTCTGGCTCCAATAAATTCTAGACGAAAGGCTCAATTTTCTAACACTTCTTGTAACAATTGGGGCCGTATGTTAAGATTATGAATAATTCTCTTATAAGGCTGCAATCGTCTTGGGCTTATCTGTGTAAATAAGCGAATTCACATAACCCCATTAATAAAAGTCCATTGGTGTTAAATCGCATTATCTTGTAGAATACGCCAAAAGGCCCACAACGCTAGATAATGCGCTCACCAAAAGTTTGCTTCGATAAATTAATTGTTTCGTTGATTGTAGCGCCATCTTGTTTTAACCAAAAGTCTTCCACATCAATATCCTCCGATTCAAGCTCGAAAAAGACATTAATCATGACTCTATAGCGTTCTCTATTGACTGTAACATAATGGCCTGCTTCCGTTTTTGAAGAAGGATGGACAAATTATTCCCTCGTTCCATAGAGCACACCAAACAGGAACTTTTTAAGGATATAACGGTGAAGTGTCTCAGCAGTGGCTTGTGGTTTATCATCACTCCAAATACGACACGTTTGCTTATTAACCCATTCCACATAAAAGGAGCTTCATCGCTGAAAAAAAATGTTGTTGTGAAACTCGGGATCGGTGACCATCTCGTTTTGGGAACATTCACCGAAAGTGCGACGCTCTGGCCGTTTGACTTCAATTCTTGCACGAATTGGAATTTGTAAGCCCACCAATTAAGATCCTTGAGCTGAATGTTCCATTAAATGTATAGGCGGTTTGGAGTAAGTTCATTTATTATGAAATGGCACAACTGATCATAAGACAAGTGACAGCTGTCAAAAATACCACGTAAAAAAACAATTACTCGTTAATTGTTTGTGTTGATCAACTTTAAACTTTATAAAGGGTGTTAAGATGATGACAAGTTTCGATAGTTTGAGTGTTTGACAGTTGTTGAGAATGTCAAACTATGTTCAGATTTCTGTTCAATAAGGTTTGACAATTTATCATGAGTTTATAGAGCCACTTTTATCGAAGAATTGTGTTTAGTGATTAAACTAATTTCTGCTTAAGTTGCATGTCAAAATTTAATATTTGACAAATTTGATCAATAACAACAACTCCCGCTAATGAAAATATGAGAATACGTTTTCAATGGTCTCTCTTTCGAATTTAATTGATTTTTATAAACTTTCGTAGATCTTGAACTTTCTTCACTGAAATTACGAGTTACCTCTTAAGTTATATTATTGATCAATCAGCGCTTATTGCTGCCATCCATTCTCCAGCATTTTATGCATCTGACATCCATCTACCTGATAATATATTCTTGAACTCTGACTGACTTTCTTGTATTGGTTGTATATTATATGGCTGCACAAATAACATATATCTTATATAGGAAATGTTCAAAATATATCTATGTATGTTCCAAAGTAACCATTAAATCGGCCGATGATCGGTTTCGGAGCGAACGATGGACTGGACATCAGAGAGGAGCAACATTTTTCATTTAAATGAAATATCTATGCGTTGGCAATGTGGAGGCCTAAAGACCTTCACTTCATAAAATCGAGTGTGTGTTGCAATAAAATTCCTTCTGCTCTGTCCGCCTGACCCGGTTTATGTTACTTACTATATACATACTCTATAACTCTACCCCCTAGGATGGCTTTCATTTATGGTCAGAGAACGCAATAATAATTTGCATGTTATGTGTAAAAAGCTGCATTATTGCTGTCATGTGTTTTTGCAACCAGCCAAAAGGACTCCGCTGATGCTGACGATGCTGCTGAGTCGAATAATTGCACGAGTGCGCGCCACTGCTGCCACCTCCACTCCCGCTGATGCCGCACCGAAGCACTGTCCAACAGCAAAAAAAAATATTAAACAACAAACTCTTAAAAGATACTTAGATACATTTAGCAAAGAGATTCCTATCTATCTATGGCAAAGTGTTTGTAGTTTCTCTAGGTTTAAACCAGTGATGCGCACCAAATGACCGGCTATTACACGGACTTCGAAGCGTGTACTCGTATACTCGTATAATCGCAGAGTCCAGACCAAGTATCAAGACCGCACAACGAAAAGATAGATCTGCATAAATACATACCTTCAGACATATGGATATGTGTAGATACATTGAAAGATACATGATGTGTGTGATCCCGATGATAATGCAATTAAGAGATCATGTTTTGCAAACATGATGCTTCTTGCGATTCTCGATCTCCAGCAAAAGCCCGACCTGTGCTGCACTGTGATGAAGTTCCGCATTTGATTTGGTTAAACTAAACTAAATTGGCATTCAATTTGCGGTGAAAATTATTCATTTCAATGGATGAGTCTTAAGATGATGGAGAATGTTTCTTATAAGAATATAGAAGATGGGTATGGGCTATATTTGGATAGGTATATCTTCTTGGGCGCAAAGGTGGTCGTTGCGAGATGTTTTCTTAAAGTCATACCACTGATGGTTTAACCAGGAAGTCTTCAGAGTAAGCAGCACGCGGGTATACTAGACGTCAACCGAGATAACTTACGGAGTGTTAATGCGATACGGAAACCATTTTGAGCGTAGATAAAAGATACATTGAACAGTTGATGTATCTTTGTTCAATTTAATTTTTGGTTTTATAATTTTACGTGAAAGTATTGGAGGGTTAATTTAGATCTCGGTAGGACAGTTCTTCATACTCTGTCGAAAATAAAGGCTGATGTGTTTTGCAGGTTTCTCTAAAACGCAATTTTCTTCTTAAAATCGGGATCGGTGGCTATCTTGTTTTGGGCCCATTCACCGAGTGTACGATGCGCTTGATGATTGTTTGCTTTTCTGCAATCGTTTCGCAAAATCTTCCATAAAGTGGATGGGCATAGATCCAACTGTTCCGCTCGGTGGCGAATGGTCTCATTTTGGTGCTCTGCAGCAGCAATAGCGTTTTTGGTGCGCAACTGTAGAGCGTTTTTGAGAATGGGCGTTATCCACTACGTTTAGTGCGAAACCAATCCATTGACCGAATGTTGGATTCAGCGTGCGATACGTTGCGCGATCCTAAACAAATAAAAATAAGTCTATTTCATTATAAAATGGCAATTAAAATCAAGCATAAATCAAGTGACAGCTGTCAAAAAAACCAACTTCAAAAAAGTGTTGCCAGATTGAAAACCACACGTTTAAAAAAAACGCTGCATAGCTAGCATCCAAGTGAATAAAACGATCAAACACTTTACACTATCGCCAGCATAGCTGTCATTATTTTTGCTGACTTCTGTTTCGCCAGCAATCAAATTGTTGTTGTTTGCTGAGATAAATTTTGCTGCGCTAGCTATGCAGCAGTTAATAAAACACAATATCTATCCTCTCTTGCAGGCGGTACTCAACAATTTAAGAACCGAAAGACTACAAGACTGAGACTGAGATGGCCGTTATGCGTCTAAATATAAGGACTAGAGACGAATAGTAACCATAACTTCTGGCGGAAGTAAGAATTCATTAATGAGGGAAGATGTAAGAGAAACAAGTAGACATTGACACAAGCCGGAAATTACTAAAACAACAATTAGTGTCATTTGTTTAACTGCGAGACTGTCAAAACTCATTTAGACAAATTCCTACTGTGTCAGTTCTACTCATGTATTTATACAAACACAAACATAAGTCGAATTCCTCCTTTCCCTCTCGTTAATCCTTAACATGCCAATTCAATTTCATCGCACAAATAATGCTTTTTTGCTCCCCCAAAATTGCATGACCTGGGGAAACAATTTTATTCGTGTTTGGTGCACCACCGTAGCAGCAGCAACAACAGCGGCGGCGGCGGCAGCAGTGGATGGCGGGCGGTAAGAAAAATTCCGCATATTTCCAACTCGATTGCGCTATTCATTGAACAATTTTCTCAAAGTGCAGTGTTTCCACTGACCGCATGCCGGCCGGCCCGGCCAATCGCCGCCGCACCGCCACACGACACGAACCAAAATTCACGCGAACGCTTGCTCCACCACAGCACCGCCGCCGCCATGATCACCACCACCAGCACCCCACTCCGATTTCTATGGCAAAACATAAAATGCCTAACAAAGTCCAACTTACTATAAATGTAGCAACCGAATAAAAAATACATGTATTGACTATTTCCGTTGGCAGTGAACACATGTTCAACAAAACTGTGCAACGGCCACGAAGCGACCGACCGACACGACGCGTCGGCAGCGGACGCAGAATCACAAGTCACAAGCACTGTTCCTGTAAGCTTGTGCTTGCAACGCCACGCCATCGCCATCCGTAGCCGTCTCCAGCACCGCACCGGCATAAACGCGTGCATTCGCGCTCGGCATCTCTTCGACAGACTTACAGATACGTACATATATTCTGACCAGCGCAATCCATAAATCATAGATCAGCACAGTGCTGCACTGCGCTGGCGCTGCTGCTGCTGCTCTGTGGTGCGGTAGACTGCGCGAGCGCACACCAACAATGCAATGCAGGACCATGGCGCATGTGCTGTCCCTGTTGCTGTGCAGTGCAGTGCAGCACGCCAGCTAAGGCCACTTAAGTTATGCAAATTAACCGTTAGATTGCAGCACATTTGTATGTAGCCGAGGTCCGAATTAGCTTCCCTGTTTATGCAAATATTTTATGGCAGGGTCTTCCCGCAGGAGGGTTATCTTTATCTTGGTCAGTTTTTATAATCTTTTTTAGCCAAAAGCATCAAAGCTAATACTTGCTCTCGACTCGACAGAGTTGAGTCAAGAGATTCCCATCGTTATATACCTCAAAGGAAAGGACGACGACGACGCGACGGACGGAGAAGCCACAACATGCAACTGGGATGGCGCTGACTGCGGATCTGGACTTTATGGTTGTATTGGTGGTGATCTGCTTTCATAGAATGGGATTATTGATTACTGTCGATCGTGTACCAAAATCAATGGGAACATCAACTTGAGCTGAACTATCGAACGAACGCAGAGCCACCTAGAGGAGGGTACTTGTCTTCATGCTTTACTACAAAAACCACTGTAAAAAGAGTAAGGTTTCCATTTTTCTTTTTTTTTGTGTACCTTTTTAGTTTTTAGGCCCCCTAGTCATGCGAACTGTGTGTTCAGAGACGAATTTAATTGCCGGGATGATTAATTGGCCATTAACATGCATTTTATAGCCAATTACTGTGGCCAAGTAGATGTTGAATGTTGAATCTCTGGACGTTCGTTGGTAGATCATCATGGCCAAGATGGATTGCTATAAGAGATAAGGGATATTTTGAAGTTTTTGTTCTGATCCTCATATCGAGGTGTGATCATTATGGGTTGTGTTATAAAAAAGTGGATCTTTATAAGAACTTAATGATACAAGAGAGTATCCAAAGGGGTTGCCGTTTTAAAAACAAGAAGCTTCTAACTTAACTTAAATAATGGGCTCCTCACCAGTGTTTCTTTATAGTCGACCTTCCGATTTAAATTCTGAGGAATCGGGCAACGGGGGGCCTAAGACTTGGTGCTTGACTTATCCCTCAAATTCTTAAAACTTCATTCTAATAGCTTAACGAAAATCTCCTAAGATGACATGTATTTTTATAGTCTGGCCATTATTGGTAGATCAGCAGATTAGAGGAAATCTTTAACGAATCGACTGGAGAAACTTTTTGACGAAACTTAAGGATGGGAGTTTCACATCCAATACGGATTCTTGAGGTTTGACTATCCAGCGAGAAATCGAACACTTTAACTGGCAATCAGAAAATAAAGATCTGTCCGATTATTTCAAAAAAGAAGTATTTTGCGTCAATGACATTTCATCATGACATAGACATGTTAAATGTTCTTTTTTTTACGAAAAATATTAATTTACGCAGAATTGTCAATTGATAAGATTAGCCCATTAGTTCGAAAAGTTTTCTAGAAGTTTTGATAAAGTTAAAAAATTCTGACATACTTCACTAAAAGTAGTAAATCCATTTCTGTTTGTTTGTCTCGCTAAAACTCGAGAACGGCTTGGCCGATTTGGCTGATTTTGGTTTTGAAATGTTTATCGTAGTTCAGGGAAAGTTTAAAAAGTGAGAAATTATGGAAAAATTGCAAAGAAGACAGTAAAAAAAAAACAGAAATTAATTTTACCATTAAATTTTGTTCTACCTGAAAAAACTGTTATACAATTGGTTGGTTGTCAAATTTTTATATTTCAGTCGTCTGTCAATCATCAACGAGAAGTTATAAAGTTGCCTGTCATTTTGTCACCATTATATACAGTTATTCACATCTTTTTTGCTTGAGATTTACTGGTCTTCAAGTATCAAGGAAAAGACGAATTTCAACGCAAAACATTAACCGATTTACAACTATTTTGTTCAAGTGTCTACATCTTTCGGCATTTAATTTCGAAAACAATTTGATGGAAAATATTGAAGGAGAAAACATTATTTCTATATAACGTACAATATATTTTTTTGTTTTATGAAACTGTACAGTCTTCGCCAGTGCAAAAACCAAAATGACCACAGTGTGTTAATCTGTGTCAAAAGTATATTCTGCACATCTGCACAATTGTGGCTTTTCAGCCATTTTTCGAAATCGGTCAAATACTTTTTGAGAAAATGGTACACAAATTATACCTAGGTACCCTATTTACACATAGGTTTTATTAACAAAAAAAATGATCAGACTTAAAAAATTGCTTGAGATATTCCGCCTTATCATGAATAAAAATTCCCCCGAGTTTTTTCTCAATTTGAGAACTTTGCTATTTTAAACAACTGTTTCCAGAGAACTTTCTCCTTATTTGTATATAAATATTTCCGTAACTAAGTTGTGAGAGAAAAAATTCTCTGGGAAAAAGTTCAAATAAAATTGGCGATAAGGTGATTTATAGCGGAAAACAGTATTTACAAATTTAATATTTGTCAATATTTTATCGTAAAGATAAATTTGAAGCCCATTCTCGCGATATCAAAGTCAAAAAAATTTGTAGAATTTTTTGTGCTTTTTAATTTTTTTTTTTTAAACTGTCTATTGATATCTTTCGAAAATTTTACCAGATGTCAAGGACAGCATTACACATAGTAAAAAATTGTTTCAAAGATTATGTATGTGTGTATTTGAGCGCCAAAATTTTGTTTAGTTTTTACTTTCAAAAAAAAAATAACCGTGTTTTGAACTTTTTCCAAATTTATACCAAATCTGTATCACATTGCAATCCGTTCCTGAGATATTTGCGACCAACTAAAATTCACTTTTTTTTACATTGCTATTGCACACGCAGACATCTCTCTACAAATGAATTTAGATTCTAGGGACCATAAAACGTCGAGCTTTGTTAATATACATACATAGATGAACTTTTTTCCGAGAGTAATGAAAATTTAATCGGCTGGTGACATATCGCCAATCTAACAGCTAGACGTGCTGTATGAAATTAATTGGGATGGGTCAAAGTTCACCAGGTACTCTAGTAATAAAAACTTAAATTTTAAAGGAGAATTTCACTGTGCGAAAAAATAACAAAACGTTTTTCGTCAAGTGTGTTTCACAAATTTTAAATCGCTTTGATTAAAACTTCAGTTCAAATTAAAAATTCTACAATTTTTATGATTTAAAAATTCAATGCTCTGATCAAATGTAAAATTGTTCCAATTTTCCTTCTCGGACAAATGAACCAACCAAAAAAAAAAAGTGGTTGTCATAATTCCCATACCACTAAGATGACTTAATTTAAGAGTTAGTCTACTCATCTAGGATCGTCGTCGCTGTGTGTGTGGTGATCCGTCTTCGATGGACCATAGTTCACCAAACTGCAACCATGATCGAAATTAAAGGACGTAAAGATTTGAAGTAAGTAAACATTATAGAAAAACGTAATGATTGATGCATCAAGTCTGCAGGTCGGTCGTGACAATCACGGGACATATGAACGCGGTGAGGCAATTTTATATACCTGATGCACATACTGCACCCAAAAAAACATGCATACATACATTTTTATCACATGCGCCGGATTTGTGGAGGCGTTGGCAGATGGCTTAAAATACATGTAAGACGTTGAAATGAAAATCAAACTTTTTAAAGGGTGAGTTTTAATAATAGTTTTATTTTCAAAAATACAGAATCCATTAGTTTTTGAATACAAGTTTGATAGCCACTTTTTATACAGGGAGTTGATTCTCAGAAAGATCTCGTAGAGGTTTTTGACTTGGCAATACATTTTTCGCTCCATAGCGATTATGTAATTTCAAAGGCAAACTCGATGTTGGGTTTCATAATTAGAAATTCGAAATGTTTTAAGGATCCTTATACACTTTAAACCCTTTACAAATCCAGCTCCTCCGACTTTCTGACAAGATTCCCTTTCGATAAAATTATTCAATTCAGGATCAGCTTAGGAAGTCTTTTCTCCTCCATCTCCAAGTCTTTTAATACATAACCAAAATGTAATTTTAAGAGCTTCCAAAAACAATGGTAGTACTGATGTTTCTAAATGCATCATCTAATTAGATGTATTTGAAGGTAATCGGAAAATCGAATTTGGAATAACTCCAGACTTAATCACCATACAGTAAAATAGAGACTGCAGTCACTCGAAACAGTTAATTCTTTGGACTTTTGTCAACGCTTTTATACTATCGATGCAACGACCCCAAACTGTTGAGATTGGTCTTCTCGCTTCCGATAACTTCAACTGGAAATGTCTTTTCATATATTAAGGTGTGTCGTGATCAACAGACCTAGAAATTTGTTCTCCCGTACAATTGTAATATTTTGACTTTTGTACTTCCACTTTTCATTCCTAGAATAATAAAATAAATAAATTACTGACCTAGAGGAACATCGTGGCGATTTTCACCCATCCCATATAGTCCTAGTTCTCGGAGTAATAGCTTTCACTTGTTTTTTGAAATTATTTTTTTTTTTTACTTTGAAACAATGCCACAGATAAATACTAACACCAATTTATTAAAAATATTTTACCTAGTTTTTCGTAATATGTCCAATTCGTTGCATAACCACCATAAAAAAATATACAAATTGCCACATAAGAAACTTAACCCAAAACAAATGGCCTGAACTGCCCTGAACTCTTAGGCCGACAATTAGTTAAGTTGCTTCTTGCATCTTTATTACTGCAGCAAATTGTGTTAGACGCTGAGACCGTGTGCCTGTGGTTTGCCTCTGATGCCCATAAGGATACTATCTTGCTATCTTATATGTTGCACAGTAAGAAGCTGCTGCAGATAGAGTTAGCAACCTTTACACCCTACCGTGCGTCTTGTTGTGCCACAGACAGCACCAACAAAAAAAAAATATAGACAAACGAAAGTTCTTTGGCCAAAGATTTATCTGTTTTTGCT
Organism: Scaeva pyrastri; assembly: GCA_905146935.1. Taxonomy (NCBI): domain Eukaryota; kingdom Metazoa; phylum Arthropoda; class Insecta; order Diptera; family Syrphidae; genus Scaeva; species Scaeva pyrastri. Next base: position 76,156,547 of record LR989927.1, read on the forward strand.
CCTAACATCTATGTACTATGGAAAACTAGGTAATTTACCGCTTTGCTCCATTAGGTTTCCAACGATAGATAGCGGTCACAGATCAGCACTGAATCTTATCCGCTGTCGACCGAAGCGCGTCTTACTCTCGGTATGGTAGTTTTTCTTCATCTGAATATTTTGGTTGCACGGTACACGACCCAACGACTGACCAACCGATGACGGAACGGAGTGACTCTGACTATCCTACAATAGGAAAACTCCTGGCAAAAACAACTCTATGGTAGACCGATCGCGATCTTTTGAGGGAAGTTGATTTGCGGCAGACTTTGAAGTGCACACCATTTCGATGTAAAAATGATAACACTGGAACGATGGTCATATGTTAACAGACCATGTTGCTTTTTAAGATAACACCATTTGGAAGCAGAAGCCTATATAGATTGGTGGTTAGTTATCACGATTTAGTATGGTTAGCTATAACTAAACTACTAACTTGCAACAGTTGATTAGGTTATCTGATTTACGGAGTCCAGTAGACGGATTGTAGATTACATATTATTAGATATTATTTGCAAAGACAGGGCGTGATTTTATGGAATTAATTTAGCGGAACCAAAAAGTTGTATTTGTGGATGGTGGTATTTGTTTTTATATAATGATTACTAGGCCAGAGATTATGAGTTGAGTGAGCAGCTGCAGACATTACTCGTTTGGATTTGTAAATAATGTTTGAGGTTAAAAATAAAAATTAATTGTAGTGTTTTTCAAGATGCAATGGTCCATGCTGAATTTTTGTTAAACAAACTCTCGGTATGATATTAAATTAAGTTCCGATTTCCAATTTTCAAAAGCTCATCAAGGTTTCTAAGCAAGAAATGTCCTCTGAAGTGGCAGCATCTACTGCATACGGCAAATTGGTTTCAAGCTCTTGTATAGCCATTTGAGCTCCTTCTTTACTTTCTTATTGCTGCGGAATTAAATACTTACATATTTCCAGGCAAGGCCTCTCATAGGAATTTTCCAAAAAAAAAAAGCTGTTATTCATAAAGGGTGCTTTTTTGGATGTGTGGTCTCTAAGAAGAAATAAAGCGTCTATAGTTCAATGTTATAGACAAAAATTTAGCTTTATTATAAAGATAAAGATTTGCCATTATGTTTTAAAAATGATTTCCGGTAAGTGATCACCGCGGTTGGCTCGAATGAATTCCAGCTGAGAAGCCCAATTTTTGACCACTTTTTGCAGTAATTGGGACCGTTTGTCAGCGATAACATGCAGAATATTCTCTTTCAAGGCGTCAATCGTCTCGAGTTTATCGGATTAGACCATTTTCTTGTTGGAACCAAAGATCATCCAAATCAACATCCTCCAATTCATGCACGAAAAAGACATTAATCATGGCTCTATAGCGTTCCCGATGAAACATTTTGGCCAGCTTCATTTTTGAGGAAACATAGAGTAACGGCGACGTGGTGTCTCAACAATGACTTGTGGCAAATGATCACTTCAAGTTCAAATAAGACAAAGTTGCATTTAACCAAAAATGAGCTTCATCGCTGTGAAAATCGGGATCGGTGGCCATCTCGTTCTGAATCCATTCACTGAACGTGCTACTCGTTTAATGGTCGTTCGGCTTAATTTTTATAAAATGGCAAACCAAACTGACATAAATCAAGTAACAGCTGTCAAAACGTCTAACTCGTAAAAAAGTATTGCCAGATTAAAAAACACACGTCCAAAAAAAAAACACCCTTTATAGAAAAACAGCAATTCTTATCTCCGTGCAAAGTTTTTCTTATTTTCAAAAGTCTAATTTTTGACTTGAAACCCTCAGGATCCTCTTTTCAGAATTTTCTCGTCACATTATTGACGAAAAGTGACTTTTTTACAAATCCTAAAAAAATACTTGTTGTATCTCTTTAACACATCAATAAAAATGTTTGTTAATTTTTTTTACAAGTTCTCATCAAAATCATAAACATTTTATTTCCAATTGAACATTATCTACATGTATACTTATTAAGAGACCTTAACTAAACATAAACTATCATGATATTGCGTAAAAGTTATCACATTATTGAGAAAACTTTAATTGAACGTGTTCAGTTCAACCTTATAGAAATGTATGTATGTATGTATGTATGTACATCATTCTATGTGTTAAATTTAATCTTAAAAACAACCTCTCCAAATCGGATGTACATATCTACAGTCTCAAAATTAATGAACGATTGCTTTTGGAATCGTATAATTATTACTGCTAAATCAACATAAAATAATGGCACAAACGGTCCCTGATGCAATAATAATAATCCATCTAAGTAAGGAGCAATAAAACATAAATTACCGCCATCAGTAACACAGTATCTGTAAAATTTAAAGGAAAGGATTGCGGTCCGTATACTTCTCGCCAATCGACCGGACCGACACCGGACCCTTTACTCTTGACGAAATTATACTTTCAAAAATTAAAAAAAAACAAAGATACATTTTTACTCATTAAATTATTTTTATTTCTCACTGTTCTGTCACAACAGGCGATTTCTCGTGTCCCAGGCCATTACATAATACAACACATCCCGATTGCGTATCAAACATAAAACAGCTTCCGTCGTGGTTCTCCCCGGGTTCAACTTTTGCATATACGAGTAAAAGATGGATGTTTAATTTAGATACTATGTATTGTACATACTTATGTATACTATACTGGTATTATTGGACTTTGTTTTGGGATGTAAAATAAAAACTACACCCAAGTCGGATAAACTTGCTCGTCGAACATAAAATAGTTCGATACGTCTATTGATATCAAAGAACAAACATGTTAAAAGATGCAATGTACTTTTTCACCATTTTTTATTGAAAATTGTTTTTGTGCTTTTTATTTTTTGTATTTCGAACAGAAGTGCAACATTTGTCAATTTTTAACGTGCGTAGTTTGTGTATCATACAAAAATTATGTCCGGACACAGATCCGTTTTTTTATAAAATAGTTACAAATTAATAAAAAAAACTGTTTAAAATTGTCAAATAAAATCAAATCATCAAAAAGAGCAAGTATACGCCTTGGTGTACCCATTATCTTTTTTTGGAGATATTTAAACCACAACATATGGGAAGTGTATAATGATGATGGTTGTCTGTTCACACTTTAAGTATAGCATTAATCAAAGAGCACTGTAGTACCCAATTAAATTCTTAGACATACGACCTTTTAACAATCACAAACTGCAACCGTTTTTCAACCCTTCCAATTCAGCTAAAAAATATTCAATGCCCACTATTCCAAAAAGTCAATTGGAACATTAAATTCACTATGTGGTAACCAAACTATAAATGACTGACAGCTTTACTACCTGACTCACTCCATCACTGACAGATCATCGAAATTATGACTCATTGTCGATATCGTATAACCTTTGTATAATATCACACCAAGGAAGGTCTTGCGTGGATATAAAAACTTTCGTCCTTAAATATTTAACCCGACTTTAGCTACAAATAAAGTATTGTCTGTTTACATTGACATCACAAAGTTCCCATAAAAAATATTAAATTGTATTTTTTTTTTCACAAATCCAATAAAGTTGTCTTAAGCATAATAATTGTATAAGGAAGGAAGAAAAAAAAAAACAACAACTTAAACAGACAACCTTTCTGACTTTTTGTTAATTAATAATGGCGACGAATTAAAGGTAAGAATAAGAATGTTCAGAGCCTTTCTTTATATATCTTCACATTGACTAGGAACACGAAAAGGAATCGGGAAGAGTGTGAAAAACATCCCATTTACATCTTTGCTGTATATCAAAATGTATATTAGCTGCTAATTACCACAAAATGTATGTTAAGCATGTTACGCAGGGGCCAAAAGAAATCTACGACTTTTGTCTCGATTTTTTGTATATTTTTTTACTGACAAAAAGGAATAAAGATAAGTCAAAAATAAAAAAAAAATATAGAAAAGACCAAAACACCTCGGAAGAGAAGAAGTGTGATATATGTAGCCTTCCAGAGAAAACCTAAAAAATGATTTCAATTCGATAACATAAAGTTAAGAAAAATTATGTCTTTCAACAATTCAATTTGAATTTTGACCATTTTATAATTGTTGGCAAGTAAGCATTACCTATCTATAAACTGACGTTAACTTGACTTTGACTTTTTATTACTTTACTTAACTTTATTAGGCTCTCTCTCTGAAAAACGATTACCTTCCATTCTCTACTATCCCAAGCACTTTGCTTCCAGTCATCTAGACGAAGCGATCTGGCATCCACTATAGCTTGGTCTTTAAACCGGAATTCCGTCTTCATAGTCGCTTCGAACTAGAGGGCTGAAGTTCGAAGTTTTTTTAGATGGAAGTCGACGTATCATAACTTTTTCGCAGGAATGAGTCCAGCAGCAGCTCTCCCTTTCTGCTTATCGTCCAGAACTCAACACGATATATTATCAGGAATGGAAGTATAAGGGTTTTGTAGGTCGTGCACTTAGTCTTTTCAAAGAATAGTTTTCAACCCATTTGTTTTGGGAAACCGAAGCATCAGTGGTCTAATCATCTAATAATTAAGATGTCATTCGTTGAGGTAATGTTGACTCCAAGGTGGATGAACTCCTTAACTACTTCCAAGTTATACTGCTATCAAATAGTGACATTGTTTCCAAGCTGGAAGATTGACAGGCATTTCGTTTTGTCCTTATAGCTTCAAGAGTTAATACACAATCTACTAGGTATATCAAACTCTAAGAAGGTATTAGATCTAAAGTTGGCCAAATTTGTTCCAGCAGAAGTTAATATATATCGATTGATGTCGTACCGTTTTTGACGATATCATCAACTTTACAGTTGAATGTCCCAGAAGTCCTTAACCCATCAAAAGTTAATATTGAACTGCTGAACTAATTCTATAACGGACGATTGACAATTGACAGTACACAGATTTTGTGGAGAAAGAGATCAGCGAATCAATAGAAACCTGGCTGTTTAGTGTACATCGAGATATCGGATGATGATACCACATTTTCTGTCAGCCATTTTTGATCCATCATCGTCTCATCTTCAAGAAATTCAATATTGTCCCAGAAAGATCTGAAAATATGCAATCTACCTCGAAACAGATATCATAAAAAAAATTAACTTCGGTATACTCCTGAAGGCAGGTCACCTAGCTGTCAAGAACAAAGAGTAACCAGCTCGGAAAGTCCTTAGTATAGGGCTTTTTATGTTAGACAAAAACGTTGCAGAACAATCTGGAGGGATGGCTGGCGTACCCCAGGACTGCTTGCTGAATAAAAAACCCAGATTCCAGTTGTTGAGCCGATGATAGTAAAAAGTACCTATGTTAATAATATGTTGTGCTTGCTTAGTCATCTTCGGCTAATGATTAGATAGTTTTAATTATAACCAACAAAATATTATAAAATATTAATATTATTATAAAATACGTTCTTTATTTAAAATTGAGAAATTTCCCCAAGTTGCCGCAAATTAAAATACTTTCCGTCGGGATTATTGTCAATAATCCAGTGATTACATTCACCGTCAAAAGCAGTAGGCTAGGAGGGTGTTGGTGGATGGCGGTGCGCGACGCAAATCAAATCATAATTTTGTCTGTCTCGCTCTCTAAAGTGCCCTCTGGGTCTTAATTTTGGTTTATTTTTTTTTTTTTGTTTTTTGCTCGTGGGCACAATCAAAAGGTGTCTTCCTCTTGCATTGCAACAAGCAGTGGCAATAGTTAATTTATGGGCAAAGCCTTAAAGCACACGTAATCATTGCTAAGCTTGCAATATTATTTGTGATTTAAGGCCCAATCGCGCTCGGGCGCGCGCCATGCGTCCGTTGCGTCCTTGTTTCGTCTCAACTTCGACGTCTTCGTCGTCGTCGTCGTCGTCGATTTGAGTCCAAAGTCTCCATCATGAGGAGAAAATTTCTGGCTTTGGTAAACCTGGTCAAATTTATAGGGAAACTTACAATTCCCAACTTCGCCACAAATTGTTATTTATCGCATCGGGTCTAATAAATTCCGTTTTTCCCGCCATTACTCTCGAATCAATAAATTCGTTTTACACCTCTTTAAGAACCAACACCATCAGGGAAGATAGTAGGTATGGCTCTCTAGAAAGATTGCTTTTTTTTCTGTTCGCAGTTGTTGTTGTTGTTTTTGTTTTTGTTGAGTTTGAGTTAGCCTTAAGGAACTCTGGCACTCTCGCCTCGCCAAGATATGGGACGTGTCAAGAACGACACCAGCGACATCGCATCGGTGTGTTTCTTCTGGGGCGAGCGCCTTTGTTGTGCGATTCGGCAGACAATGTGACAGGCTATCGCCACAATTGGCCTGGAATCGCAGAACATGTTGTCTCGGGGGGCCATCTTCGGCCTGGGGGCCACCACAAGCCAGCAAAAAAACAAAAAAAAAAAACAATATCTATCTGAGGTGCCCTCCATGTATCTGTATCGGAAAATAATAAATTTATCATCGCACAAGTATTTTGCATTTAACAATCTTGTTTGCTGGTCGCGCGCGCACTCGCACTCGCATTCGTAGGTACTCTTTCGCCGGCCACTGCCGCGCCATCCTGGTCCTGGTCCTGGTTTCAAGAGTTCTGAATTCTGGGCTGGAGATGCAGTTTAAGCTGGACGAAGAGCCGACCCCGGCTGTCCGTCGTGTCACATGGCAACACGCTGCCGCGTGCAATCGCAATTTATTGGTTGGCGTTGTGGCGCGTCTATATGAGATTTTAATTTATCCACGCGCTCGACTTGTGACACTCTTATACCAAGTGGAGCTTGGAGCAGCGCAGCGCAGCGATTTGGAGAGAACTATGCTCCGTCGAGGGTTTTTACTTTTTAAGTTTCCTTTTTGTTTTGTTTCTTCAGCAACACACGCTTGGATGTTGTAATCAGTAAGTGGAGGGCCGGATATTGGGGACAATTCGATTTGTGCCCAAGTCGGACAGGAAACATGTTGTAGAACTAGCAGCAGATGAACATGAACAGAACATGCATTGGGAACAGCATCACCACCAACCAGCACCAACTACCGAGAGATTTTCAATTGTCACGACCGTCGACGACGCGCGACGACGAGAGACGCGTCCCGACGCGACACAACTTAAGGTTCCTACGAGAGGACGATTTATGAATGCACTTTGGGTTGGGCTGGGCGCTCACTATCCGCGCTCCACCAGGATTGTGCTCCTCCAGAGAAACGAAGAAACGACTTCGACCACGGCCAAGATGGTGACGCGACGCACGGTTGAAGTAAGAAGAATGCTTTATCAGGAGCTCTGAGGTACATCGATGTCGTCGTGTGAGTTTTTTGTAGACACTTTGTGGTACGAGTACGAGTATTTTTCTATACCATAGCCACTAGCCAGGCTTGGCTTTTATCGGTGTGAGTGTTGCTTGACACACGAACTGAAACGACAACGACGACGTTGGACAGTGACACTTGAATGTACTGCAACAATGTTTTTTTTTTTAATTTTTTTATTCTTTGTTGTTGTTTTTGTTTCTCCTTGCAAAAGAGATAAATATGGAACGGAATGGGCATAAGTCATAAACATGTCCACTTTGCCGGGAATAGGCGACAGTATTTGGTGTTATTTTTATCAACTCGAACATTTCAAGGTGTCATTTGGTATAAAGTGAATTAAAATTTAAATGAAAACGTTTTCGAGAAGAAGATTTTTTTTTCTTTTCAATGCTACAGTTTGTGTAGCCCTGGAGCTTGAAAATCTCCGGAAGTAATATAGAGATACATAAAGTAGGGGTATTTCAAAAAAATTGATAGTACCATATGAAGTGACAGTTAGAAGTATTCTTTAAGTTGTTTGGTTGTGTAAAAGCTTTTATCCCGCTTGCATCCTTTTGACATAAATCTAGACTCGGTGATTGAATTTTACCATACAACTGTCGACTTACATAATTGACAAATGTTCCAATAAGAGGTGTTATTTTTATATTCAAAGAAAAAGGCCAATTTTTTGAAATAAATGATGGGATGTTTATTTCAATGTAAAGAGGAAGATATTCTATTAGGAATGAAAGACAATATCCGTCATCTGGCCGCCTCAGCTACGCTAACAGAACTGTATCCTTTTCATGAAAATTTCCATCACCAATTCACATAGTGGCTGCTGTATGCCCTGAATAGCTTCACGAATTCCATCTTTTAGAGCTTGAATCTACACTTGGCTGTTGGCGTATATATGTATGTACTTTTTCTTTCAAGCAGATCCAAAGGAAGAAGTCACAAAGTGGCCAATTGTAATCACCCCTTCGAGAGATAACACGGTCCTTATGTAAATCCAATGAAATAAAAGGCTTTGACCCAAGATATGTATAACTTCAGGTTTATTAGATGAATTAAAAGAACTTACAAAAATTATGACCAGATGGGTCGGAAGCCAAAAACAGAAGAAGGAAATACCACGTTGGGTTATTTGACACAAGAATAAATTCTCGTCTCTCAACTATTTCCGTCAGGTTCGCAGCCATGTTTCGTTCAGTGCAGTGGCAGCGTTTGGAAATACACAACAAGGCCATAAGAAAACATTTATCATTTCCCGATACCTCAATCCATTCACCGGTACTATTGCTCCAGTCTCAGTTTCGAAAATAGTCTGGTCCAATGACCCCACCGTACCATAAACAGCGCAAACAGTTACACATTGAGGATGGAGAAGCTTTGTAACAATAAATTTTGGGTTATCCAAGCCCCACATGCGACGATTTTGCTTATTGTCGTATAGCTATACCGAGGTGGAAATGGGTCTTATCAGTCACGATGATTTTTCTATGAAATTCCGGATGATTTTCATGCATTTCAAGGACCCAATAAGCAAAGACACGACGACGTTGTTGATGATCGACCGGCTTGAGTTCTTGTATTAACTTAACTGTATAAGCCTCTTAAGAGTTAAGAACCAAGACTTTATATGCAAAATATTGTGTAATGAGGTTTGTGGAACCTCTAGGAATGAGAAAATCTGGGTTTTCTTCACCACTTTAGGCTACAACACGAATTTTATTCTTCACATCACTGTCTTGTCCCAACAGCTCGACTTTTTCCAACAATTTCTGTATTGCTGTTCGACAAGCCAATTTTCAGCATGATTATAGTGAATTTTAATATTTTCAATGCATTGTTGAAGAGTATATCGTTCCATTTTCATTAATGGCTTAGTTTCAATTTCAAAAGTGACATTTACCGAAATAGCGGTCTTTATAACAATATTTTTATTCGAGACTCGAGTTAACGTCAATATTCTATGCACAGTTCGATCTTACTTCTACTTTTATCGGCAGTGAGGATGTTGATTTTTTTTCCCCAAAAAACACACCTATATGGTACATATACACATTTATTTTGACAGTCAAATTATTTCACAATTGACTATTGATAATGATGTATGTAAATTGTTGGTTGTGTGAAAGTTAACGAACCTACAAATGTCCCATCAAACACCCCTTTTTTCCCAGATGCAAAAACGCATCGTGAGAATCTCTCAAAAAACCGTCAAGCTCTGTTTATTTTTTCAAAGTCTCAATTCTCACAAATAAATTAACTGTCAAATACTATAATAATTGTCGAATCAACCCCGAAACTATTTATTGAAATAAAACTTGAATCAATTGTCACACACAATTCTAATGTTTTATTCATAAGACTTATTAGGTCCCGCACCCATCCCACAAATAAATATACCCACTAGAAGTATAACTAATCATTCACGATCGGGCAATTATTGTCTCCTCATCTTCATCATCGTTACATATTCAATACATATACATAAATGTAACTCACTTTATGTTTACCCACCTGATGCAAGAGCAGCTTTAAAGCAATCGAACGGATTGCACGGTGGTCGCTGATGGGTACACTTGTCAAATTGACATTTCTCCAATCGAACGAGGATTGGTGAGCAAACAAAAAAATCACCGCCGCCGCCGTTCGTCGCTGCAGTCACTGAAGGCTTGCATCCAATTAGCATAAATGTATATACACAGAAGAGTAGTAAAAGAAGCTAACAATAATAATGCCAACAACAACAACTGTCAAATAAACAAAATGACGAATTATACAATGATCGCGATCGATTGCATCTGGTGGTGGATAGGCACATAAACTCAACTTCATTTTGGTGAGCTTCAATTGAAGTGATTGTCTCTCGTCTCGTTTCATCTCGTCTGGTAGTAATGGTGAATGATGATGGAAAATTATGTCATTAAACTTCCATTTTAGGTTGACAGAGGAAGAAGATGAATGAAAGATTGTGAAGTGGTGTCAAGATGTGACGAGGATTTATATTCATGATCTTGTTTGGATGCAAGTTGATTTGATGCGAGAAAGAAGTGGACGCGACGCACGGTTGAATGAATTGATGAATACCCATTTGAGACAAATTATTATTATTGTATTGTATTGAATTCATTCAGCGATTCAGCAGGTGATCGTGGAGAATTATTCTTTATTTGATTTGCATAAATGAAATGTGATACTGTCAAAAAGAAAATGCTCATGTATTATGTTTGTTTATATACTGAAAGGGTCAGTGGAGGATTTATATTTTATATCATGCATATGAGGAAAATACAGACATTGCTGAGATCCACACTACAAAGAAATTGTTCTACAAAATAGACTTAAATTGGAGTCGGAATAAAATATTTAATATTTATTACACCAAATTTCAAAAAGTTACATTTTCAAAGTTATGCAATTATATTGTATTCTTATTTTAATATAATGTCTCGAATGTTAGTCTAAATGTGACTTTTGAACTGACAGCCACTTCAGCCTAATTTAACCTATTAGGTCTCAAACTAATGGTTTATAAGGGTGTTTTAGGCTTGTGGTTTCCAGTCTGGCAATGCTTTTTTCGGAGTTGGTCTTTTTGACAGTTGTTACAGTTTGGTTTGATATTTCATATAATGAATAGACTCTCTCCTAGACACCGTTTGCAAATCGAGCAAATTAATTACCAGAATAATGGTTCCGTACGCTGTGTATATTCCACTTTATGGAAGATTTTTCGGGTGGAAGGATCTTGATTTGTAGACATATGAAATCCATCTCGTGCAAGAATTGAAACCGAAGGACCATCAAGCGCGTCGCATGTTTCTTGAATGGATGGGCCCAAAACGAGATGGCCACCGATCCCGAGTTTCACAAGAAAATTTTGTTCAGCAATGAAGCTCATTTTTAGTTTTATGGGTTAGTTAATAAGAAAAATTATCGTCTTTGGAGTGATCATAATCCACAACCCATTGTTGAGACACATCGCCATTACATCCCCAAAAAGTCACTGTTTGGTGTGCTCCATGGGCAGAGGGAATCACTGGTCCATATATCTTCAAAAACGGAAGCCGGCTATAATGTTACAGTCAATGAGGAACGCTACAGAGCCATGACTTTTTTTTTTTTGGCAAACTCATATCTTTATAACAAAACTAAATTCTTTACAATTAAGTTCAACTTTATAAATTTTTTTTTCTTCTTGAAAACCACACTTCTACAAAAAAACACCGTTGCATAGCATATTGTCGAAATTTTGGCCTCAGCCTTAAAAACAATTTATTCTTCCTACCATGTCTATTTCGACAAATCAGAAGTTCATAATTGGTTTAATAGGAATAGTTATACAAAAGTCTTTAAAAAAAAATTAACAACACTTTCAGAACTATTAATTCATCTCCAAAGTCATCTAAAACGTTGACCATATTCGAATCCATTCACCAAGAAGTGTAAAATTTACGATAACTTCTCACAAGAATAAACGACCAGGTCAATTACAATTAGCTGCGTCTAACATGATCTAAGCAGTATGCCATTCTAAGACCACAGCCAGTTACGACGACGGCAAGATGACGACGACGACGACCGACAACGACCGAGAACGACGGACTCTTATAGCCATAGACGAAAAGACATAAACTACAATGCATTTATGCAAACCAAATGGCGGCAGTATGAATAGGTGTTATGTGTCCAATTGGCCTCAATGATGTCACCATCATCATCATTACCATCAACATTGTCTCGTAATTCATCTGCAACAATCTCAGGACCAGGAGTGGTAGGTATCGCCGCCGTCAAGAGTTTTGCCATAAACATCGATGTCATGAGCATATATACATACTCAATTATACGCATACATGTTATTATGATTCCGGTGTGACTTCGACTCCGACTCTGGCTTTTCGGTCACCGTTGTGCGCAATTTAATTAGTCCAAGTGACACCAAATATGGAACTCTACAACAATACCATGATATACACAAGATGTCAGAGGCGACAGAGGTAGAGTTTTGACAGCCTTTTATGTATCGTGCGTCTCGTAGCCGTACCAACCAAATGTCGTGGTGATCTTTTGAGGTTAATGTGCTTCTCGCTAACGAATTGTCCACAAGTGATTGTGCGATTAAAATACATGATTTTAAATTGCTTATGGAAATTTATAGTAAAGTTGTACAGGAATTAACTCGAAGTTAAGGCGTTTGGTCACTTTCATAATTTAGATCACGATCCATGGCCAGGCCAGGCCATGACAAAAATCGAAATATTTTGTCGGTGGGTCATGAAAATATTTCATTCGCAATTTTTGTATTGGACTTCTAAGGATTGAAGAATATTTTTTATAGGTGGGGGAGGGGGGAGTTTGGGCAATTTCATCCAGATGGTGCACCTGACGTACATATTTTTTTGGCGTTTGTTTTGTTCGTTAAAAAGTATTGGTGTAAAAAGGAAGTTCAAATAAAAAAGGACGATTGTGAAGAGTTATTCAATAAGCAAAAGCACTTTGAACTTGGGATCAAGGTGGTTAGGTTAGGTTAAATTAAGGTGGCTGCTAGCCAAAAAGAAAGAAGGCCAGAATACTTAGACACAAAATGGTGTTTTGTGATACCATTTGTGAACCATTTGAAGCTAACAATAAAGTATTTGAGTGTGTGAATGTCTACGTTATTTAGATCGCTTGGATCATAGTAGTAGAAATCTCCGAGGTGTAGTCTATGTTTTTGTGAAAGTTCAGGACATTAACAAAGATGATGAGGAACTGACTCTTCTTTTTCCTCATTCATACAGCTCTGTAGAAGAATCGTTTGCCGGAGCTCCAAGCCGTAAAGCATGTCTGTCTATTAAGCAGTGACATCAGTAAGGACACCTATGACAGAGCTAATGATGTGCAATCTACCAATCGAGATGAGTTGCTTTGGCCAAATTAATTTTGTTACCAGACTAACAAAAGTAATGTTGTTCCATTTTTTTCAAGTTTGTCTGTTTAGCAATTATCTGGAATGTCTCTATGGCCCGGCACCCAGATCAGGTGAATGTTAGATTTATCGGCCATCTCAAGTAGAGATGATCTACAATTTTGGGCTACGATAGAATTTGTGAAGATTTTATGACATTTTCACTATAAGAGAACATTGTGTATATCAGTTTTTCTTTGAGCCAAGAGAGGACTTTTTTTATGGCAAGAAGTTCTGTCTGGAATACTCTTACAGTGTTTGGTTAGACCAAAGGAGATACGCCTCCACCAACACCCTCATCGGTTTTGGATCCATCAGTGTAGAATTGGATAACTTGTACAAAGTGACTCAATCAAGGTAGACGATGATGATGATGAAGGGCAAGGTGTTCAAGTGCATTTTTGTTATTGAATGTAATTAAAAACCCTTAATTTTTCCAATTTTTAATATAAGCTTATCTCCCTCTCTAAATTTTTGGACAATTTTACTTAATGGCCTTAAGAAAATAAAAATAGCTTTTATTCCAGCTCCTGGAATAATCACTGTAAAATGTATAAAGGCTCTTACTATCAATAACCTAAGCATTAAAATCTAAAATATGTCAATATAAAAATAAAAGATTTTGTTATTTTACTTTCGAAAATTAATGATTATAATATGAAACTAACACTGGGGCGTATAAGTGATTTTTTTAAATAATTGATTGGCTTAGAGTTTGTATAAACCTCACATTAGAAGTTTATTCATCCTTTCGAGTTGGCTTATTTGATGTCCAAAGAACGTCTGTCAATCAAGTTTTTGAATATTATGTATGTATTTATTAAGCAACAACGTCATCCTGCTTAATCTAAAAATGCCATTGGTGTTAAAATTAAATCCATTCAATTCAAGCAAAAAAAGTTCGTACCCATCGACCGACCTAGCTCACTTAATTGACGATGCTGATGATCTCAAATAAAGACCTACAAATGGCACCTTCACAAACAGTGGTCTTGAAGTTCATATGAAATGACTTCATTAAATTTTTGACAGATTGGTTTCTTTGATTTACGGCTTCATTCCTTCATCCTGTCGTTGTCCATGGACATTGAGCTTCAGCTCCTAGAAAAAAAAATAATTTTATATGTAGTATGTGTTTGTTTAAAATATGGACTGACAAAAACGGAGTTCTTGTAAATCACACGGAATAATTTACACTTGTTGTTAAACACTGGTAGTACCCATGGCTTAATGGATAGTGCGTTAGGACTGTCGTGCCAAAGGTCTGGGTTCGATTCCTGTCTGTGCCACCACGAAGTTTTTACGCGTACTGCCTCATGCGAGGAATTGACAAATCTCCTCCAAGAGTAAATCTTGTCATGAAAAGTACTTTCTCAAAAATTTAGCCGTTCGGATTTGGCATAAAAACAGTAGGTCCCCTTCATCTCTGACATTACTCACACATAGGAATGGTTGAGAGTTGTAAGTCACTAGGCCCTGGTTCTCTATGAACTGTAGTGATGCCTAATGTATTTAGTATTTATGTATGCTAAACTCTATACAGACTCAATGACAGTCAAATGTAAGATACAAAGTAGACATCCAATTTGACAGATGAAGCTTCAAAAAATTGACAGCTATGAAGGTTAAAGAGTTCCTATTGAAAGATTATTTCGAACTTATTTTTTTATCCTTGATTCGAAGAAAGGAATAAGGCGTTTGAGGATCAAGTTTTTAGAAATTATTATGAAACAATCGGGTAAGTAGATTATAATAGAAAAGGACATGAGTTGAGCCAAAAGTCTGTTTACTTATACCTAATATCTCGGTGCCAAATTTCTGTTCAGATCCGTTCAGCCCAGATTGGAGAAATTAAAAGAAATCCATCTCACGGAAGCCATACAATTTACCGCCATTTAGCAACAGTCGTCCATACATTCAAACATTCACATTTATAATATTAGTAGGATTCAGAACGAATTTCTTTTAGCCATTCTTGTCATAGATTAAATTTTTCTGCAATTAAATTTTACTGTTCGTAATGTCAATATCATGTCATGTTGTCATTGTCAGTTTTTCAAATACATATGCTTATGCCAAATAAAAAATGCTCATCAAGTCACGAACAAAACACACAAATTGAACAACGGAAATGCAGATTGCCCTGAGGCAATGAACACTTTTAACACTCTCAACTCATTTACCTACATTGTATATATTTATCTTTGTATATGTATGCAGATAATTTTTTATGTTTGTTTCGTGATCACACTTAATGACACCTAATGGTTGCCTTTTACTCGCAACGAACGATTGGGGGGCGCTACGATCGCAAAATAATTGATTATTGGATTTATTTGTTACATCCTCTCCGATCGTACTTGTATATTGCTTGGACTTATGGAAGGTGTTTTGACGATTGAAAAGCGGCATTTTTGGAGCAATTTTTCGCGTTATGATTACAATAACTTAGATTTATTGGATACCATTATTTTTAATGTGTGTAGTGGATAGTTGTGCTCATGCACGTGTGATGTATTGAAGAGATAAGTAAGTTTGCAAGATTTTTGTGTGAGATCAAAAATAACATGTTGGCTGTAGTACTCTTTAACACTGTCATGATCATGATATAGTATTAAAATTAGGAGGATTCTGGGTCATGCAAGGTGGTGCTCCAAGCTTTTTTTTCTGCTCCAAATTTCAAAATCATATTATCAACCGTCTCCGCAAGGTCAATTGGCAACCTTGGAGCTGCAATTTTGATCTTTTTCGGCTTTTTTTTCGTGGATAACCATGAAAATCTCATGAAGGACAATCCCTAATCGATTTAGACAATTAAGTCTACTATCATCTTTGAAATTCATAACTTACGGCCGGAAACTTGAACGACGACGTTGTGTTCTTGTTCACTTTCGTATAGACCTTTCTAATAGGGTTAGTTGATAGTTTGGCAGAAAGCAGCCATATTGTTAAAGATTCATCTGTCAAATTAACTGTCATTTGTTTAGAGTATTTTAACGCCATTGATGGAAACAGCTTTCAAAATGTCAAAATGGCAAAATTGCCTTAAGAAAACTAGTCGTGTTCTATTTAGTCATTTTACGCGAGCTTTGCTCATTTTAAAGTTGCCATTGCGTGGCTTCTGAGGAAAATTTTCCAGCTACCGATCAACAACCACCAGTCATCGACAAAATTAAAGATCTTTACTGCCCACTAAAATGTGGGATTTGGAGATCACAAAGACGTAGAACTTGAACTTAAACTTAAACGACCATATAAAATGACAGAACGGTTTCAAACTCAAATATCCTTTACTGAGCTGGGAGCGCATTCCAAAGGTCCAGTTATAGATGATTTTGGCGCATAAATCAGACTGAGCTTGACCGATTTCATTGTCTTTGAAGGCCGCGGTGGTTTTGCGGCGTATTCGCATAGACCAGCGACTTAAGAAAGCCCCACAAGAAGAAGTCTAAAGGGATCAACTCACATGATCTTGTTGGCCAATTCAAGTCGCCTCGGCAAAAGATAACCATGCATTAAAACTGCTCGTGCAGAATATGGATTGTGTCATCCTGTTGAAACCATATGTCTTCCGTGTCCATATCATCTAACTCAGACCGCAAGAAGTTGGTGATCATCGACCTATAGCGATCGGCGTTGACGAAAATGGCCAGTTCAGCATCATTGTCGAAAAAGTACGGGTGGATGGAGTCTAAAGCCCAAAACCCACACCAAACAGTAACTCATGAATCTCGCGTTGATTGGTATCCTCCCAAGTCCGTCAAATTTTGCTTATTTACGCACCCATTCACCTAAAAATGGGCCTCATCGCTAAAGATGATTTTTCGAACTGATTCGAAACCCAAAGTTTTATCAGTTTCACGTGTTGCTGTCGACGCTGTAACTTGCCATGATGATTTGTCTTTAGTGACTAATTAGAAAACGATATTTTAAAAGAAAGTAAAAGACAACACATTGCCACCACGAGCTGTCAAAATATTCCCGTCCTTATTGGAAAAACCTTAAACAGCTTCGAATGCATCCCAAAAAATTCAATGTTTGGTATGAATTTTGGCTGGAATAGTTATTGGTCTATTATTCATTTGAAGAAAGTCGACCTTGATCTGTCAACGTAAACACTATATATTGACCAACTTCTTTTTGTCTGAATTAGATGATGAGAAAGAATGCACCTAATGCACACTTCTGCTTATTATCGAGATCGTGTTATTTGACAATTATATAGAGTTTCTTTATGCAAAGAAGGCACAAACATAATACCTGTCAAATTCAGACCAACTTCTATATACGGCAGTAACAGAGAAAGCTGGAGCCGGAGCTGGAGCCCTTTCAAATATCCGTTGACATCCAATGACAACTGACATATGACTTTAAAAATTATGAACGTTTTTACAATTCCAGACTGTTGTACTGGTGTTCACTTATCCTGTATACAATTTCTACAGAAAAAAACATCCTGAATTCAAACAGTTCTACCATCAATGATTTTTGGTAGATAGTGTCAAAGGCAACTTTTCCCAGTAAGGAATTGGCATAAAAGTATTCTTGTTCCAAAAATATTTGAATTATAAAAAAACTTCATTCTTCAAATTCGTTATATTGGACGAATGACTGATAGAGTGAACGTTTTACCACCAATTTTGACACTTAAGACTTAAAAAGCTTTCAGTATAAAACCAACTCATATGTTCGCAATATATTGCCCGCCTCAGCATCAGACAGTTCCAAAACATTCAAAAGTTATAACTTTTAACCGTATTCATTTTTAGGCACTTCATATCTACCATCCCTGATTTCATTCAGGTGTTCCTTGATAATTCTTTTAAACTAAATGGTATGATGTAATTTAAATTGCCACCGATTTTAAGCGTTATTTCGGATCGCTTAGCGTTCCGCTCTAATCGACAACTATGACGAATCGAGACAGAAATCACTTCAGGATGAGTCTTATAGCCACAGCTGTATGCCGGCCACCGATCCGCTGCTACTGCTGCTGTTAACGATGTCCGTTTCTATGGCTTAATTCGATTTGCATAAATGCAGTAGCTGACCAAAAGCGACATGAGCACCTTCATGGGATTAGTTCTCTCGAACGCAAGCAGCATTATACATGTGTCGGTTGCGGTCGATTTACTTTGATTGGATTATCGTCACTCTCCAACACACAGAAATAAAAAAGAAGAAAGAAAAGTCCTTTAATCACATTTGATGTGATATGGGATGTTCTTTAATCCCTCTAACATGGTCGGTATGCAAATGTATACACACACATCGACAAAATTCTATGCCATATGCAAGCGGAATATGAAGGACAAGCGTGTTATGTATACCTACATATGTGTGTTCGAGTACTTGTATGTTCTCAAAGCTTGTTGTCCTTCCGTTGTGCGTTGTTGTAAATCATAGCGCGTTGACACCGACATCAATACGCAAGCGCAACCGTCACAGCTTAAACCAAATAAGACCATTTTATACGTTTAGGCCTTAGTGTCTCTGTCTAGACCTGTTGGTGTTTTTTGTGTTGTATATGCAAATTAGAGCACACCATAAATCATTTTAGGATGTTGTTTGTTGTTGTTGTTCAATGAAATATCCGTTTCATTCTATGACCGCAGTGGCGCAGTGGTGGTGGTGTATGGATTGCTTGTTGCTGAAAATTTGAATTTTGTACAATGGTGTCTTGAGAGATATTTTTTTTTTGTTGGAAGTGTCAATAACTGGTTGTTTTTTTTATGTGAGTAGTCGAAGTTGTTGTAGCTGATATTTCAGTCAATACTGTCTTAGTTAAGAGTTCCGAAATGAACCTGAGCTTCCAACAATAACCTTCTTCCATACCCATTTTAATCCATTAGGATTTGAATTGAAGGTTATCCGCGTCTTGAGCAATAGGGCGTAATCACACTACATGACCCAGCCATCGCAGTCGTTGGACTAGTAAGGATCTAGAAACGGGGTACTGAGTGCTGGATGATTAGTCTTCGGTGCGCATTGTACGGCGACGTTTCTTAGGATGCGCACAATCCACTAGAGTAAACGTAGTGCAAAACCATGGTTGCTCGAATTACCGACTATGCTGGGCGATTATATCGACTGAATATTGGACGCATCGCGCGATGTGTACTGTACTGATCTGAACCGTTTCTATAGTTGTCGAGTAGCCGTTGTATTCATTTTATCTATGCAAGGAAAGCAGTCATTAAATTGCGCTTTAACTTAATTAGACCCAATACGTAACCCATACATCACAGAAATTGTTCAAACTCCCATAAAATCAGCGCAACTTCCTTATTATTCAAAGTTATTATAATTACCAATAAAAAATCGAAAGGGACAACTATATTACATCCAGGTATCTGTTTACCTCTTACATAACTCTGCTATAAAATTTGATGTTCCTCCATCGCATCGTTCCGAACTCTGATCATTTCCCAAATCGGTCTTTTAATTCGTTATATATATGAGCACCAACTTTTAACTATTACTTAAGTCAGCTTCAGTTGGTTGATGTACGAGTTACAAAAAAAACACAGCAATAAAACTGTCGCCCATAAATCAACTTTACGCGCAAGATTGGCTTGATTTTTCCATTTTATCCAACAAAATGAAAATCACTTTTCTTCAGCGGATGCAGTTGCTCTGGAATACAAAAAAAAAAAACGTATATTTAAATGAGTCCAAAATGAAGAGAAACCACAAATCCAGAACGGAGGAGACTCAAGAGAGGAAAAGATAAAATCAAGTGACTGCAATTTTTATATTTAATAAAAACCGAGCACATTGACTCGTGCCACAACGACAAAAACGTCTCGTCCGTCTTCAGTCGTGTTGCCGGACTCTTGGTCCAGTCTAACCGATGGCGATGGCGATGCGATTGCTATGGGGCAACTAATGCATTTTGGGGCCAACTGTCATACAGCAGCCAGCAACGTCCTCTCCACTTAACGACAAATCCAATTACGCAATTCACGCTGATCAGCCAAGCACTGGCCAGCATCATAAGTTGACCGAGGATCGTGTGGCGCACTAAGTTGCAATGTAATATGAACATATGTATTATACTCAGGACGGGATGCATTTTTCGGAGGGCACACTTCTCGGCTTTCGGTCTGAATTGTCACCGAGCTCATTAGCCCTTTCGGCTTAAATGACTCAGTCAGCCAGTTTAACGTACAGAGATAGTTTATCACTGCTGGAAAGTGATCCAAGCTCTGAATCAGTGATAATGAAGATGATATAGCTTGCATCGTTTACTCGATGCAATGCATATTGTGATGCCGTGCAGTTAAATTGACGCTGAATGATTTGTTGCATTCGGAAGTGACAAAACAAAATTACCGTCATAACATTAAAGCACGACAGTGTCATCAGACTGGTGCCATCAATTCAACCACCACCGTTCATCGCCCCGGTCGTTGCTACCGTCCCTATCACCGGCCGTCGGCTATGCACTCTGTCTATGTTTTGGAACATCTCACTTACAGTGTTTTAAAAAATGCGAGTGTTTTAGAACAAAGTGATGGACGTAATTCATGCCATAGGGGTGCGATATGCGGTGCGCTGTCCCTATTGCTATGATGGTCATTGAGAGACCAAAACAATTTAAAACTTAAAAATATGCGACATGGCGCGTGCATCATGTATGAGGGAGGGGAAGGCACGGGGCACATAGTATGTCATCTAACTCGTTTAGACATGGAGAGTGTGAGGAAAGTTGACATTTCCTACTTAAAAACAACACAGAACACATCCAGACAGCAACAGCATTATAGACATTGGCTGACGGGGGGGGGGGGTCTGTATGGGGTGAGGATGAAGAAAAATCTGTTGAGTGTAGTTTCATGTAAAAGATGACAGCATTGGAGTGGAATTTTATTTGTCGACAAATTTCCGCATGATTTATATGAATATAATTTTTGTTGCAATCAAATTTATTTATTTTTTTTAAAAGGTGATGGTATTTTTGTTTACCAACCTACTTCAAAATGTTTGTTTAAAAAACATGTTGAGACAACAAAAATGTTTTTCGGATTTGGTCGAAGAAGTGCAGCATGTAATATGGCCGCTCTGATGACAACACAGAAACTTAACAAAGTCAGTTGTTTCTTATGAAATTCGCGTCCACCTACTTCTTCATAAGCCTGAATCCAAGAAGAGTCTTCCATAGTCATCTTGTTCCTCAGTGTCTTGTCTTTAGTGTTACAAGCAAATTTTTATCTAAAAGGTAATTTTACGATTTTTCTGGGACTCGATTACAAAACACTTTTATCTTTCGGGAATTGGATTGACTCCTAAATAGGACAGCACTTTGATTTACTCAATAGTATATATTCATTCAGATGATAATGTGGAGGATTTGATGGATGATTGATATACGACAGATCTTGAAGAAAAATCAGAAACTGACATCTAAAATCTTAATATTGATTGGAAAGTAATAACATTGACATATATTGAAAGAACAAAACTGGTGCAGTAAGGTCGTGAGAATTGAGGAGGAAGCAAATAAAAAAGGAGGAGCAACATTGGAACAAGAAGAGCTTAACTAAGTATGCCCTGTCATTAATGAAGGCCATTCAATATTCATGTTTTGGACAGAACTACATCAAAGAAGACTACATCCTTGGGATGGGCTAGTTAAAGACTCATATGGTTCTTATGTAAAGCGTGTGGTTTTCAATTTGGCAGCACTTTTTTCGGAGTTGGTCTTTCTGACAGCTGTCAGTATGGATTCGTTACGCACACCGTTTACTGTATTGGTTAATGCGCATCTTCAGAGACGACGCCGTATAGTGTGCACCTAAGTTACTGTTGCTGCTGTGGAGCAGAGTATCGGCGAACATCCGATAATGAGTCCATCCGCCATTGCGCGCAACAATTGCAGCTGTGTTTATCCACTTAATAGAAGATTTTGCGAAAAGATCTTGGTTTGTGGGCTTACAAAATCCAACTCATGTAAGAACTGAAACCGAAGGACCATCTAGCGCATCGCACGTTTGGTGAATGAGAACAAAACGAGATGGCCACCGATCCCGGATTTCACAAGAAAATTTTGTTAAGCGATGAAGCTCATTTTTGCTTGATTGGGTGTGTTATTAAGCAAAATAGTCGTATTCGGAGTGATCACAATCCACAAGCCGATGTTGAGACGCCACTATTTATGGTAAGGTTATGTATATTCGCTTGTGTACGTAGATAAGTCAGAGACGATTGACGCCTTTGTCCCAAATGCTGCAAAAAGAGGTCAAGAATTGGGTCTCTCAGTTGTTTTTTTTTTTTCGAGTCAGCCGCTGAGGTCATTTTTTTAAAACATAATGCAAACGTTTTTATTTATGACTAAGCTAAATTCTTGACCATAATATTAAATTAAATGTATTTTATTTCTCCATGAAAACCACACGTTAAAAAAAACACCCTTTACAATGAAATGATATTTGGCAATTATGGTCTTCTTTTTTGATTTTCTAAGGCGTTTTTGTTACTGAATTTTGCCTGAGCCGTGTCTCTGCAAAGTTGGTGCTGAAAGTCTTTAATTTCATGCAAAAACAGGACGTCGACATCTCAAAAGACATGATCTCCAACGTTGAATCCGACTGGAGACAATACGTGAATTTATGAATATACATAACACCACCAAACTCATCTGTTTTGACACCCTTCGACTTTTTCCTATTCGGTCGACTCAAAAATCCGTTCAGCGGAACACGTTTCAACACCTTACATGAGATGATGAGATGAGACCAATACGAGAACAAAATTTGTATCCTTTCGTAGCCAGCTGTAGAGAAAAATTGGTTCATAGTCGATGACTTTTCAATACCTTTGACACGTGATTTTGACATTATCGTTAAATTTATGTTACTGTCAGAGGAGCTGTCAATTATCATGCCTAAGTGATTCTTTATTAATATTATTTATTTGGTTTGACAAATTTTTCTACATATTAGTTTCTTGAAAATCCAAAACGGTTCTCAAATGCGCCGAATGAACAAAACTTCACATCACCAATCCACTTTGACCTGTCTTCTGCCATTCATCAAAATCACATAAATGTATATCTGCAAGGTTAAGTAACTCTCGAGTAATCTAAGCATCACCATCACCACCATCCACCAGCTGGCTTGACGGATGGCAAAAAAGCATAATATACAAAATATATGTATCTACAACACTTAAACAAACTTTGATGTGAACGAAAATATTTATGAATGAATTTGATTCATGAATGTGCAACAAGCTGGAAGATTGTTTTTGTTTTTGTTGTTGTCTACATATATTCTATGAGACACTTACTACGTATACATTAACCAGACGCTCCCCCAAAATCGTAGGTTGTATTAAGTCGCTGTATATCTATGCATATGCATACATAAGTTTCTATATCTATATCCATGAATTCTATGGGGTCTATCGTGATGTATTTATATAGAAAATAAAATTCAACCCACGACTTGCCGCCACAGCCACCACGACATCATTAATTGCAAAACTGCTCGGGAGTTTAATGTTTTTGTTTCTTCTTTTCATAGATGCATTCATTCATCGATTTTAAGAATATTGATTGAATTGTATGCATGAAGAGTTCATTGAGAAAAAAGTCCAAATAAGGTTGTTGCATCACTTGAAATAAGAATGCCGCCAAAGCACATTGGGACCGGGAATATAATTGAAATTCAGAATTTTTATCAATGGTTCCCCAAAAAATATGGATAAACCAAGGTGTCTCAAGAATGGCTTCTGGATTATGATGACTCTATTCTGCTTATTCACCGAAAGTGCGACGCACTTAATGGCTGTTCAATTCATGCACGAGTTGAATTTTGTAAGCCCAGAAACCAAGATCCTTCATTGGTGTCTTCTATGTTACGATACTCTTCTCCACAGCGGCAATAACGTCTTCATTGTTCACTGTACGGCGGAGGCGCGGCGGCGTCTCTGAGGATTCGCATTAACATCTAGAGTAAACCTGGTGAGAAACAGATACCCAGGGTTGCTCAAATTACCGACCTTGCTAGGCGATTATGTCGACCGAATATTGGACGAACGGAACTATAATTTTGTTTACACTTTGCAAACGTTTTCCATTATTAAGTCTTTTGATTATGACATAGAAAACAGTTTAGTGAGCATAAATCAAGTGACAGCTGTCAGAAAGACCAACTCACAAGAAAGTATTGTCAAATCCAAACTACTTAGTACTTACAAAAACCGTCGGCCATGATAAGTAATGAAATCTGCCAAGTCTAAGCCTGTCCAATGAGTCAATTTAAAATATTTAAAATGTGAAGTTTCTAATTTTGTTGATTCTGACGTCAAAGAGTGTCCTATATTGATTTTTTCATTTCATTTTGAGTCAGTCCATCCATACATGAAACGTCACATTTGGCGAAAACATCGCCCATGTTCTTAATTGACTCCATACTAATTATTGGATTTTCTATTATCGCAGATCCTTGTGAATAACTTACAAACACAGCTACCACCAAAGATAAGAATTAGAATCTTGGTCCGGATCTATGATCGATTGCCCCTCTTCCTGTTTTTCTTTCACTTCACTGAATAATAGACCACCTGTTTTTATCAACCGTCTACAGTTAGACTTCATTTCTTCCATAACACTGCATTAAATAATACTTTGACAGCTAATCACGCTGCAGCGCCATCTGAACTGTATGTTCAGTAGTATTTTAAAACAAATGTTTTTCTCCCTCGAACACTTATGTTTCTCTTTCCCACAACACACTACATTGGACAAATAGCGGTACACAACAAACTACACATCATAAACCATTTAACACTCTTGACAAGTGTGTTTCGAACTTAAAAAATGAAAACATTCAGAGCTTTGTCAATGAATCCATTGAAGTTTTTGAAAATCAGTGTTTTAAGAATAAACGTTTAAATAACTACAAATTGAACAATGTGTAAACTAAGACTAGGAAAGAAATTAATAAGGATCTTAAATTTTGTATTAAAATTAAAAAAATTACTTTAACTCCCATTCATTTATTGTGAAATATTGATTAGTATCATCAAAAATTCTGAATATTAAATACAATCAAACCTACAACAAATAATATACTATACTCATTCATAAAATTAATGAATGGGCGGTGGCAGGCAGTGGCGGCGCGGCGGCGCGACGTAAGATACGAGTATTATTACAATAATTGGCTCATTGGTACCTAATGAATGGCTATAAATAATTCACTCCATATACTCAAATACAATCAATTTTTCATGTGCTTGATATTAATTTCATTGATAAAATAATGCCACGCTATCATTATTTTGTTTCTTTGAAAATAAATAAATTAAGAAAACAAAAAAAAAAAAAAAAAAAAAATGTTATAGATAGTATTTATTCAAGCTTAACTTTTGTTTCTTATTATTTCGTTTGATTTTCCATGGAAAAAGCATGAATGACTATAGGCCTACTTGAATTCTCTGGTACATGGGTTTCTATGGCCGGCATTAGTTACATCGATTGGAGTATTTTTTTTTTTTTTTAAAGGATACAAATAATAATATCCATTCATTCACAAAATCAAATGTATATAATATACTGTACATATAAAAAAACGTAAAGTGGGAATTGTTTGATGTTTGCGTTGCCATAAATATTGATTATACAACTTTATCAGTGCAGCATTTGGTATTAATTACATAAAAGGACTTTTCAGCTCATCGAACCTTAGAAAAAAGTTGACCATTTTCGACAGGCCAACAATGTCTACATTGACTTTCTACGACGAAAAATTCAGAGCTCTACAGTTAAACGAACAGAAACTACCAACTGGCTTCGAAACAGCGATGTATCCAGACAACATTTCCAGCATCAACTTAACTGGCATCATGTTGAGAAAGTGTTAGGGCACGAAGACCTATCAATGGATAGAGGAAACCAGGTCTGCTGATTGATCTATCAGCTCCAAATGCCAATCTTCAAAAAAAGACCAATCCCATGTCATATGACTTCTAAACAATGTATAAGAGGTCATATTTAACGTGCCCAGAGCCGTTCTGGCAAGAATGTAATCGGCTTTCATTCCATCAAATCTAACATAGGCTAAATCATTTCACTGATTTCCTGAAGCAAGACTTCAAGACATGGAAGAAACCAATACCTATCATCATCGGCTCGACAACCGGGATACGATTCTAACCTCATTTAAGAAGTCTCTCCATTTATCCCGATCACACCTCAAAGCTTCTGGCGTCCTGGTTTACAGCATTTCTCCAACGTATCAATGGACTATCACGCTTTCTTCTACCATAAAATGTACTACAAGGAACTTTCCGAGTTGGTTTCTCTTCGTTCATACGAGCTAGGTGACCAGCCCACTGGAGTGTATCGAGCTTAAGTTTTTCACGATATCTGTTTCAAGGTAAATTGCATACAGTTCATGATTGTAGCGTCTCCGGAATCCTTCCTCATATTATACGGGGCCAACAATTCTCCTTAAAACTTTCCTCTTGAACGCGCCTAAGATGTCGAAGTGCCTGTTACTAGGTCTCCAGATGGATATGTGAGTTTTGGCAGACCGCAGTCCTGCACAGCAGCAGTTTAGAGGTTATGGTATGGTTTCTGGATTCAAAAAGCTTTGACAGACTATAGTTGCTTCTTCTATGTTGTTACCGGCTGCTACTATTGACCCAAGATATTTGAAGGATTGCACTACTTCCAATTCATGCTCCACTACCATGATTGTCTGTCGCAGTTGACGCCACCTCATGAACTTTGTTTTTCTATCACTTTAATTTACAGCCCCAGATTTTGTGCTTCTTCGGTTCTTCCGATGTCGCTATCGACACGACTTCGCCTTGTTCCTAAATTGAAAAAAGGGCTTCTGAGTGACAGTTTGCTGTCCAAATTCACAATGACATTAATTGTCAAATCTAGAATCCATAACACTGACATTTTTTGATTTTGACAGTTGACAAATTGAGACTAAAAAAATTCGAATTGTGTTCCTATTAATCTTGTAATTAGAAATGGCAATTCAAATTTTTGACAGATTCGGTTTAAACAACAACTATTAAGTTCCCTTGGTTTTTTTGACAGCTGTCATTCCCTTGTATAGCTTCTTTATCGGCAAAAAAATGTATTTTTATTTTTGAAAGCTCGCGGTGATTTGTCATAATTACTTATCAACAAAAGTAGAGCAATCATAGGCCAAGGCCTGTCATAACTCAAATTTGGACCTGCCTTCTAACCTCCAACGCACCCAACACAACTAAAAGGAACGACTCCAAAAGAGCCAGGTATATTTGTATTGGTAAAACATTTATGAGGGGGCGACATATAGTGTCATATCCGTATAAAGTAGTAAAAAGCAAAACACATCAACAACAACCAAAAAACAAAACCAAAACCAAAACACCGATCCACCCACACTTTCTTGTGTTGACAAAACATTCAATTCATCCCCGTTTGTCCTCCGCACTTCTACGTCACGAGCACGACTACGACAATAACTATAAGTACACAACTCCTATACCACTACAATAATATGTACTACTTATACATTACGTATGTATGTATGTAGAGAGAGTTCAGTTTCAGTTTAAATTCATCAATGAATCCACCCACTCAATGCACGAATTACGGTTTATCTCCCATTCCATAGAAGTTAAAGGCAAAAAAAAAAATTGGGATACTCTGATGGCACTTCCAGTTGGCGGCGTCGTCGTCGTCAATGTTGGGAGAGAGAAGGAGCTTTCCTATAAGCTTCAAGTTAGAAGTTTCTATTTTGAAATCAAAGACAAATTTAAATCCGTTAAGAAGCTTTGTGTTGGAAATGCATAAATGACATTTTAGACCTAAAAAAGCTTCTTGATTTTTTTTTTTGGTTTGAAGGAAAATTCAAAAGGCAATACCTATAGGCTACAGGAAGTGCTGACAGGGACACAATAAAAATATCCAGCCTGGGATCTGCCTTTGGACCAAAATAGTTTGAGTCTATGTTCAATATTATCCCGAGTTGAGGTTGAGGAAGAATTAGTTGTACTGCGTTTAGTTGAATTGAAAATGAATAAAATGAGGAATATTTTTTTCTAGCTATTGCATGTTGTGAATAAAATGTCTTCACGTCAGTAAAGTGGCTCTGGCTCGCGCCATTTGGTTTTTGACGTGGGCTGAGATGGCGTAGCGAAGGAGATAAGCGTATGCCCACGAGACTGAAGGTGAAGAATTGCTTTGAAATGTGAAAAGACAACGATAAAGTGTTCTTTTTTTAATTCTGTTTTGTTTTGTTTTCGTTTTTGTTTTTTTTTTTAAGAAATAAATTTGAGACTGCACTAAGAAGGAATAAGGAGATCAAAGACATATAGAATTTTGCTTTTCGAACCCCTTAGGGACAACAAAATCACTATGATCTTCAAAATCTACTTCCTTGAAGATAACTCCAAGATCTTTGGTTGTGTCATCAACTAAAAGTATTTCATCAGAATTTTTCCATAGATTAAACAGAATCGGTCCAATTAGTCAAATTAAAATTATTGACAAATCTGGACGTTTTATGGTCCAATTAAATTTTGTTAAACAAGTTAATACTTCAAAACGTGAAAAAAATTCATAAAAATTTAGAGATGATTTTTTTCACTAAATCAATTTAAAAAAAAAAAAGTTAAGAATACAGTTGGTCGCAAATATCTTAGGATATTGATTTAAAAAAATTTTATTCGGCACGTAATACAAATTTAATATAAATTTGCCAAAAAAGCAACATACCGTTATTTTTTTTAATTAGAAAATCTGTAAAAAAAAATTTACAACCAACAAAATAGGATATCATCTGCAATACAATTTTTATTATGTGAAATGACGTTTTTGACATGTTATAAAATTTTTTTTTTTAAATCAATTGACAATTTTTGTTATAAAGACTAAAAAATATTTTACCAAAAATTGGTAAAAAATGTTTCTTGACTCAAATATCTCGAGAAGGGGGAAACTATATATATTAACTTTATATATTATAATTTCTACATTATTCGATTTTTGACAAACAATGAAATTCTGACAAATATCCAATTGACAGTTTTCTTAAAAAAAAAAAAGTTTTTTAAACTTGAATTTCTCAAGGGAGCAGCAGCATAATTTTGTCTTGGAATTAATTAAAAAAAAATCATCAAATTTAGTTTTGTTTGAAAATTCATACCTTTTGTTTCATTGACAAGTTTATTATAACTTAAAAACTTCAATAAATGCCAAGTTTTCAAAGTAACATAAAATGGGAAGTTGTCAATGTGGCATACAGACACGTTTAATTAATATTTATTTTTAAAAATGACGTTGGAGCGGTTAATATTTTACATTTCGCAAACCTAAACTGAACATAACTATATTCAAACCAATTTCAGAAAATTTTATTATGATGACTGAAGATTTATCTTAAATTAATTTGACGTTCTAATCATAGATCAAAACACTGCCAATGTTGAACTATAGTCGGAAAATCATTAATAGAAGTTATGAACAGAATAAGTGGACCTTATAATATTGTGAGAAGAATCAATGTGAACCTTTTGGTTTCTATTGCACAATAATTAAGAGCTCAACTAGTTTATAAAATTAGAGTCAAGGCTATTAAAAATTTCCAACTTCATGAAGCCTTCACGAAATTTGTACGAAATTTGTATATAAAACGTCAAATTGCATGCCTTCTGTAATTTTGTTAGTGTGAAAAAAATAAGGTAAACCTTTTACAATTCATAATGTTTATGAGATTTGACGAGAAAGTGTATAACCTAGTGATAAAATTTCTGCTATGACAGACCTCGAAACTTCGGGTAATATTGTGAGAATATCTTTACTAGTTATTTTACAGGGTTTTTCATTAAGTTAGTCGATTTTGACATTGAATAAAACAAGTTGTATGTATGAGGTATGTATCAGTAAGGTTTTATCTTTATTTGAAAGCCCTATCAATGACATTAAGTGTGAAATATAACATCATTCAAATGGTCACCGCATCTTCGTTTGGTGGCGCGCAGTTACGACACTTCGGCGCTAGAAATCCATGCCATGCAATCACTCGGGCAGAATATCGATTGTGTTGAGCTATGTGGCTCGTAGCGCAATCCTGTTGATACCATATGCCTACCGTATCCATATCATCCAATTCAGACCACAAGAAGTTGGTGATCATCGACTTAGAGCGATCGTAGTTGACAGTGATGGCCAGGCTAGAATAATTTTCGAAGTAGTGCGGACCGATTACACCTCAAGGTGTCCTCTTAAGTCCGCCAATTTTGCTTATTCACGTACCCATTAACCCAACACTGGCCATCATTGCTAAAGACGATTTTTCGACCACAATTGGGATCAACTTCGAACTGCTTTGAAACCCAAAGTTTTATCAGTTTCACGTGTTGCTGTCGACGCTGTAACTTGCCATGATGATTTGTCTTTAGTGACTGATTAAAAAACGATACTTTATTCTGGAAGTAAAAAAAAAAAACAATTTGTCCGCCACGAGTTGTCAAAATCAAACCGTCCCTATTGGAAAATAATTGGTATGAAAGAATAAAAATCTACTCACAACTTTTCTAATAATACATGGTCCATTTTTGACATTTGTGTTCTCATGTAAATTAAATTACTATCATCTAAAGCTAGAACTGTCTAGCTTTAGATGTTAGTAAAAGCTGTGACTAGTTAGTTAGATTTCAATTTCGCTATTAGTTAGTCATAAACATTGATTGTAATTGCCACGCAATGATGAACACCTTCGACTTTACAATAACAAAATATGCAAAAATTAGCATTTTAGCAATAATAAACGATGACCTTTCATTTAAAAAGTTTATTTCTAAAAGTATTTTCAGGTTACAGAAAGCGGCAATCTATGACAGTGCACTGTGGCGTATGAGTGTTTTTTTTTTCAAACAAATTTACATATTGATAGAACAAAACAAAAAACTTTGATATAACGTAACTTTGGCTATAATTTGTATCATAAATTTATTTCCTACGAAAAATCCAATTTCAAAGCCAACTAAGAAACCAACCTTATAGGCTGCGTGAATCCGCTCCGCTTGTGAGCAATTCTTTCTACCCTCAAAAACTAAATACCTATAGGTAAGCTTCTTTCCCTTTTGGCTTACCTGCTTAACAAACACCAATTCACTCTGCCAAACGTTTGAGCCCACTTTGTAGTCATCTTATATGTACTGTAATCGAATCATCACACATAGAAACTGTAGACAATTTTGAGCCTAGAAAGAAGGGAAATAAAATGCGGGGGATATCCGACCTATACTGTCATAATAAAAAACAATCCCAAAAAGGCAAAAGCGAATGAAAACTAAAAAGAAAATAACATAATTTGAAATAGATCAAAAAAAAAAAACAGTGCAATGAATATCACAACTTTGTGAGAGTACACGCAATAATAAGGTAACAAAATGGTGGCTCTGACAGAGCAGAGCGGTTCCGCTTGCCGTTGGCCGTTGCCACACTAAGAGACACTTCTTGGTGCATTCGAAATCAAATCGCATCTTTCGTCAGGGTTTTCACGTTGTATGTCGTCGCGTCGTCACCACTGCTGCTGCTCTGCTGTTCTGCGCTGCTGGCTGGAACGAACTCGAGCTGACAGACAAATCGCTTTCATTTTTCCAGCGCGCGATCATTGCGAGCGTTGCGAAAAGTCAACTTAACAAATACACAAGTACAAAACCGCCTTCGTGGGCCATCCAATGCCAATCCATCTGCGTTAGTGTTCTTTTCAAGTGCGAGAGAGTGTGGGCTTTTTTGAAGCTCGCTCTCTCTTCTTTTTCACGATATTTTTGTTTGTGTTTGTGTTTTTGTGTTTTTTTTTTTTTATTAATTTTGTTTTATTTATCATTTTTTTATAGCAGTTTCTTAGCCATACCGGCAAATGTGCACACCACCATCGATCGTTGTCGTGTCGTCGCATTCGGAGGACTTTTTTCACCGTGAAAGATCGGAATCGTTTTGTATTTTTTATTTATTTATTATTATTTTCTTCTTTTTTGTTCTTATTGTTTTTCGAAAAGCGCGAGAATTTTGAAATTTTCAACTTGTTGTTCTTGGTTAAGTTAAAACAAGTACGATCGAGGATAGCGGGTAAAAGTGGTAGTTAAGACAAAATAAGTGTTACAAAGCAACAAACACATCGATGTTGGTTCTTAATTAAAAACAAAACAAAAAAAAAACTTAAAAGCACGTGGGCTAAAGTTGTCGAGTTAGTAAATAAGTTAAATTTTGTGTTTTTTTTTGGCCGAGTTAAGGATTAAGTTATCCAATGTTGGAATTTTAAGGATTTGTGAATGAATACGTGTGTGTTAATACAAAATTAATTTAGATCCTGAATGTAGAAATAAAAAAATAAAAATTAAATTCAAGCATCCAATTAAGAACAAGTAATTTGTGTGATAAAATTAAAGCCTTGTAAGTAATTTTCACATTCATTCGAATCTTTAAAATAATTATGAAAAAATACATAACTGCAATGCAATTAAAAATTCAAAATCAACCTACAATTCATAAACAACCCTGCAGTATTTGCGTCGGTAAAGCAGATGTTAAGTTTGTAATATTATAGAAAATTTTGTTCAATACTGTTTATAGAAAAATGTTGCAAAAGTAACTCATAATAATATTGCTTATATCTCAAGTTAATTTTAAATATTTCTATAATCCAAAAATTTGTTTTGACAGTTGGAATCGTTGTTGAAAATAGCGTGTAATAATAAACAAAGACCTAGATCATGAAGATCTAGATCAGCACTTTCTATGCAACATTACAAGATCTTGATATTTTTCTTAGTCAATTTCCGTGATCCAAATTGGATCCTAGCACTGGGAAGAAGGCACATTTTTCAATTGCATGTGTTGTTAGTTCCGTTTTATTCATTGCTGCATAGCTAGCGCAGCAATATTTTCCTCGGCAAAAACAACAATTTGATTGAAAAGAAACCAGAAAAAAATGGAGTGAGTTTGATTCAGTTGAATGCTGCACTAGCTATGCAGCAGTGATTAAATAGTGATTTTGTTCTGAGCTGTCAAAACAGAGTATTGCCAGATACAATGTTTTGTACTCAGAACTCAATTCCGAATTGTTATCGAATAGCAACTTTATAAGTTCCTTAGTGAGCTTCAGGAATAAGTTAAGATGTTAATTTTTTGGAGTATAATTCATTTCTAATAATCACAAAATGTGATCAGTATATCGTCTTATTTTAAAGACGTGATTCAGATCACAATATGTGTAGTGTATATGTAAAGTGGAATATGTCACTTAGAAGAACTAAGAAATTATTTTATTTTAAAGTTATATTTTACGTTGTATGTTTGAGTAATAATAAAAAGTTTTCCAAGCTTCACTTTTTTATTACAAAATTTCATCAATCCAGAATTCGGTTTTAGAATGTTTTAAAATCATTTTAAACGAAATGAAAATCCAAATCAAGATCGGACTCTAAACATTTTTTTTTAACTTTCCATAAAGAGTTATTGTAATCGGTCCGATTTTTTAAATTGAAATTTTTGACAAATCTGGACGTTTCAAGGTCCCTAGAATCTAAATTCGTCCTTGGTAGAGAGATATCTGCGTCTGTGTGTGTCTTCGTACGTTTGATGTACCCTTTTTTGTTAACGATATCTTAAGAATGAATAAAGATATCGAAGGATGCAGATAGGACGTTTTGTGAGAAATTTTTCGAGTGGGTTTTTCACAATAGCAGTTTTTTAAAAAAAAGTGAAAATTTTAGTTGCTTGCAAATATCTCGGGAACGGATAAGGCTATTGACTTCAAATAAATTTTATTGTGTAAATTCTAATAGTTTGGTATAAATTTGGAAATAGTTCAAAATACCGTTATTTTTTATAAAAGTAAAAACTTAAAAAAAAATTTGGTGCGAAAATATACAATGAATGGAAAATGATATCATCTTCGGAACAATTTTTTGCTATAGGAAATACTGTCCTTGACATCTGGTAACATTTTGGAATAAATTTAATTGATTTTTTTTTACAAAAAATAAAAAAGTACAAAAAATTCTACCAAAAGTTTGTAAAAAATGTTTTTTGACTTGAATATATCGAGAACGAGCATCGATATTGACTTCAAACATATTTAAGTTTATACAAAATAGAATTTTTGATATATGTTAAAAATTTTACAATTATGGAAGTGTCAGTTTTTTTTTTAAAGTAGTTTCTTGACTTGAATATGTCCATAGTGGTTAATCATTTTAACTTCGAATTTATTTTATTTTTTGCATAATACAACTGTTAACACATGGTACATTTTTGACAAATATCGAATTGACAGTTTGTTAATAAAACATAAAAACTAAAATTTAAAGAAAAGTGTCAAATATCTTCACAATATTGACTTCAAAGTTATCAGTGTGGGACGCACCCAAGCTATTTTTTTTTATTTAGTAAGCGCTCCTAAGGACGAAGCGATGAATATGAGGTGCATTAAATCAGAAAAAATTTTAATTGAATATAAAGGTTTTAGTCATTACAACACAAATCTTATCAAAACATTTCGATGATAAATAAAAACCGCTTTTGAGGAAGCGTTGAAATTAAAACAAATATTTTTAGAAAATTTATGAAATTTGAAAGTTGTTGGAAATATTCTGACATGAGGTCATTTCTATTTCATATAAAACTTATTTTCAGAATGATTATAATAAAAAGGTACACTTGGGCGTATACTTGTTTTTTTTTCTAAAACTTTTATTTTCATCAAATCTACTTCCCATTCTTGTGTGTGTATGTTTGTATATCGTGGTATATGTATGGAAGGTTAGAACATATAGTACGTATAGTAACATATCATCGCTTACATAATTTTATAAATTAGTTTCAAGTAAGTTTAAATAAAATTAAAATATTTTTACTTTGCCACAAAAATGAATAGTTGATGTGATGTTTCGATGGTCAATATTTTGTATACGACGGCAATGGCGTATATTGAATATGATATGACATAAGAAAAACATCAAATATCAATTAAGATACTTGACTGTCGATTAAGCAAAGAACTGAACGATTGTCGAATTTAACCATCCTGAATTTTTTTTTATGATTTTATTGGAATTAGTCCGATTTGTCAAATTGTAAACTTTGACAAATCTCGAGGTTTCAAGATTCCTAAAATTTATTTTTTAGAGACATGATTGTACATATGTAAGTTCGCAAGGCTGTGCGTTATCAAAAATGAGTTAAAATATTGACATTAAATGAGTTTTGCTTTACAGGTAATTATGTCTAGATTAGACGCGCAGAAAGGAATTTGTAAGAAATTTGGCAAGAGTTTTTTTTACTGCAGAAAAGATTCTTAAAATAATAACATCTTCGGCATATTTATTAAATGAAGTTTTTGAAAAGCAAAAAAAAAGGAGTAAAAAAAACTACAACTAACAATTAATGAAAAAACTACTTTAAGACTGATGCTCTACTTAGCGAAATCGATCAAAGGACCCAGAAGAGTCTCATTTGAAGGCTAGCTTTAATTATGAATATTTTTTGCAGGAATTGTATTTTTAATTATGTATGTATACAATTTTCGTATTACCAAATCTGTCGAATAAATATTTGAATTTTTTAAACGTATGTAAGTCTTATGCCAATACTTGTAACAATAATGTTAATAATCAAACTCAGTGTAAATAATAAAATTTTCTATGTGATACTGATAACATAAGATGGATTTTTCAATTTAATGCTTATTCTTACGTTTAAGTTTAAATGTCACTTATGTATTTATATAAGTTTCATCTTATATTATGCTCAATTGTTGTCAAATGGAAATAACCTTTATATCAATTTTTTTTTTTACATGTAATACCCAACTGTCAGTTTTTGTTAACCTAATTCACTTGAAAATACATAATATGTTACTTGCTTTTTTATTTCCTCTTACATTTTTCTTTTTTTTTTGAGACAATATTGCCTCTAAGAAAATAAGCCCCCTTTACGACATAACTTAGATCTTTTCCTAGTTCCGATCTAACGTAATTTTGTTCAAATTCTATCTTACATATTTTATATGAATTTCCTTGTATGGTTAAATGTCATATGGCATGTTATGCCTCTGTCAATATATTATAACCTTATTTGGAATTTTTTGCCAAATTCACAATGCTTATAAATTCAGCTGTTTCAAAACCATCACAAGCACAAAATCTATCAAGATTATTTGAAATTTAGCTTTGAATATGCCTTTAATGGTTGGTATATGATATTTCATGAATTACGTTTTTAGTGTGGTGCTTTTTATATATACACATACAATTTTCATTCACAAAAGCAACAAGTCAAAGTTCCACCAAACGCACACCACCACCACCGCACCGCCCGCCACTGAGAGATGGAAATCAAACAGGTGTTGGAAACAAAATTCTTAAGAGAGCGTGTTTATTTTTTTTTCTTCTCTCTTAAATTATGTCGAATCCTTTTTTCTCAATAAATAAGTTCTCATTAGATATCTATATCAATAAGCTACACAAACACCCTGAAATTTAGACAGTAGATTAGTTTAAGTTAAGAACTGGATTAAAGTCCAAGATATTCATAAATTTGAATCAAACTCTCCAATTTTGTATTATCTACTCGTAGAACTACATAAATACATATTAAAAAAAAAAACTTTGCAATATTTGTGATGCTTAAAGATTTTTGATGTATTTTCACAAAAATTCACAATTTTTACCAATTTTATAGTATTAGTTTTTCTATAGGTTTTTATTTTTGGTAAAAAAAAACTCAGTTAATTTTTTTTGTGAAAATTATACCAGCTGTCAGAATTGTCATTGTGTGTTGTATAATATTCTTAAGGAGTTAATATCGTTTTTCAATCCTCATTATAAATTATTGCAATCGATCCGACTTGTCAATTTAGAAAGTATGACGTTTAGAATTTAAATCAATAATTTCTAGAAAGATGTCAGTAATGGGTACGAGTAATGTGATATCTCAATAACATCAGGGCTGGAATATCTAATTAAAAAAAATGATATTAATTTTGAAATATGTATGTATGTAAATTCTATACGAGTACTTTAAAAAATACGTTCTTATCAACAATTAATATTTCAAACAAAAAGAAATAAAATAAACAAAATCCGCTTGACAGTTTTTCTTACACAAAAAAAAATTAAAATACTACAAATTCTAATATAATATTTAAAAATGTTGTTAAAATCTTCTTTTTTTTTAATATCAAAACTTTAAAAAATGACAAAATTTTTGTTTTATTTGAATATAAAAATAAATGCCAAGTTTTTGTAGGAAGTAATCCGCTTCCTTTTATTTTAAATTGTTATTAAATAAAACACTCCCTGGAGGTCTTTTTTTTAAAACCAACCAAACTCGTTTTTTAAACAAACAAATCTCTCTTAAAATGATGAAATTTGGACCTTGAAACTTTGGGATTTTCCAACATTTGCTATTTTATAAATCGGGCCCATTAAATAACTCCCATTGGGATTTTTTAAATAGTATTTTTTTTGGAATTTTCCCATTGCAATACAAATATTATCCCACTGTACTATAACTTTATTCTGGAATACAGGCAAACCTTAAGCACATAGAACAGCGTAACGTAAGACTCAAATATCATAGTACCATATTTATTTTTTTTTATATCCAGTAACTCTCTGCAGCATCGTCATAAAATTCATTTGTGGGGGTGTATCGAAAATCCCCTCCCCAGAGAAAAAAAAAAGACTGAATAAAAAAACACTTTCATTCATAATCATAATGGCTGCAAAAGTGTATATAGTATATTTTTTTTTTGCCTGTTTACAAATTACCGTGCAAAAGATTTTAATATTTTTTCATTATTCTTCGTTGTCGTCGACGTCGTCGGTCGTTTGTCGTCAAAGTAACAACTCAGGGGACTGGGGCTGCCCACCTACGCGTGTAGGTGGCACAGGTTGAGATGGTGGTGGTGGTGGTTGTTGTTGGCTATATAGGGTGCTGTGGGTGTATGAATAATCAAACAGCAGGGTATTAAAAACAATAACAACAACAAAAACAAAATACTAGTAAAATATCATTCTAAGGAAATTCCACTGGCATTGGAAAATGTTAAGAAAACATATTGTATACTCTTTTTTCTTTTTTTTTTTTGAATATAAGTAGCTCTTTCAAAAAAAAGTTCTCTTCGACTTGCCCTTTTATAAATGTCGTTTTATTTGAATTTGAGTTCCTTGTCAAGACGGGTGGTAGAGTAGAATGATGCGTCAAAGGAAGAATAAACGCACAAATTTATAAATTTAGGGGTTTGTTTTGATAATTTCCTTGGAAGCTTTCTTCTTCTTTTTTTTTTTTTTTGTAAGATAGATTTTCACTAGAAAGAACGATGGCCTTTGAACTTTTCTTTTGGCATTTTGTATACCAAAGCCAATCGATGATGTTGGACGAAAAGTGTAGAGGTTATGTTTTGTAATTATTTTACACATGAGCATTTAACATGGCTGTATTTGTTAGTCTTTGTTTTCTTGTTTAAATTTTATAGAAGGTAATTGTAATATTAGGTTAATTTATATTCAAAATATTGGATTTGCAATGATTAACGATGGATTTTTATATTTTTGTGTCCACCATTAAAGAATAAAAAAACAAAGCATAACATAAGTTGTGTTTTATTCACTACTGTATAGCTAAGCTAGTGCAGCATTGAAGTGAATAAAACGATCAAACTCATTTTTCATATATCACTAGAACAGCTGTCATTGTTTTTACTGCCTTCTTTTTCGATAGCAATCAAATTGTTGTTGTTTGCCGATAAGGAAATTTTGCTCAGCTAGCTACTCAGCAGTGAATAAAACACAGGTAGAATTACATACTTATCGAATTTGAAGTATTTATTCAGCGATATATAGTCATGGTCCTTTTGGTAAAATTTCTAATAGACTTTTAAGACTCAAGATATCCTTTCTGGGCTTTGAACCAATCTTGTTGAATGTTATACGATCTTAGGTCCAGCTGTACTCTCTTCTATTTTTTTGGCATTTCCAAGGTAATTTTTTTGAATGATTGCGAAGTGTTTTAATATCTCAGAATCCATTTTTCCTAAGTTCTGTTCTTCCCCAAAAGGTAGTTGCATAGTTCCAATCCTTTTAAAAATTATTTTTTAATATTTACAAGAATTTCCCGTAACTCGCTTAAATTTCGTCGAAATAAGACTCTACTCAAATTTTGTTTAGACAACCGATTGAGAACTACTCCACTGCGTTAATACTTTCTCTGCTGAGATAGCGAGCTGAATTCTATGTGGATTTTAAAGAACTTAAAACGTCTCATCATTAGAATCATCTACAGAATTTTCTAAGACCAACATGACTGATTTACTCTTCAATACATGTCTTAAGTATGGCAGCTTACTCGAAGTGTACACATATTTCAAGATACCCGATTTGCACGTCGATATCTACTTTGGCATGATTTTACACTCTGGAAGAACGTAGAGAAATACCTCTAGCATTTTAAAAGACACTCTAAAATCTTTCAAAATATATGTATTTTTCAATACCGTAAACAATAATTATTTTCAAATATCATTGGAGCCACAAACAATAAGATAAGGGCCGACTGTGCCTAGTTTAGTTCAAAAAAGAATACGACGCGAAGATGCTGGAGATCGATCTGCTAGACTTTTTTTCTTAACTGAACTTTAAGCCCCGTTGTACAAAAACGTCATTTTGACTCACGGTGACACTCCAGTGACGCTGAGGTAAGGGTGTTTTTTCCCGCAAAAATGACGCGCCACTCAAATTATTTTATTGAACGAACGCAAAAGCGGCTAATTTAGTTTTTGTTTTCACTTGTAAAATCTAAAAAGATGACAACTTCAAAAGTGACAACTGCACAAATGGCGGGCTATTGTAAACTTCTTATTTAAAAAACCGTTTGTAATGATCAATGGATTATTTTGACAACTGATTGATAGGGTGGGTTCTAGCCTCTATTTCTTACAAACTTTTAGTTAACTAGTTTAAGACCATGTAACTTTAATCATCTTTTAAAACATCCGCTGTAATTGCTTGCTATGACACTTGAAACGTCAAAGTGTCATATGGAGCTAGTTTGGTTCTAGTTCTAAGGATTTACGAATAAGTAGCCATTTTGTTAAGAAGATGATATCTGGAGGCTTAATTATTTTAAACCCGACTAAAAATTTTGTAGTCCTACCAAATGAACTTAACTAATTTTTGAAAAAGTTTAAATCAACTAAATGAATTGAAGATAAAGGCGCTTTTTGTCCCCCGAGCTGGCCCTGGTTTAACAAAATATATACCTCCTGTATGAATACGGATCAACAGTTTATCAAATTTTGTTTTTGTTTCTTAGCTTTTTCCATGTCTCTTTCTCTCACGATATTCTCAATTTGATTTCTCTCATGGGGTTGAGTACAAGAAATCATGTGGGAGTCGATTGCCTATAATATGGTGGTGGTGGAAAATATTCCTATGCCGTACCGGCAACTTTACGTTCCACAATCCACATGGCACACAATTTAAGGGATAATAATTTAGATACGAGTAAACTGGCTCAACAAGTGTATCTATGCGATTTTTTTGAGGACAATACTCACATTCGAGTATAGGTAATAAATAAAATTTCTCTTTCTCGTAAACAGAGAAAATATTCATGTTCATATTTTCATTTAACAACAACAAATCTCACTCGCCCCCTATACGTCAGCGTTCTGTTCGTTGGGTGGTTGTGAATTGGTATTGTATCTATGTATGTCTATGTGTAGTGAAAATATGATTCATTGAAATATTTTAGATGATTTTCACTTTCACATTTCTTCGGAAGGAAAACTGAGGAATTGTGAGTGTTTTTGTTTTTTTTTGGATTTTATTATTATTTTCTACCGAACACCCGCCGCCGCCGCTGCCACCGCCGCCGCAACAAGTTGAGAATTTTCCTTCGTGTCGTTGTGCCGCGCACATTGAGGCAGATTGTCGCCGGTAACGCTACCGCCGCCGCCGCCCGCCACCGACCAAATAGAATATAAGATTATATAGATTCACAAATAGAAAAACAGCCGGTGAAACGTGCTTCAGCTCGGACTTTTTTTGCTGCCTTTCGATCAGTGGCGGTTTTCATCTGCGGACGGACACAACAGTGATTTTTCTTTTTTTTTTTCGAAAAACAAAATACAAAAAAAAAAAAAATTAATCGTATACTTAATCGATGATAGAATTAATCAAAATTTGTAAATCGGTATCAAAAACTTTCAGTTCCCGTATTGGATTGTAGTACGAGTAAATCGGTTCGACATCACTTCTGTTTTGAAACAAAAAATATTGAGAGATGTTTTGAAAAGTTTATTTCAACAACGGTTTTTATGTTTGAGAAAGCTTGTGGTATTATTTTTGTATTTTTATATTTTTGTATTTTTGAAAGTGATTTTGAATTCGGTTTTATTTTTATCAAAATGACGCCGGCTATTTATTGTGCGTGAAAATGACAACGTTACCGACGACGACACGTCGACGACGATGACAACAACGACGACGCGATACGGACGACGGACGGGTGCTCTTTTTTTAGAAAATCATTTCAAAGTAAATGTTTTGAAAATAGTATTTTTTTCTCGTTTTCTTTTTTTTCGAATTTGAAATCTTACGTCAATTTGTTTATTTTAGAGTTGTTCTTTGTGTGATGTGATATTTTTTTGGTTCTTTTTCATTTATTTTTCGTGGAGATAATCACATACATTTTTGTTTCTTGTTTTTTAATTTTGTATTTCATAAAAATAGTTTCTAAGTGCGTTTACGAAATTTGTCTCAATTTTAGAAATTCAAATTTGAAGAACTTATCGAGAGCAACAGGTGAGAGAGTTTAACCTAAAAAAAAAAAATGTTGTATCTGAGAAAAATATTATTTGAGTATAAAAAGCTGCTTAAATTTTGAAGTGTGTCAATAAAATTTCGTTAAGAACATTCAACTTTCTGTAATGTGTATTTTAAAAACTTTTTTTGAAAATGTTTAGAAAATAAAATTTGTATCGAAAGCAATCTCTTTCAATCTAAAATTCTGCTGAAAGCTTAAATGACATTTGAAAAACTAAAAAAAAAATGATTTAAAAAATATGTCCATATTAGATAGATTTTTGTAATTGGTTTGAATTTAAAGAAAGGGTTTTCCAAAAGGAGATGTTATTTTGAATAGCCTGTAATTTCGGTAGACGTCAATTTTGAAGCCGTAATTTTTTACATTTGACAAGTAGAAAATACGCCATTAACAAAAATGCAACGACACACATTTCAAGCACTAATTTTGTCTTTGCTGATGCGGTCCTTCATAAATCCTTTTGACTGATGAGGCCCATTTGTACCTCGGTGTCTACGTCAATAAGCAAAACTGGTGCATCTTGTGATTTTTTTAAATATGTTTTAGTTGTTTTGTTCTGTCAGAAAAAGAAGGAGTTGTCATGTCAATGAACTGTCGGAAATCGGTCGTTGTCATAAACTTTGCTTCTGTGATTGGAAGTGATGTTAGGCTGACACCCAATTTTATAACTTAACTACTGACTAGTTTTTTGCTCAAGACGATGAGAAACTTCACTCTGACACGAACTCTTTTTGTTTGAAGTGTCAATTTGACAGTATTAAGCAAAGAAAAGAAAATATTGAAATTTCTCCTTCAATCCTCTACGATCCCGAGAACGTTGCTTCTTATTATTCAGACCAAGCGTTCTGGCATCCGCTATAGCGTGGTATTGAAACCGGAGGAGGTTCGGTCTTCCTTGTTACCTCAAACCTTGTGTCTTAACTTTTTGAACAAAGCCCACATCTTATTCTTATGTCTTCCTCTCCATTCGACTAAGAATTTTTCTCTCGAAGGAGCCCAGCAGCAGTTCCCCATTTCTGCTTATTCTCCAGCACTCAGCACGATACAGCAGGACTGACAATACAAGGTTTTTGTAGAGAATGCACTTTGTCTTTCGACAGAGGAGTTTTGAACTGATTTGTTTGGTCAAAAGGAAGTAGCAACGGTACCTTATTCTTTGCCGAATCTCCACTAAGGTGTCATTGTTGGAGTTAATACATATTGGTTTCGAGGTAGATGAACTCCTTAACTGCTTCGAACTTACTCCTATCAATAGTGACGTTGTGTCCAAGCCAGTGGATAGATATTGGCTCAAAGTCCTTCTACAGTTTAATCCATTAGGCTTGGTCTAAATCCAACCATATTGGTAACCCTATAAACTTAAACAATTTTGTTTTTCTGCATTTGTAATGCATTTGAAAAGATTATCACCAATTAAATCACTTATTTGCACTCTCACTTCCCGGCACCTTTTAAAACACTTCCAACCATAAAACATGACATGGATCATGGAAGAGCTATCTTAACATCAAACATATGGTGTTGACGTGAATGATGATGATGATGATTACTAAGTTGACGTGCTTCAGAGATTATTATTTTTTTTTTTTCTGTTTGATAGGTGAATGCTGATTGTCTCTTTACGGTGCTGTAGTTGATGCATTTATAATGATAATTACAAATCGTTTTTAAACTTCTTGTTAACACTTCGGATTTAAGATGTTATTGCATGCAATTTTATTTCCATAAATGATTACTCGTGAGATGAATTTCAAATGCACGAAAAAAAAAAATGAGACAAGTTTAAGAAAAATGATGTAATGTAATTTGTTGCATGATGGTTGTTCGTTTGATCATCAAATGAACAAAAATTAGATCTTTGTTTAGCGTTAAATTATTTTACTGTCATATTTGCCAGTTGCAAACACTGATGAGATTATAAAAAAAGAAAGATATGAAAAATTCGACTTATCTTAATAAATGTCACTTTCTGATCATCTTGGCTGTATATCAATCAAAAATTGATCCTTTTCGGAGTTTTGTTTCAATTTATGATCATAAAAACTCATATCGTGTCCGAACATCTTTCAGAACTGTTCTAACATAACCTTGGACTTAGAAGATAAAAAAATATAAACGGAAAGTCTTAAAACAAAGACACTCATTCATCTTCCTTAATTGTTCAGTTTATTTCAATTTCTGGGCTACATCTCTTGGAAAATATAAATAAAGGGTGTTTTTTCTAAGCGTGCGGTTTTCAGGAAGGAATAAAATACATATTATGTAATATCAGGGCCAAAAATTTAGTTTTATTATAGAGATAAGAGTTTGCCATTATGTTTTCAAAATGATTTTGGGTAAGTGTCCACCCCGCAAGGCTAGAATAAATTCAAACACTTTTTGCAGCAATTGGGGCCGTATATCAACGATTACCCGCCAAATATTCTCTTCCAGGAAATTTATCGTCTCAAAATTATCTGCGTAGAAAAGTGACTTCACATATAACCCCACAAAAAATAGTCCGGAGGAGTCAAATTGCGCGATTTCGGAGGCCACGCCACAAGCCCACGATAGTCCATAGAGCACCCCAAGTAGTGACTTTTTCAAGATGTAACGTAGGCAGCAGTGACGTCTCCACAATGACTTGCGAATTATGATCACCAAAAATGAGCTTCATCGCTGAACAAATAAGCTTCTGAAAATCGGAATCGGTGGCCATCTCGTTTTGGGCCCTTTTAACGAACGTGTGACGCGATTGATGGTCGCTCTTCTTTAATTCTTGCACGAGTTGGATTTTGTAAGCCTTAGAATAAAATCCTTTCGCAATATCTTCCATAAAGTGGATGGACATTGCTTCAATTGTTGCTTGTAATGGCGGTTAACTCATTCGG
The DNA here is from genome assembly GCA_905146935.1 of Scaeva pyrastri. Classification (NCBI taxonomy): domain Eukaryota; kingdom Metazoa; phylum Arthropoda; class Insecta; order Diptera; family Syrphidae; genus Scaeva; species Scaeva pyrastri. Next base: position 76,201,503 of record LR989927.1, read on the forward strand.
GTCTTCTTCGATACAATACAATAGCGTCTTAGGTGATACAATTTCAAGACGCTTACTCAAAGCCAATATCACACAGTATTCTTTTATCAAAAGGAGTAATCTCAAAACCGAAAATTTTTACATTAAACTTTATAGTCTCTTAACACTTGAAATCCTTGGATACTTTTCTTCATATTTTCATGATGTGCCTAAATCAATCAAATCAATTTTTACCCATTTTATAACTATACCGAAATTTCCCTAATTTAGTGAAAAGGTTTTTAGAAAATCAATTTTTATTCAACACCTGTTTTAAAAGTAAATAACTTTTTAAATATTTTTTTAATACTATTTTTATGATTTGCATACTTTTTTTGTCATTTCAGGAGTCTTCTTTTCAAAGTTCAAGTTAAAAATTTTAAAACCAGCATCAGTGTGTATGCATATTTACATCGAATATGATAATATACCTCAAAAAGACTGAACACAAAACATATTAGTGCTCGACTTTATCTGTCAATATATCAATGGAGTTACAATCATTAGCAGTGACTAACAGCACTCTATTAATTTATAGTTTTTCAAAAAGTCAATTATCTCAAGATCACTTCTGTAAGGGAGAAAATGTTGTTAGCAATGCGTCGTGAATCTGATCATCAAAGTGGCATACTCCATCATCAAAATCCAATACCAGAAGATCCAGAGCAACAGCAGCAGTCACAAATTAGTGCAACAATCACAACAACAACATCATCATCTTCGTCATCATCTTCATCATTACAATTGCCATCGGCAGCTATTTTCTCATCGACTTCTGAACCTGCTCTGCCTCCAACATCTACAGCATCACAGCTATCAGTTCCACAATACGGATTTTATAGTAATCCAAGTTCTAGTGGAAGCTATTTGCATTCACATCATCTCTCACAAATACCCCTACCACCACCGCCTCCACCGCTCACAAGTACTGGTCGAACAGTTCTTCCATCACATGCATCAGGTAGTGGACTCGACGAATACGTTGATATTCTACAAGTTCAACAACTTCTTCTCGATTCATCATCGGGAAGTTCAACTGGAACTTCGACATCGTCAACAGCCGTTTCCAATTCACAATATCTTCCCAAACCGCTTCCAAGACCTAGAATCAACTTACAGAAGGCTTCCGAGTACGCTGCCCAACTTCAAGGTAAATTTTCCCCAGAACAAAAAAAGAAAATAAGTTATTCCAACATTTTTAACTTTTACATATACACTCAGAGAAAAATATCCTATAACTGCTCAATGGGACGACCATTGGTTAAAAAAAGCCTTTTTTAATAAGATTTACTATTAAATTAATGGTTTTCAAACTATTGTTTCAATAGTTTTGAAACTATTGAAATTAAAGGGACTCATACTATTAATTTAATTACAAATACTTTCGTTTTAATAGTTTTTTACCATTAATATCTTATAACAAGTACCATAATTTTAATAGTTGAGTACTATAAAAATTTAATAGTATCCATACTATTAAAAATCTACATTTTTAATAATGCCTACCATTGGTATTTATAGTACGTATTATAATATGTAAGGTATCATCTTATTAAATAGAACCGAATTTCGAAAAATACACTGGTTAATAATGCATCCCATTAAAATGCACGATTTAATAAGATTTGTCATATTGAGGCTTATAGTATGTACTATATTTTTTATAGTATCGTCTTATGAAATTAAACCTAATTTCGAAAATTTTATTGGATAATAGTGGACCCTATTAAAACATACGTTTTAATGAGATTTGTGAGTTTGATAAATTAAGTATAAGATTTGAAAAATTATTAATTTATAATGCATATATAAAATTTTTGTTTCTATTATTAATATATGATTCTATTGTTATTTTTACCAACATACTCGATGTATTATGATTAAACTAAAAAAAATCGAAAATACGATTGCTATTTGAACTGAAGTACAAAAAAATGAAAATCTAATTGTATAAGAAAGATAGTAAAATATTTTAATAGTTATTACCTACAAAGTTGATTTTCACTATGCTATACCTAGTTAAATAAATGTGTTTAGCATATTTTTTGTACATAAATATCTATCGTGTTTCTGACAGCATTGGTACCCTATATACCTCCAAAAATTGGCTGACATTTATTTGAACTCTTAAAAACTTCTAAGTTATTTAAATAAAAAAATGTACAAGTTAAAAGTTATGTGTGTGAAGTTAAATGATGATACAAAACGTGATGTATTTTATTAAGGTAAGTAAGATTTTGTTTAATTTTATATATAATAATTATCTTATGATTATTTTACTTATGCTTATACAATTTTATACATTGCATCGCATAACATAGTTTAGTTTTAGTTTAAAACATAATCCTAGCACTTATGTAAGTATTTTTATAGAAAATTTTAATCTTTTCATAAAATAATTCTCATATTCTGTTAAAATACCTAAAAGTAAAAAGTAAAGCCAAAAAATATACCGGGTAAAAAATGTGTCAGGAAATAAAACTATTGCGAAGTTGTATCTACATTTGCATAATATTTTGGGTTTTGAAGAAAAAGTAGTTTTAATTTTAAGCTGTTTTTCTTTTAATGTTGTTAAAGAAAATTTTAAATTTTTACTTTAAAAATACAATTCATGAAACTCTTGATAAAATCCAAATATTTGGGTATTTTTTGCACAAATCGACATTTTTTTGAGAAATGCCACGTGTTCACTTAATTTAGAAAACATCCGTTAGTTTTGCAAAGTATATATCGCATAACTTAAGAAGAATAATAGGATATCCTATTGAAATGTATATTTTGCCGGCCTAGTAATAGTAGAACCCCATTACTTCAATAGTATTTCCCATTAAAATTCTGAGATTTTAATAATTTTGCCAAGTAAAAACTTTTCCATAATCAAGTGTTTTCTGCAGTTCTTGATTACAATCAGCGATAAAAACAAACATTTAGCATATGATTTTAAAGAATTTTATAGTTAAAAAAATTAAAAAATTGTATGATCTTTCAAATTTGGAATGTTTCATAAATTATTTTCGAATACGTTATAGTGAATTTTAGTTTCCCCGATAATTTTTCAATTCCATAAAATAGTATTAAAAATACATTGCAAATGGAATTCAAGTCCCGTTACATTTGTATAGTATTAATTCCATTATAATAGTAGATCCCATTAAAGTAAGAATTTTTGTCGCACTGCTAATAGTAGCGTCCCTTTACTTTTATAGTATTTCCCATTGTTTTAATAGTATATAGACAATTAAAACTAAGATTTTGTTTTACAATTTTTGATTTGTAAAAACTTTGCCAGTTGTTTTGCTACAGTCCTCGAGTGCGGTCGCCAAAATATTTGAATTTATTTAACTTAGTGTGAGAAAAGTGTGAAGTTCAAAACGAAATTATTAAACTGAAAGTCGTTTCAAATCTGGTACGTCTATAAAAATTGTTAAGTAATAATAAAGTATAATAGTGAACTATAGTTTTGTATATTTTTAAATTCCCTAAATTAATATTAAAAAACACGTTCAAAATTACATTCAAGTCCCGTTAGATTTTTATTGTATTCATCTAATCATCTTAAGATTACAGTAGTTTATCCCATTTAAGTGATGAGTATTAATTCCTATTTTTTTTATTTTGATTTTTAGTTACCATGGATACCTGGGACTTTGGAGTAACCTCGGATATATTGAAGAACAAAAGACATGAAAGAATTAATGCATTCAAATCATTTTTTAGTTATTTAATTTAAAAAAATGATATTGTAAAAAGTTTGTATTCATGTTAATATGAAAAAAATTGTTATCTTTAAAAATGTATGTAAAGTATTTTAAGTCTACAAAAGTGTAAATAGAAATGAAAAATAAATAAATTGATTGTTAATGTAATGTATTTTAAATGCTTTTTTATTTTTCATATGAGACTAAAGGCTATGGAAGACATTTCATCTTGAAAAGGTAAGTATATACATACAAATGCACAGATAAATATGAATCAAGAGCTAACAAATGTATAGATGTTCTATTTTTTCAGCTTTAAAAACTATTAAATCAATGGTTCTACAGTATATACCATTAAATCAATAGTACTACATAGGTACATATTAATTCAATGGTACTATACTATTGAACTAATAGTACTTAACTATTAAAGTAATAGTACAGAACTATTACAGTAATAGTACAATACTATTAGATCAATGGTAACGTACTATTAAATGGATAGTGTTATATTATTGAATCAATAGTACTATACTATTGAGTCAATAGTATTATCCCATTAAATCAATAATACCATGTTGTTAAATCAATAGTATTATACCATTAAATCAATCGAATTATACCATTAAATCAATGGTATTATACCATTAAATCAATGGTATTATACCATTAAATCAATAGTGTTATACTATCAAATTAATAGTGAAATACTATCACATTGTATTCGAAATTCGATAATGTGTTGGAATTTCGAAACTAAGCAATGGTATTATACTATTGATTTAATGGGGGCATACCATAGATTTTCAATACTGCGCGTCCCATTAAAATACTTTTTGGAATGGTACACACTATTACTTATATAGTATTTAACTATTATATCAATAGTACAAACATACCATTAAATTAATAGTATCAAAACTATTGAAATAATGGTACACACCCTATTGACTAATTTTAATAGTAAAAAACCATTGAAACAATGGTATTCCCATTGAATTTATGGTATTTTTTCTCTGAGTGTACCTATACAAAATTACACATACTTTTATGCCCATTATGACATATTGAATTTGTATCCTCTTGTTCCAAATCGATTTAGCTGAATCTCCTTCATCTCGTCGAGTATTATTAGACTATCCTAGTCCATATTTGTATGGGAACCATTATCACTCCTCGCCAAATGAGGATCTCGTTGCCCTTTGGTTTGGCAGCAATGGATCAGGTGCGTTTCAAAAAATCACTTATTTTTATTCGACTAACCATGATCACTACTAACATCATAATAATTTCGTTGCAATTGTCGAAATATAAGATTTCAAAATTTAAAAAATAATAATCTTCCACTGACTTTACGAAAAAAATGGTGTCAAAGTTAAATTAGTTGTGTTTTATTCACTGCTGTGTATAGCTACAGTGAATAAAACGATCAAACGCACAACTCAGAAGCCATTATTTTTTCTGGCTTCTTTTTCGCCAGCAAACAAATGATGTTGTTTGTTGAGGAAAATTTTGCTGTGCTAGATACCCAGTAGTGAATAAAACACAGCTGTTATAAGCAGGATTGATATCTTAGTCTAAAATTTCTCAATTTCTGTCTGGTATAAAAATCAAGGGCGAAGGGATGACAGTAAACTTCTTTGTTTGTCTTCTTTTTTCAATTTCAGAAAAATGATAATACTATTTAATTCAATGTTAAACAGAAATTTAATAGATTCAAGTTCATGTTATTCATACCTCTATTTTTAAAAATGAAAACAAAAATGTTACTCATACGCCACAGTGTACGGTCTAAGATTCTTAATTCAAAAGTATTTACTTCTTTCCTATTTGGGTGTTCTTAGAAGCTGATTTTATTTTTCTAGGAATTTATCTGTGGTTCAAAAATTGATTGCTTACAAAATTTAATATTATTTTTTAAAAAGGGTATTTGAAATTGTCTATTTCCCAACGTTTAGTTTGGAGGGGGACATTTTCTATAAAAAATCTACAAAATAGGTTAATTTTTCATTCTGTAATAATTTTCAGACCAAGAAAAGAGGAAAAGTTCCAACAAAAAAAAATACTTTCTTCACACAAATGTCAAATTTCTGTCACTCACATTTTCATAAGAATCATAAGAACTTAAGAACCTTTACCTTGAAAAAAAAAAAGTTGGTAAACTGTCATAAGAAAATGTGTCTTCTAATTTTTCTAAGCAAAACATAACAAATTATATCATAACATTACCATAATTCAGGAAGCCTATAATATTATCATCCTATAATGTTTCTGTTTCAAGAAATGAATATAAAAAAAAGGATTTTTTTTTTACTTTAAACGGAAGTATAAGAACTTTCTTAGAAATCGTATAACCACATTTCCCATATAATTTTTATTGCATTTAAATAGAATATAAATTTCTTGTTATTTGTAAATTGGTTATAATAATTTATTATGTTATATCGTAAATATCAGACTCGATTGCATAATGGGTTTTAAGAAGTAATAGGCAAATCACTATTTCACGTTGGGTGTGTCGGTCATGTGTTGACATTTCAAATAGAAATATAATGTGCTCTTATGAGGGAATCTGAAATGTTACCATAGGCATTGCTAGGGCTCTATATCGTAATATCGTAAACGTCAGGGAGTAGCAAAATTGAAATTTTCTCTTACGGAAATGAACACAGGAGTGTGATTTTAACGAAAGAGTAATGCACACATTAAAGAAAGATTAAAGAAAGAATATCAATCAAATGATTTTGACATCTGGAATACCGTTATTTTTCAGACTATGCAAAGTTCAATATTCATGTCTTGGATGACAGGCAAATGGTTTACAGTAAGCCGAATACCAAATAAAAAGGTTTTTTTGACATGTGGTTTTCAATCTGGAAATACTCTTTTCGGAGTTAGTCTGTTTGACAGCTGTCACTTTATTTATATTCTGTTTTGTTTGCCATTTCACAATAAATAGACTTACCTCTGAACAAAGTTTGCAAATCGTGAACGATACTTACAATATCCAATTGTCATAATCGCTAAGCAGAGTTGGTAAGTAAAACAACCATGGATCGGTTTCACACCACGTTAACTCTAGTCTCTAGTGGATAATGCGCATCCTCAGAGAGACCGTACAGTGTACAATGAAGACGATGTTGCTGCCTGTGGATCAGAGTATCGAAGAAGAACCCAATGAGCTCATCCACCATTACGCGCAACAATTGGAGCTTTAGGAAAGATTTTGCGAAAGGATCTTGATTTGTGGGCTTTTGCGTCGCACGTTCCGAGAATGGGCCCTAAACAAAATAACTTTAAAACATAACGGCAAGCTTTTATGTTTATAACCAAGCTTAAATATTGACCATTACATTAAACTACATGCGTTTTATTTATTTTTGAAAACCACACGTTTAAGAAAACACCCTTTGCCTTCGGAAAAACGATGTTGGGTGGATGTTTTCCAGCAGCTGGAGTTAGAAAACTGCACTTAATTGTAGAAACTATGGATCATAAGGTCTACATTGAGATCCTGAAGACTTAAATTTTAAAGATAGTGCTACACAAATAGGCCTAGAAGACAACTTTAATTTACTTAACTTTAGTTATATATGTACTATAATTTTACTGTCAGTTTTTCAATGGAATGTTATCAACCTCTTTGTTTTCAATTACTTCCGTAAACAAAACACTAGCTGAAGGTTATTAAAATTCCTGTCTGCACGTTTTGATATCAATAATTTAGATACCTTATCCCTTAGTCGAGTCTTGTCAAAAATTTTAATTCAACAAATGTGGTCTTAACAGAGAAGGACTTATTAAAGGCCCTATTTGTCCATAGTACGTCCCTGATCACCTGCCACCGAAAAAAGAAAAACTACTTTATTTTGAAGTGTCACCAATAGCCTTAGCCCAATTCACACTAGAATTAAATATTGTCACCGCCATAATCAAGACCATTAGTTTTTATTGCCTATCACAATAAATCTTCTACTATACCTAACCTAAAGTGTCTAATAAATCAAAGCAGCAAAACTCAACATTTTTATAAAACAATTATCGTCACTTATTTTTCCAAAATCCAGTCACTTAATTTTTTCACAGACTCCTAAAATTGTATCCGAATAAAAAAAAAAGTGCTCCAAAAGGTAAAACATTGGCGACACTTGCTGTCAGACTCAAAAATTTGTCTGCTCTAAATCTATAAAACGTTCATTGGTCAATTGCTAATTGAGTTATGTCTCCATTGCAGTGTGTTTTTGCAATATTTCGCAATATTTAAGTCTATCGTTGATAATAAATAAATCGTTCCAAAAAACAAAAAAAAAAAAAAAAACATTCTTAAGGCCATAACACCTTTTCCTTTATTTTTTTTTTCTTTAAAAAACTTTATTCCTCGCCATAGTAGTTGAGTCCCCTTATATCGCTTAGCCAATCGAGGAGTTTCCCCCAAAAAACAAAACAAATTTTATGCAATTCGAGTATATTATTTATTAATTGAATTTTCTTCAAAGGCACAAAATCTACGACTACATACATATACATATGTATACTTGTATGTATTTGAATAGGGGACGCCAATAAAGATAAAATATCTGCAAAAAGATACTTTACCCACTTTACACAGATGTCCGCCAACGGAAGGCTGTCTGCAAGGGGTTTGGCCTGTCTAATGCTTTTAAGCACAATATTAAACCTACTCGAAAATTTTGTATGCTCGCTCATATACAAACTATAAATTGTGTATAAAATTTAGCACCGTTACATTGTGACGCGTTGCGTCGCGTCGCGTCGTCGTCGTCGTCGAGTGGTACATAGTTCCAAATATGAGCAGCAAATAAATTTCTCAAAATCACAAAGCCACAAACTCAAACAAACAAGTGAGTGAGAGTATTTGTAATTGTTTTTGAGTGTTGTTTCATTAAGCCTGACCTATTAAGGAGATTATTCATTGTTATGTTAAATCTGATAACTTACAGACTTGAGTAATAGGTTAAGTCTAATAAAATGTATGTAATTTTGTATACAGACTAAATAGAGGTTTGAAATAGAAGTCCAAATTTAAGTGAGTGTATTTTTTAGCTAACTTTATTAACACGAGCCAAATTAAGTTAAATTGATTAATGGGATTTTTTTTTTTAAATTGTATTAACCTGGCAACTCTTTTTCAACAGACATGTATATTTTTTTATAATAATTTTTGGTTCTGTTTGAGTTTGACAGTGATTTGTAATCAGAAGACAACAAGAAATGTCATTAAAAAATCGGCCCATTTTAGAGTAAATTTAGATGGCAACCCTAATTTAATAAAATAAAAATACGTCCGATGTAAAATACATATGTATTTATTTAAAGATTCTCTTTAATTTAAAACATTTTAAATTTTATACATTTTTTCCTTGATTCCGTTTTTTAAACACACGAATTTATTTATGGGTATGGCAACCCTAAACGCAAATGTTGATCATATTCCTAAAAAAAATTGACAAATTGATATTCGTCAGCATTTTATCATTTAAGTGAATATCATTGCTTTTTGTGAAGATATTTGAGTCGAAAACAATTTTTGACACTTTTCGGTAAATTTTAGTTTTATTTTTTTTATTTTGCATAAATCTCAATTCGATATTTGTCAAAAGTGTACCATTTGTTTAAAATTGTATTATGCAAAAATTAAAACAAATTTGAAGTTAAAATTATTGACACATTCCCGTCAAGAAACAACTTTTGCCATTTTTTGGAAAATTTTTGTATAAGTTTGTAATTTTTCGTAAAAAAAAAAACTATCAATTCGATATTTGTCAAAATTGCATCATATGTTTATAGTTGTGTTATGCATAAAATAAAATAAAACTGAGGTCAATGTCATTGTGCGCTTTTGAGATATTCGAGTCAAAAAACACTTTTTACCAATTTTTGGTAGAATTTTTTGCATTTTTTTGCAAAAAAAACTGTCAGTTGAATTTTTTCCAAAATTTTACCAGATGGCAAAACTGTCATTTCACATAGGAGTGAAAAAAAAATTTTTCAGTGCCAAATTTTTTTTTTAGTTTTTCAATTTTATAAAAATAACTGTATGTTGACATTTTTCCAAATTTATGCCAAATCATTATGACATCACAATGTACCTACACAATAATTTTATTTGAAGTCAATAGCTTTATCCGTTCCTGAGATATTTGCGACCAACTAAAATTTTCATTGAAAAAACCGCTTGACAAATGTTTATAAATGTCATTTCTGCATCTTTTGAAGTTATAACTTGTCGAACAAAATTTAATTGGAGTCGATATCTCTTCTTGTTCTTGAGATACCGTTGACGAAAAAGGGTATTTTGAACGTAAGAACATCTCTCTACAAATGACAAATCTAGATTCTAGGGACATTGAAACATCCAGATTTGTCAAAAATTTCAATTTGACATTTTTTCAATATTTTTACCCTTGTATTTCTCTTAAACACAACCTTTTCAAGCACTATTTTCTGCTTCATTCTATGTCTAATTTATCGCTAATACATATATAGCCTATCTTACTCAAAAATTACGTTGTTTTCTATTGGTAAGATAATTTTCAGAATCGGTTCAGTAAATTTAGAGATTACCCTATACAATCACACAAATTTTACTAACTCTTGCGAGAAACGATTTAATTCGACCATTCTAAACTTCAATCTTCAATGTTATATCTGTTTTGTAAACAGTGCTTGGCAAGTCTAAATTCGAAAGTCATTTTGAGACATCCCATATTAAAATAAGCTGGATTATATGATTATGTATTTCAATTCAGAAATTCAGATTTGAAAAGTAGTAACCCTATGTCTTGATCATACTTCCAGGAGGACACTTTTTGCATTTTCTTATCGATAATAATAAATGTTGAAGTTTAATGTCAACTGTGACTATCAACTGTCAATTAATAAATTAAAAAACACGGCGTTTGGTATAAAACATGCGTCGAAATTTGGGTATATACCACGCCCCCCTGTGTGAGAAATCCCAAGTTTTCTATTTTTTTGTATTATCTCTGTGCCAAATATTCAAGGTTGTAACGGGATAGTTGTAATAATCCGTCACTAAAACAAATTAGTTTCGTTTCTTTCAATCTTGAAAGTAGATACTATATCTAAGGAACCACTTATTCTATATTGGTGAAATTTCATGATCTGGAATAGCCAAGCAAATAATATGAATTTTGAGTTTCTTTTTTGTCTAAAGGGGTCGCGGGGGAGGGTGTGATTTAAAAGTGCCTCTGATAAGTAGGTATCAAAACAAGATCGAAATTATTCGCTTCTTTGTGCAAAATCAGATATCGCACTATTTTTGCAGTCCTTGAAACTGAACATGTACAAGGTTGAAACCTGGCAAGGACAAATGAATGAGATAATCCTGACAAGTAGGTGCATTATATCCTAAAAAAAATATATGCCCCTCGTAAATTTTGTCTTAAGTTTAAAAATACCTAATTACAGGCTTGTCAAACCTATATTGTATTTCAAACCAAGTCTAAACTTTTTTCAACCCAAATATTTTCATAAAATCAAAATAGACATTAATTTCGCATAACATTTTCCGTCATCGTCAATACTTGTCAAGTCGTAACAAATCTGCACTCAAATAGCATCGTCAATTATTGGAATTTATATCTAAAATGACAGCAATTCAGAAATAATTAGCAAGTACTTCGTCTGTCAGTGAATCCATGGCATCGTGTGCGCCCAGTCGGTCGACCGCATCGCACTGATATCTAACTCAATCGACACCGAACCGACACGCGCAATTCTGAACGAACAGCTCCTTTGATATGGTGGGCGAAATATAGACAGACAGAGAGTCAGCAGCAGTAGCAGCAGTGGCCCAACTATACCAACCGGAACTTCCTATACATACGAGTCGAGGCCAAAGCATCCATCTTGAGTTGGAGCTGTAATTAATACGAATTGTAGCACACTTATTCAGATTTCAGAAAGGCTGCGTCTGTCATTTTGTGTCGTGTCAGTCCGTTGGTCGGTCGTTCAGTTGGCTGTCATCGACTCGACATTGCTGCTAATTATCACCGCACTGTGTGACAGAATATTTGTTTTCATTTGAAATCGTTTTAATTAAATTGAAATATCTATGTTCATGTACACTCCATTTCATTGGTTTGAGGACAGAAACTTTATGCACATAATTATGATTCGAAGAACTGCTGTCAAATTTAGAGATAAATGGTGTGTAATCCTATCTTGGGGAACACATTTTGTGACGAATTGTGCCAGGATTTAAAAATGTACGTTCTCTGTCGTTGACGTTAGCTTAAGTCAAGTTGGACGTCAGTGATGAATCAACTGTCATTGAACAATTCTTTTCCCAGCACGATCTGTCATTTTCTATATCGCCCTTATCGATCAGTCCCGATTGAACTCTGACACCCTAAAATAAACAAATTTGAAGTACTCGTACCGGTTCTTCTTATGTCAAATTAAAATACAATTTTTGACAGCTCAATATTCGACTCGAGATTCCAGATATGAACTATTTCTTCAAGCTCGGCAGAAGGGCTTTTATAGAAGCTTTATTGGACTTTGACTGTGTTACCAAAATCCCTTCTGCATTTTCTTAAAAGTGTTCCTCTTGGATTCGGAGTGTTTGACATGTATGAAGGTATGCAAAACGATACCATAATTATATACAAATTATATTCAAACACGCCAGGCGATTGGATATGAAGTTCTGTCCGGATACAGTAGTGTTAAAAAAAGATTGAAAATTCTTCCAACATGTTTTTTTTTGTTCATGACGAAGAGGCGTTTTCTTCTTTGGTTTAACTTATAGCTAAGGAATTTAATTGAATATCAATTGAGATTCCTTACTACATAGTATAGGACAGGACAGTAAAAGCTACAAAAAAGTGGGCTGAACTTGATCAGCAGTTCGCTATAATCGTGTGTCACATCTTTATATAATCCCGCTGTGGTGCGACAATTATTTTTCTCTTTATTGCATTTCATTTTGTTTAACACTCACTTTGGGGGCAGTGCTGAAGCCCACGAGTTTTATAATAACGAAACGATGATGACAGAGGCAATAAGATAGACATAGGATACAGCAGGATGTATGTTAAGAACATAAGTACATTGTATATTTGTTGCAGGGGAGAACAAAATGGTTGATTAATTGATTTTCCATACACGCAGGTTTCAATTCGAAACAGGAATACACGCATAGAAAAGGCGTTAAACTATTTGAAGATGTAACGGCGGCAGTGAGGCGTCTCAACAAAAGCTTGTGGATTATGATCACTTCAAATTCGACAATTTTCCCCATTCAACCAAAAATTTACTTCATCACTTAACAAATTTTTCTTGTGAAAATCGGGATCGGTGGCCATCTTGCAGGAGTTGGATGTTGTAAGCTCGCAAACCAAAATTATTCCGAAAAATCTTCCATAAAGTGGATGGGCACTGTTCCAATTGTTGCGCCCTATAGAGGATGGACTCGAGTGTTCTTCGATACTCTGCTCCACAGCAGCAATAGAGTCTTCGGTGTTCACTGTACGGTGGCATCTCTGAAGATCCGCATTAGTGTAAACATATTGCGAAACCGATCAACAGTTTGTTTGAATTATCGCAATGCATCGTGAGAACCAAACCATTATTTAGTTAAGTCTATTAATTATGAAATTGCAAACTAAACTGAGCGTAAATAAAGTGACAACTGTCAAAAAGACAAACTTCGAAAAAAGTATTCCCAGATTGAAAACCACACGTCTAAAAAAAACACACTCTGACATTGTTTTTTTTAATTTTATTATTATTACCTCCTGCTCATTTAATTTTTTTTTTAAATTTGACTCACCTTGTAACACTTTGACCTGGTCAATCGGATATGACCGCTAACAAAAACAAAAAAATAACAAACACTTAAAATGTCATTCATTCATCAAATTAGACCCTCTGATCAAATTATTCACATCTTATACTTATACATGAGTATCATAGTGTCACACAATAACTTGTCCTTGCACAAAAAAAAAAAAAAACACAACTATAGAAATTATTATACACTGTCCCAGATGACTTATATGTAGGTATGTATATAGAGCCCTCCTTTTCCGTCGCCATCCATCGGTTTGTGGGAATTCTAATAAAATCAGCAATTATAATCAATTTGCCAATCTCTATCACTTAATTCACCGCGTCCATCTCCCCATGTAGATCATCATCATCATCATCATCATCATCATATCACGTTTAATTGACCGACCATGCATCTGTGTATCCGTCGTGATCGTATAGTCGTTCACTGTGTTGTCCCCTCGTGTTTTTATCTTTGTTTTTAACTTTAATTACTAGAACACAACATTGCACAGTAAATTGAATTGACACACAGTGGGCCTGAAAATCCAAAAATCTAGAAAAAAATCAGTTCGAAATTTCGAGTAACTTTTGAAACATACATACTTCTTTCAAAAATCAGGCTTTTTAGACGAATTTATTCCCATTTTGTCATACACTTTGTCCCACTGTTGAACATTGACTACTCTGTACAGAAATTGCGCAGAAGCATGAATTTCGTCATCTTGACGATCGTTGGTCACCAAACAATTAACAAATGTAAAACAGGAAGCCTATCTCCGTCTTCGGCCAACTTCAGCAAGCATCAGTATCAGCATCAGCATCGTCCAGCTCGTAGATCTGTATGCGACCCTAATCGACCGGAAACCGCATCAATCTTTCCAAAGCTCCACCACTCTCTCATTAATGAATCTTTGTGTCATTTAATTAGTGCCGTTTTTTGATTGTGTGAGTATTTGTGTCTGTGTGTGTGTCAGAAACAGTCTTATTCAAATGCAAATTCGACATTATTGTTGCCTCCTGGCAAGGAGTTCTCCAAGATTATGTCAAACAACACGTCCCATGTGACGTCTCCCTTCCATTGGAGACATCCTTGAAATCCCTTTTGGTTCGGAGCCTTGTAACCACTGCACTAATGACCACTGGGCTATATGGAATTCTGCGAAGACTGTACCTTCACAAAGTACTTTTTTTTCTCCACTAATTGCTCCACACCGACCGGGTCTAGCTGTCCGTCACGCGGCAGCGCAGCGCGGTCTATGTATTGGTGGTGTTGTGTCTGTGACTGATGGTGACCTATGAGCGCACAACTATTGACTTATTAAGTAATTAAGGCCCGCAAAGACGACTGGCGTCGTCGGTCGTCGTGGTCGTCGTGGTCGTCGTAGTCGTAGTCGTCGTCGTCATCATGGACAACTGCATCAAGTTCAATAGATCGTATGTAAGCGGCCGACGAAGACGACGACGAGGAGGGTAGTGGAAGCGGCAACAGCAGCGATGCAACCGACAACGGTGGTAATTTGGTTATTCGAGTGGTGTGGCAAAGAAACATTTTTTTTTTGTGCCAAAGGCTCTAAAGAAACGAAGGAACCGCAGGCATTGCACAAAATCTCAGATGTAGGTCCGCCAAATGATCGTGCCTTGTTCAATTGTCATCGCTTTGTATACATAAAGAAGAGGGAGGTTTCTAGACCAGTTTTCAACTCCCAGCAATTAATCTTCATTAAAGTTCTTCTGCACCGCCACCGCCGCCACCGCCACCGCCGCCGGTACTGCGCCATCAGTATTTGCTCAGACTCTGGTGTCACTGTGCACAATTCTATTGGGATCATCTCTGGATTTTTCGCAGAGATTTGCAGATTTCATTTCGAACTTAATTATAATTGACTCGGAAGGGCTTTAATTACCAAAGGGTACTGGCCTTCCGGTGTGGTGTAGATGTTCCCATCAGCACCATGCAGAGATATTGTGACACAATTGCTTCTGCGCTGGTTTGACCTTCTTGGGTGATCTTTGTCGTCATCAGCAATTCAGCATCCAGCAAGATCGTGCCAAACGGAAATGCCACACTGGCTGTTTTTTGCCTTTGGCTATGGTACTCGTAGACCGTCTCTTCGCGTTGTAGACGCGGTTCGCTCGTTTTCATTGATTGTTAATTAACTCGATGGTGAACGATTGGAACGATCCGCATGGAAAAGACAGAAGACAACGACCAAAAAAAAAACAACAACAACAACTCTGTTGACTGACTTTGACAAGTTGCATTGGTGCTGGCTGACTGCTGGAGTTGCTGCGCAAACATCTCAGGTGTGAACTGAGCTGTTTGCAGTTTTGCACGATGCGAATGCAAGACTTCCTTTGGCTTTGGCCATAATCATCGAATGGCAAATCCTCTCTTCTCTTCACTCGCATGCAGTTGTTTGTGACGGTCGGGTTAATTATTTGAAGATCATGATGAGATGACGACGGACGCGACCAATGCAACGCGACGTTGACGGCAGAGGAGGGAGTATTTAGTTGCGCTTGTGACTTATGATGATGACGTTGAATATACGGTATATGTATCATTTTGAATGGGATGGAGATTAATGATTTTTTTTCACAAGCTAATCAAGATGTTTAGTGTGGAAGAGGATTGGGTCAGGGGTTGACAACTTTGTTATGGGAATTAGTTGATTGAAATTACTGGGAAAAAGATTTGATCTGGAGTGCAAAACATTAAAAATGGAAGGACTTTAGGAAGTAATTTTGCAAACAAACTTCAAGGAAGTAAAAAAACAAAAAGCGTGAAGTTAGGTTTTTGAATTCCATAAGGTCATCTGCACGTATGAGGGACGAATTGTGATCCTAGTAGAGTGATCCTAGTGGCTGTACACCATTTTTTTGTGGATTGCGAAAATTTCCTTTTGACTACATAAAGGGCGTTTTTTTTAGACGTGTTGTTTTCAATCTGGTAATACTTTTTTCGCAATTGTTTGTTTTGACAGCTGTCACTTGTTTTATACTCAGTTTGGATTACCATTTTATGGTGAATAGATTTACTCCAGAACAACGTTCGCAAATCGTGCAAAATTATTATCAAAATAATGGTGCTGTTTGCGCGACGCTTCGCATGCTGCGTCCAATATATAGTCCACAAAATCGCCCAGCAAAGTCGGTAACTCGAGCAACCATTGATCGGTATTCGGTATTGCCCTACGTTTACTCTGTGGATAATGCGCATACTCAGACACACCGTGGGCGTCGTCGGTAGTACAGTTCGCACTGAAGAGTATCGATCGATGCAACCTATGCTCATTCCTTTTTTTTGGAAGGATCTTGGTTTGCGGGCTAACAAAATACAAATAGTGCAAGAATTGAATCCTAATCAATCGAAATCAAGAAGCTCGTGAGAAACTTGGACTTAGGCGTCATGGAAGAATGCTGTCAGGTTTTCTACCTTTCTAGGATTAGAATTTGATAAGCGTTTTGCTTTTTTAGCTCATAAAAGAATTCTGAACAGATTTCAAGCACATCGAGCATGCTCCAAATATTCTCTGAACAAAGCGCACTTAGAGTTATTTCTGAAAAACACACCTGAACACTTAGCTGTCAGTATTTTTGACATTTATCAATTTACCTGTCATTTTTTCTTCTACAGAAACAACAATTAACATTCATGGCACTCATGCGCCATTTTAATTGTTTAAAATTTCTTTCTGTTCGATTTCACCTGTCAAATGCTTTTGTTCAGCATTCAACTCTGAAAAAGCTTAGAACACGTTCAGAACGAAAAACGAAACACAAATTTGAAGCTCTGAACGTTCAGGTGTAAAAAAGAAACAAAATTTTTTTGTTTGACAGATCAGGCTCTGCTGTCATTCTATCAATCAAAAAAGAAAAACTCGAAGAGATTGAGAGGAACACTTTTAATTAATGGTTTGGATGTTATACTCGCATCAATTCTACACTAAATCACTGAAAGATTGATCCACTTCGATAAGGGAAACCATTTCCATTTTCCAATTTTTTTTTTATCAATATGAATTTCTAAAGTGGTGAAATTTTCTCGATTTTTACATCATGACTGAATCACTTTATTTTCGTCATTTATTTAGCATCGAATTACCTGAAGCAAAATTAGTCGCCACGCGCACCATCTTCCCACTCTCATTGTATCCAATACCTTTATCTTAAGAAAGAACAACTGTTAGGCTGTTCTCGCATCGTCACCAATTCACTTTGACCAAATCCGGCAGATCGTGGAACTCTTTTTGGACAACAACTTCTCCACGGAAGGAAATTCAACATTGAGCTTGTAAATATGTTTGTTTGTTTTTTTTTTTTATGATGATGGTTCTGGACCTGAACTTAACAGGCTGTTTTTTTTTTTGCGCCTTGCTATTCACGGCCATTTGATTGCGCATTTATGCTTTTCATCTCTGAAATAGTGTGTTACAGGTTAAGATACTGACCGAGAGAGACTATAGGAACTATAAGAACAACCAAGATTATATTGCGGTAGCCGACCGCAACATTCTGCGCCGCCTCTACCACCGACCGTCTTGTCTCGCCATTCCTTGAACCCCAAAACAAAAAGATTCAAATTGTGTCTGCTTGAGTTTTCCATTTTTGGTCCTATTGACCGTTTTTCACAAATGGAAGCGAGAATCCAGATTTGCCCCGGCTGCGGTGTGCGGAGGTGCGGCTGCTGGAGTAGTATAAGCAAATCGAGACCTTCTCCCTGCTTCGTTCCCTCCGTCTCGTCTTCAAGTTTGACGAAAAATGTTAATTCCAATCCATTTGCATGCGAAAAGATACATTGGTTTCGAACTTGTTCGCGCTGCTTTGCGCTGGTTGTTCTTTTGTGTGATTTTTGTTGTTGTATTGTCAGAATGTAATATACCTTACCTATGTAGATAGATACATTTAAATGTACGTATATATAAGACATTTGGATGGTTGTTTGTACGGTCTTCGGTCTTCAGGTATTCCGTATGGACTTCATTTGGCAAGGAATCTTGTAGAGAGTTTTTTGGACAAACTTTTTTGGGCTTGCCATATCTTTGAACAAACAGTTGTCAGTTTGGCATTTATATTGAATGGGGTTTATTAGTACATGCTGATGTGAGCATCACAGAGTGGTTTTCGACGTATTTGGAAAACAAGAAAACACGGAAATCATTTTCATTTATGTGGAACACATTTAGCGAATATGAATTCAGGGTACAGAAGTAAATGAAGGTACATACATAAATGTATGGCAGAATATGGGCAGGTAAACTTTAATAGTCCTTCTTTAAAAAATTGGATGGAATATATCCAGTTCCAAACTTGAACTTCTTTAATGTCAATCCGAATCAAAAGTACCTATGATGGCAAAGGCAATTTCATCATTTAATGAAAGCCTGACTAATTCAGATAACCTTAACGTTAACAATGATGACAAGCTATTTATTATGGAAAGTTTAAACAAACACAGGAAAAAACAAGGTCTTCAATGTCCAAATATGGAAAGAGTGAAATTTGGTAACCTCGCAATGAAGACATTTAAAAAAAAAATGTCTGTCTTTTTTGAAGAAATCAAATAAACTAAATTAAAAATAATAATTTAACTTTTGTATAGCTACATGAAACTTTGTTTAATTAGGTTTTTAGCTCGGATGACTAACGAAATGGTACATTCTTATACTCATAATATAAAACTTTAATACTTACTTTTCAGTCATTAATTATACTATATAAGGTGCGGTTCCAGACATTATCTTCCTTTTTTGAAATGAGAGTTATATCAGAGATCAGAATTATCTTATTTGTCAATCTTGATTGTAATACTTTAATTTTCCTTATTTAATTTAGTCACGGGCTGGCCACGACATGAAACCAAATCTACAAATTTAATTATCCCCAAGAAACAGGGTCAATGATATGATCTTAAAATCTTGTATTTCGATAACTAGGTATCAATATTTTTTTAAATACTTCTGAATAATCATTCAAAAGTTATTAAAAATAAAACCTTTAGAAAATTACAGCTTTTTATTTTGAATATTTTAAATAAAGCCCTTTTTAGATGATCAGTTTTCAGTTCAGTTATCAGTTTAATCGTCAGTTGAGTTAAAATGAAACCCAGTTCGGTGTTCAGTTCATCAGTTTAACTGAGAACTGAACTGAAAACTAATGGAACTGAACTGATCGTCTAAAAGGGGCTTAAAGCATCCGTTATCTACCGTTATCTTGACTGTCAAATGTTTGTAGTAGATATAAAAATATGAAATTAAATATCAAGTCTTAAAGGCTCCAATCGAATGTTATAAGTTTGAATCTCTCCTTTATTTGCATTACTAATTCAAAGAGAACACTTAAAACACAATTAAATTATTTGCATCTCGTTCCCATTTCACTTGACAGTTTATTCGATTCCGAAAAGTTTATTCGCTCAAAAACAAAATAAATTTGCCAAAATAATCACAAAACACCTTTTAACACAATTGATTATAGGGTACGGTTGTTCCCATTTACGTTGTCACGCACTACTCTATTTTTTTACAGGACATTTTGACACCCTCTAACTTTAGAGCCAATGAAGCTTGGAATATGAATTTGACCAAATTTCAAATCTATAGCACACAAAATTCCTGAAAATGACGATCACTGAAGCTCGTCCGAAATTGAAAAGTTTTTAAATCTCACTAAAATCTAGATTTTATTGTTTTTTGTTTTAAGGGGAGTGGTTGAACAAAATGGCAAACGTTGTAGGTGTTTAAAAAATAAAACTTTAAAAATATGAAATTTTGCACTCAGATGGAAGACTTTTGATTTGGATGTCTCTGATACCTAAGGAGGTGTGGCAATGTCGACAACCCACATTAAAAATAATGGCAAATTAACAACTAATGCATGATACGATGATACCTATCAGTAATGAATAATAATGAATAATGATATTTAAAAATACGCAGAGTTCCAACTTTACAAATGTAAAGTCGTAAAGTGTATTTAGACCTGTGTTTTCAATCTGGTAATACTCTTTTCGGAGTTAATCTTTTTGACAGCTGTCAACTGATTTATACTCAGTTTGGTTTGCCATTTTTCAATGATTAGACTTACTCCTGAACAATGTTTGCACATCGTGAAAAATGTATAGGTATTACCAAAAAAATGGTTCGTTCGCGCGACTTAATCATGGATCAGTAATTCGAGCAACCATGGATCGGTTTCGCACCATGTTTACTCTAGTGGATAATATGCACATCCACAGAGACGTGTCGGGGTCATACAGCGCGCACCAAAGACGTTATTCGTGCTGGAAAGCAAAGTATCGAAGAAGACCCCAATGAGTTCAGCCTCCATCGCGCGCAAAAATTTAAGCTGTACCCATCCACTTTATGATGGAAGATTTTGCCGAAGGATCTTGGTTTGCGGATTTCGGGCTTACAAAATTCCACTCCTGGAAGAATTGAAGCCGAACTACCAACAAGCGAGTCCCACGTTCGGTGAAATTGCCCAAAACGAGATGGCCACCGATCCCAAATTCCACAAGAAAATTTTGTTCAGCAATGAAGCTCATTTGTGGCTTGGTCTCGAAGCTCCAAAATCGTTCGATTTAATACCTCTGGACTATTTTTTGTAAGGTGATGTGAAGTCGCTTGTCTACGCAGATAATCCCGAGACGATTCACGTCTTGGAAGAGAATATTCGGTGCGTTAATGTTGGCATACGACCCCCATATTGCAAAAAGTGGTCGAAAATTAAGCCTCTCAGCTGGTATTTATTCCAGCCAGCCTCGGAGGCCACTTGACCGTAATCATTTTTTAAACGTAATGGCAAACCCTTATCTTTATAACTGAGCTAAATTTTTGTTCGTTTAAATAAATTATATGCATTTTATTTCTTATTGAAAACCACATGTAAAAAAAAAAACACCCTTTTAGAGTTTTTGAAACAACTCAAATACTATGGAAACACATTTTTAACTTCCCATAGGGAGTTATTGTAATCGGTCCGATTTGTCAAATTGAAATTTTTGACAAATCTGGATGTTTCAACTTTCAAGGTTCCTAGAATCTAGATCCGTCATTTGTAGAGAGATGTCTCTGTGTGTGCTTGTGTACGTACGTTCGTACGTTCGATAACGTTCGTACGTTCGAGATACTCTTTTTCGTCCACTGTATCTCAAGAATGAGTAAAGATATCGACTTCAATTAAATTTTGTTCGACAGGTTATAATTTCGAAAGATGCAGAAAGGACTTTCATAAAAATTGGTCAAGCTGTTTTTTCACTATAGCAGTTTAAAAAAAAATTAAAATTTTGGTTGGAAACAAATATCTCAGGAATGGATAGTGCCATTGACTTCAAATTAATTTTATTGTATACACTATAATGTGATACAGATTTGATATAAATTTTGAAAATTTTCAACTTAACGTTATTTTTTAAAAATTGAAAAACTAAAAAAAAATTTTTTGGCACGAAAATATACAATGAAGGAAAAATGATATCATCTTCAAAACTATTTTCTATTATGTGAAACGATGTTTTTTACATCTGGTGAAAGTTTGAAAAAAATCAATTCACAGTTTTTTTACAAAAAAATAAAAAAGTACAAAAAATTCTACCAAAAGTTGGTAAAAAGTGTTTTTTGTCTTGAATATCTCGAGAATGACTACCGATATTGACTCCAAACTTATTTATATTTATACAAAATACAAATTTTAATATATACTACAATTTTAATAAATATCGAATTGACAGTCTTTTTACAAAAAATATAAAACTTAATCAAAAATTTACCAAAATATGTCAAAAACAGTTTCTTGACTTGAATATGTAGACAGTGATTTATAGCCATTTATTTAGCCATTTATTTACTTCAAGAAAAAATCGCTTACAAAGTAGGATATTGTCTTATAAATCAATGATCAATTATTTTAACTTCGAATCTATTTTATTTTTTGCATAGAATTTTGAACATGTGGTACTTTTTTGACAAATATCGAATTGGCAGTTTTTTTTACGAAAAATAAAAAACCAAAACTGAAATTTACCGAAAAGTGTCAAAAATTATTTTTCGGCTTAAATATCATCAAGACTTCAAATGTATTTTATTTTTAACATGATGCATTTGTCAAAACCTAAAAAATGATAAAATATTGACTTTTTTTAACACGAAATACAATAAAACTTAAAAAAAATTAGTGATTCAGTCAGTTACAGTTTGTTAAAAATTGTTTCTTTTTGATTTAAGTTTCCAAAGCATAGTAACGCTGATCGGCACAAAATCAACTTTCACTTCCATGAAAAAAATTCAATGAAATATTAATAAGTAGAGTAGACAACTTTGATAACATATACTCAAAAAAAAATTTCCTAATGTACATTCACTATCTGTCAAAATTTAGCGCAAGAAATAATTTCCCAACACGTTATTGCCAGGGTAATTTTTTAAATATCTTCCCATTATTTTAACTTTACAAAATCAATGAATATTCAAATTTTAGAATTTTTTTCTTTTTGTATGACCTATGTATAAACTCCACAGAAATCTCATGTCAAATTTAAACAGATTTTTTAGGAAAACTGTAAAAGCGTAATTAAGGACACTGTTTAACATAACATTGCTTAGACTTTAATAAGATCACAAATTATATATAATCACTCCCCTTTCGATGTTATTTTTTTTATCAAAAACCACTGTTCACATAAAAATATACACAAAAACTTCGAAAACATCAAATAGCGAATGTGACGCCTCATAAAAAAACGCGTGAATTTCTATCAATAGCAAAAGCTTACACTTTCTGACAACTGCCTTAATTCCATCATTTGTATCTACTCGTATGAGAAAATATATTTTTTCTGTCAGTATTGTTTTTCCAACAATTTGTTCTTACTATATCTATATACCATACGCGCATTAACAATAAAGATCGTTTTTGCTATATTTAGAACTTTTGAATATATCTACTCCATGCCAAAAAACAAAAAGTAGGTATATTTTAATTTTCTGATCGAGTGGCAATTGGGGAGGTAGCGCGCGGAAGCCCTGGCGTTTAGTAGTCAATCTAATTGTGTATCCATGACTCTCGTCTGGCAGCATCGAGCACCCATAACAAGGACGTCACTCTCGTTTCGTCTATATTTACGAAAATTACTAAAAATAGTTTATTTCGGTCAACGAGCAAAAATAGTTCACCATGCTCTGTGTCGTCAATATTTGTATTTTTTTTTTTTTTTTTTCATTTTTGACGAAGACTACGAAGACGACGACGTTTCTGGCATCAAGCAAGATCCAAAAACGAAAACAAATTATTAAGCGTGATAATTGTGGATCATGATAAATACGCCCAGGCAATAAACGTCAACGATGCATGTCAGTACGAGTATATAATCCAACTATAGCACCAAATTTAGTACGATGAGAAATTCCTTAAAAATTCCCAAAAAAAAAACAGGTGCACTGTCAGACATATTTAATATCAATTTGGATGCAGTTCACATTCAGAGTATGTCACTCGAGCACGCAGCCAAATGTCAAGAATCCAAAAAGGAATTTGTGTTGCGCTCGCACTGGCATCTTTTGGACATGATCCACGCGATCGTTTTTTTATAATTCACATACACAATACACATGTCATTTTGTTCTTTTGTTTTTGTATTTGATCATGTTCGACAACGAATTTAAAATATTTTTGTGTATAGGTAGTCTGACAAAGTAAGTCCCAGGATTATAAAGACAATGTTGGCATTGGCAGTTTGCCGCGTACATACATACATATGTATATTGGACAGGATTCGATATTGTTGGTGGTGCGATAAATTCCCACCTTTCGTTAAGTTGAATTGACTTTTTCTTATCCGCAGTGAGTTTGAAATGATATCGCACCAAAATGAATGAATGACTTGACAGTGTCGGGGGGAAATTTTGTTTACATTTTTATTTATTGCAAATTTAATAAGTTGTATAAATATGATTAGGTTGTATATAATTTTGTCCGTATAGTGGAACTGCGTTTTATTGAAGATAAGTACATGAAAATGATTGACAGTTGAGTTTTATGATAAAATTTTATTTAAACATTTCCAAAAGGCAACATTTTATGGTTTATATGATTTTAAACAGGAACAAATATTTTCATCAAATAATATATTTTTTTAACGAACACATCCTTTGATAATAAGAATCTGTCAATATTCAGGAAAAAAATTAATTTTTCAAGACACTAATCAGCGCCCTCTTTATTTTCTGGTATTAATTCATATTTGTTGTTGTTTGTTTATTCTATACTCACTTTCCAATAAAACACAGCTGTTAACAAAGGCTCCATTTTCACATGACAATCTTGGGATCTTTATCAAAAATCGAATGTTCCAAATATACATAGAACTGTCTAGTGTCAACTACTCAAAGTCTCAAAAATATTGAGAACGTCTGACAAATTTATTTCTGAAAATGTTACAACAAAAAAACTACTTTCAGAAATGTAAACGCAGAAATTGACTATCATAAAAAACATTTTCAGGTTATCGATTTATTTAAAGTTTGAGAATTTTGTCATTTGACGGATACTTCGTTGTTGAGTCTTGATGTCAAAAAATTACAGCTTTAAAAGTGACATCTACCATCTACGAGCTATTGATAATTACACCACTTATTGGAAAACCTTTTATAATATCGAACAAGGGTGACCATTATCAGTTAACTGCTCCGCTCCTGCTTCCTTCCTCCGCCTGAAGCAGGTGCTTTTGGTAGAGTTCAATTTTTTCATTTCGTTGTTTTTTAAATGCAATAATCAAAAGTAATTAATTGTATCCAAAATAATTTTTAACTTTGTGTCATAAAACCAAAAATCAAAAATTCCTTATCGCCATGACATTCTTTTTTTTTATTTGGGCTTAATAAAATTTGAATATTATTTTGGGGTCGATGACATTTGTTTTGAGGTTTATGATATAATTTTTTTTTGATAAATTTTTGGGCAATGGCTTCTATTTTTGGGCTCTTTTATAATATTTTATTTTAACATTCATATCTTGAGCGATGGGAGCTTAAAGTTCTTCCTAACTTTTGACATTCATTGAATGAATCTTCAGTTTAAATTTATTTATGTTAAGTTAAAAAACAACAATTACAATGACATTTGGCAAATTTAATTTTGCACAGTACTGTACTGAATTCATCCAGAGAAAAAAAAAAGTGAGAAAAAAAAACAAAAAGAGATAGCGTTATAAAATCGAACAAGACAACTTGCAAACTATGTTACCTGTCAAATAGCAATCGCATTAAAATTTGCAAACTGTATGTGACAACAATGCAGCAATGTGTCGTATCGGTTCTGTACATAATATACAATATATTGTATATACATATGTAAAATATAAATATGTTTGTATATGTATAACGTAGTTAAAGGGTGTGTTGTTGTTCGCCATCCAGATTCTGCCTTCATTTGTATATAGTCAAGTCAGTGCTGCAAAGTATTGACAGTCGATGTCGTGTTCGGTGTGACGATAATGTCAAGAAGTGAATAAGATATCTACAATGTCTGTTCGATATTTGACCATTGTTGAAGAAAATGGCGCTTTTGTGTTGTTTTTAATCGACGACGACGCCATCGACTTAAGATAATATAAAATTGTTGTTTCAAGAGATTTAAAAAAATACATATTATGGTATCAAGGTTGTTTCTTGGGACACTTTTTAACAGGTTCATTCAACGCGATTTTATGTCAACCATTTGCATATGCTTATATTAACATACATATATCCCTATGTAGTGGTAACTAATTGTGATATAGGGGAACTTTAAGACGGATCCAGAACAGTTTTATTCCCTTTTTAAGACTTGAGACTACAAGATTCAAAATCTTTCCCTAAATGAAATAATGTCCCTAATGTCAGTAAATGAACATAATTCAACCATTATAAAAACATTTCAAAAAAGAATGTGTTGCTCTTGAAAAATAAGCTTTCTGTTTGTTAATTGGTTCTACACTTTGGCGGTAAAAATATTGAGGAATGGCTGTTTCGGCATATCTGTCATTTTCGTCTGGCTTACAAATTCTGACTGATTGTTGTTTATCGCAGATCTTTCAAAATTAAAATAGTTTCTTTGTATACATACCAGGAATACGGATTATTTATTTGACTTTCTTTATTATTTTTATAAAATGTTTGTTAACTTACAGTGAAAAATATACTTATGTATTTGTAAAAGTAAAATAATGCTATTAAAAAGTACGTATTCGCCTAGGTGTACAATGGTGTTATTTTAATGAATACGAATAAAAACTGTGCGTTAAATCCGATAGTTTGAATTTTTTGTTGAAAGTTTTAAATTATTAAATTAAATCTTATTAACAATATAAGTTTTCAACCTAGAGTACCAAACGCAACATGGCGATGTACATAAAAACCAGTAAAATTCTGCGGTTTTTGTATATTGTTAAATTTAATCCATAAGTACAAGTTTTTTGAAGACACTTATATTCTAAGCTTTTTAGGTTAATAAAAACCTTATAATCTTGGCTGTGGTACCCAAGGCCCAATGGTTAGTGAGTTGCACCGTCATCGTCATGCCAAAGATCTGGAGTTCAACACCTGTCATGTGCCACCTGCCGAGGAATTGAAAAATCCTCCATAGTAAAGTGTGCTTTCGCAAAACTTAGCCATTTGCATTTGGTATATAAATTGTAGGTCCTCTCCATCCCTGACATTACTCGTATACAGATATTTTTATAATTTGATATTTGTAAAGTCAAGCCCTGGTTCTCTATGAGCTGTAGTGCCACCTAATGTATTTATTTATAATCTCCTTGTTTGGCAAGGGTTACATTTTGATATTTCTTTCCGAGCTCTGTATAATGTTAGACTTTAAAATTATCCAATTTTTGACATTAAGCTCTGAATGCAACGTAGCCCAAAGCCTATCAAATCTCAAAAACACCTTCATTTTCAGTTGTTAGGTATTTAGGTCCTGATGAACTACTAGTTTGATTTTGTTTTCACCATAACTACACTTAACGATTTCAAGCTTTGTATTTCATTTTTCTACTGTCAAAATTTATAATAATTCTAATGTAAACACGACTTAAGAAGTAATTGTAAGAAAATGTCTTATGTAGAAAAATTTTAAGCCATAAGAACATTGGTAAATGCTAAGCCCTGTGTTACAATACTAAGGGCTAGTTTTTGACAGCTAAGTTAACTCCGAGTTAACTCTGGGGTTAGTTAATCCTGATCCCAGAGTTAACTCTTGAATAAGTTTTTCAGTGAAGAGTTAACTCTATCATCAAAATGTATAAGTTCATTTGGCATCACTGAAATGTTTTTGTGAGTTGTCATACAATTATACCGGATCTTGCTATGTATATGTATATGTTGTTTCCATAGTTATTTGTTGTGATTTTGTGTTTGTTTAAAAAAAATAATATTCAAAATTTCAAATGCATATGTTTTATAGTCCCAGATTTAACTCACATAAGTTAACTCTGAGTTAACTTCGGGACTAAACTGAACTGAGAAACTGAATTGAAGAGTAAAACCAGGGTTAACTCTTACTCTAGGATAATCTCGTACTGAAAAACTGGCCCTAAATCTGCCATTAATTTTACCGATATTCATCACTTCAACTCCTTTCCATTTGGACAGCTGTCAATATCGAAGCCGTCTTCGTCTTTTGATATTTGATAAGTTCTAACTTACGCCATTACTAAAAATGAAACACGTCATTCCAATTGCTAAAATTCTAAACACTTTTGGGTCTTTGTGAGCTTTTGAGACAAGTTAGTGATGTAAAGGATCGAGATCGCTTAAGAACAAATTGAAATATTGTTGTTGCTGAAACCCGAAGTGTCGACAAAAACCCAAGTTTGTCGATTCCTCCTTGATCTTTGAAAAACGACACTATATCGAATTTCGCATTAAGACTAAAGACTTTAACAGTTCTGTTGACGCAAGAACTCAAGTGCGTCGTCAAAATCGCGTCGCATGTGCCCACTGCTCAATAATTAACAATGTACTAAATGACGCAATCACAGTTTTCGATGACATGACGCAGCGATCTCGCAGAAACTGGCTAGTGTTTCTTCGCGGAAAAATGACGCGCTGCAGCAGCTTATAAACGCAATGTCATCTCAACTGCATGTGTACCACTCAATTAGTTTTTTAGTACTGTAAGACGCAAATGCGTTACATGCCACAGCGTCAAATAACGCTTGCGTGCGAGTCGGGGCTAACACCCTTATTGCGATTGTCAATGATCAACTGACTAAACATTGAAAAAATGCATCAATCAATTTAAAATTTGCTATTGTGTAACTCAATTGACTAAATCATTTTCGAATGTGAATGAAATTGATAGGTGTGAATGAGCACATTTTTTGACATTTAATATAAAAAATTCAGTCATATTTTAATTGAATGGTTTATAGCAAAATAATTTAATTAAATGACTTCCGTGGAGTTTTGGTACGATGACCATGACCAGTCATTTTTTTGGATATTTTGAGAAGAAGAAGACAGCTTTGAGATGCTTCCAATCCTCTAGAATTAGAATTTTCTGTTTTATTCTTTTTGGTCTTGCATTTAAGATCAATCCAAACCTATAATTGGAAAAAATATTTTATGAAACAAAGAACATTAAAATAACCTTTATGAACTTATTACTCGTTGCCATTTATTTCATTCCCGTGCAGGGGAGCCTAAACCATTTAAAATTACAGCAAATCGCTCCCATTTCCTTTGCGTCACCACTTTTGAACACAAACCCTTTTGCAACTTCCCAATTTTCCTCCATAAGCATCACCAGTTTCGTCAATTTCGCTTTATTTCTAACCATTTTAGACCTTTTGTTGAAAATATAATATTTTTTATACCTACATTTTAAATGGTTCAAATAATCAAAAACTTACATTTTACTGCAGCATCAATGAATATTTTGTGGTTGACAAAAATATTGTTAACAAGCAATATAATTGAGAAATTCAAAATGATTGATTTATATTCATTCACAATAGATTTTTCAAAAATATATTGCAAACTGATAATCACAATACCGTTTTAAAAAAAATGTTGAAAAATTTCAACTTTTAATTCAATTGACAATCGCAATAAGGGTGTAAGTCTTAAAATGCATCATAATGATCCGGATTTTGATGAGGCCCATTTCTATCTTGGAAGTTAAGTTAGTAAAAAAGAATTATCACTTTTGTAGTTCGGAAAATCCAAAAATATAGTTCTTGAAAAGCCTCTCCATCCTCAAAGTGTCACTGATTAGTGGGGTTTTTGGGCTTGCAGTGTGACTTGCAAGAACTTTAATATTCGAAAATAAGACCGTTTAATTTCTTATAATTGGAATAGGAAGATATTGATATGGACGTTTCTATGAACAAGACCAAAATACGTACAACAAAAGCAATAAAACAGTATCAATTTTACAGAAGTTAACTCGTATTTTATTTTAGAAGATGTGGTCACCGAGGTCTTGAGACTTAATACCGTAAATAATTTTCATTTGAAATTCTTCGCCAAAAATGTAAAATCGTAAATAAATAAATTTTGATCTACATTCTCTGTTAAAACTTCAAGACTTGCCTTTCTTCTTGTAATCCATGGACCATTTGTTTAAAATTTGAATATTCCACTATATTAAGGAAGTTCTTTATAATTTTGATGATCTGTCAGTCAGTTACGGATTTTTTAAATTATGTATTTAAAAACCACTGCTTTGATGTCAGATTCTTGTTCTCATTTTTAAAGTTTCTGATTGAAAATTGAGTGAATTTGTTTCTGTAAAAAGTGTATAGTGTCTGAGAACTTGGTTTCAATAAAAAGTTATTGATTATTTTCGTATCCAATAATAATGACAGTAATCAAAGTGACACCTACTTCATGCAATTAACTAAAAATAAATAATACTCACCTTCACCCTATGCCTTAAGAAGCAAGCCAAGAAGTGTGCTATTGGACTATGTGGGCTGGGCAGAACCTCAGTATTGTATATTTTTAAAAAGTTTCTTACTAAACAAAAAATAGAAAAACAATCATATTTCTTATTTTAATAATAATTATGTGGCATGTTTTCAATATTATATGGATATGGATATACAAAGACAATAAAGATGGAATCGGAATTTAATCATAATAATAGATTGATCTCGAGAATTACACCAAACCTTTCGATTTCGAGTATAAATGTTTTCTATGTATGTATGTGTGTGTATTTTATGTTGTTGTGAGGAGGCGATTTTGTTGCCCACTCGCTAAAACCTCGACAATCAAACGAACCTTTTTTGGTAGTTAACCGCGCCGCGCGCCATCATCTGTATACGGTCGATTTATCTCTATCGTGTATCTAGATACTTATCGATCTGTAGATCTTTTATCTGGCTTGCTGTTTTCACTGTTCCGTTCCGGCACTCGTTCAAAGATGCTATATACTATATGTATATCGATGGCGGGCAATGCGGTGGAGCTGTGAAGGGTGAAGCAGTAGTATCCTTTTGATCTATTACTTTTTAAGATTTTGAACCAATCGTGCCATAAGGAGGAATTTCGTACGTCGCCGTTCGTCCGTTCCGTTTGCCACTTTATCTGTGTTGCATAGTTGTTGTCATCGCCCCAGAAAAGTGAGTGAGGCACGCGACGCTGTACTACACCACCTGTATACACGTTAAGTAGGTGGTGCTGGATGGATGGCGCGCGGCGCATGGCGCAACGAAGCCGAGCGGAACGGAACGTAAGAGCTATGTCTTGCAGCGCGAAGCTACTTTCGATTTTTATGAATGAAGTCTGAAATCTGACCACTGCTGTTGCGGCCGCTGCTGGCTGCACCACCATATAACGTTAACGTTAACGTGACTCCATGCTAATGGACTGCAATCGCCAGCAATCTTGCTTGTTGTTGCGGGGATTAGATACTTTTCTGGCAGTAAAATGATAATTTTGCGGTTGGCAATTCATTCGAAGAATCTATGCGACTGGTCGAGTCTTTGGTCGTTCGTTGATGGCGCGCGAGCGCGAGTGTGTAGGTTGATGGATACACTGGTACTACCGTGCCGCAGTACTCCCCTCTGCTCTTTACCGCCGCCGAGCAGTTCGTTCGTCGTCATTAACGATTGATTGAAACAGGTAAATTTTGATGGAAAATATGTATTTTCAGATCAATGATGCAATCGTGTTGTACGAAACTTTGTTGTTTAAAAAAAAAAAAACGTTAGAAGTTCGTCGTCAATCGTGGTCGGCCTACGTTGATTTTGGCGCCGTCGTCGTGGCCAAGAGTTGACATCAAGCCATATCATCGGCAGCCGATATATGGTAGACGAATGGAGCAGCTTTGGTGTATCTAATGATTTTCAATCACCTTGCAGTCGTGATATTGATTTTTAATTAAAAATATGAGTTTGAATTGAGAAAGGGTTTTTGCTGGAACATTTTTTTTTTGTTTCTTCGTCTGTGGGCAGACTCGCTTAAGCCTTATATGAGTTAATTTAACCATTTTTTTTTTATAGAATCTCAAAAAGTGTTATTGAGGTCGTCTTCTTGTAGAGTTTATATTTAGTTCTTATGTTATGAATAAGCTTGAAGAGCACTTAAAGAAGCTTGATTAATACATCAGTATGGTTATGCGTTGCGTTACGTTACCTGTATCTGTATCTGTATCTTTTTTTTTTTAGTCTTCTATGAGCTTTATGAATTTAATGTAGGTGGCTTATGAATAAATATATATAATTTTTATTCATTTTGCTGTGAATTTTGTTGCTTAACATTAATCTTATGTGTCAAATGGATTTCCGCTGCAGTTAGTCTTATTAACTGCTGTTAGATGAAATCAGCTTAGATTAAAATACGATGGTTATAATTATTTTTTTTTATTGCGATTGCATTATACAAATGCATTACCACACCCACGAATGGGGAGGTTCTAATGTTTTTTTTTTTTGTTATTTATTCTTTTATGGGTGCAAAATTATTTGAATCAATTAAACCACTCTTGTGCACTTTATTACAAAACTGGTAATTTTTTGAATAATAAATTAATGGTAGAATTTGAATAAAGTGCTTGTGAATTAAATATATTCAATTAAAATTTATATTTATGATGAACAATAAATTTAGTGATGGGAATTATTATTATTAAGTTTAAAAATGGCAGGTTTCTCTTTGTTTAATATGGTTAAATAATTATTGTTGTTGTAAGTTGTCAAGAGGTTATGAATACCCTTTACGATCATGTGCCACTGTATGAAAAAGAAAAATGGTAGGAAAGAAGATTTCGATGCCACCACCAACCGATCGGACACAGTCCTCCATAACAAGGATATCTCGACAGGACGAGTC
This sequence comes from Scaeva pyrastri, assembly GCA_905146935.1. Taxonomy (NCBI): domain Eukaryota; kingdom Metazoa; phylum Arthropoda; class Insecta; order Diptera; family Syrphidae; genus Scaeva; species Scaeva pyrastri. Next base: position 76,234,357 of record LR989927.1, read on the forward strand.
CCCTATCTACAATTCTACGGCGGACGTGGTAGATTACTAGAATCGCCTCTCTTTTCTATATCAGGAAAGCATGCATCGGGCGGAATAAGGCCGCTTGAATCTTGTCGAAGTCATGCTGCAGAAGAATTCTCATGTCCTCGACCTTCGGGCCGTTGTGTACGCTATTAGATCATCGACGTAGTACGCAATTTCCCGAGTTAGACGATTTATTATCAGATCGCGATCGTTGGTGTAAATGCTGAATAGAATCGGTGAGTTAACCGCATATTACTGCAGACTATTTTTAATTTAGAATTCTTCGGCAGATGTTACATTGCCACTTTTGACAACAAACTTTACACCATTGATCATGTCAGTGAAGGTTTATTTATATCAAGTCTGGTTAGCTTGAGATAGAGACCTTCTAACCAAAAAGTGTCAAAGGCTTTCTCCAAGTCAACCAGACAAGCAACCGTACACTATTTTCTAGATTTGTTCCATTGGATATCAGATAGAAGCTTGGAAGCGGCATGGATGGTGTCATGTCAAGTTTTAAAGCAAAACTTATAATTCGGTATTATATTGATGTCCTCAGCCCATTTGCACTTAGTTCTACAGTGTGGTGTAGGAGTCCATTGCTTCCTGAGGTAAACGATGTTCTTTTCTTTGTTGATTCGAAGATGAGCTGGAGCTCAGTCTTCGTAACTAGTATGGAACTCGAAGCATTTTCCAAGTGATCTTCATTGAACCCGGTAAAACAAATGTTCCCTGATCGACATTGCACTATGTCATTTCGTGGTGAAGCAGAGCTCTGTTTTCCAGGTCATAGGAAATGGTTCGAGAGAATGCTGACATTCATCTTGTACATTTGCTGAAAATCAGAACATACATACATCCTCCACATTCTCTTGAGAGTTTTCAATGATGAATAGGTTATTGTCCAAAACGGCAGCGTCTTCTTGATCTTAGCCTGCTATCAGTAGTATGTCTCTGTTTTCAGTCGTTCTTTGAATCTTAAGACACTTAAAATCCATTTGATTATTTTTTTTTTAAGGATCTTGTTAATTTCCGGGAACATCCTCGGATAGCTAGAATCGATAGCCCGATTTTCATGGTCGAGTACAAATAAACAGATAATCAATAGTACTCCTTGATCAAATGATTGACATTTTGGATCGATGAAATCTTCTTGTTGCTGCTAATTCTGCAGCTGGAAGAAAATTCCGATTCAAAATAAAGGGTTTTTCAAAAAGAGCGCTAAAAAAGTTTTTTTTTAAATAAAACAAAAACGGTTTCGGATATCAATGAAATTCTTTATTCCTGCGAAAGTCCGTTCAATGCCATTATGTATGGAACTCGATTTCTTTTGCATGGCCACCACGCTTGTAGAAGTCCAGACGCTGAATCCAATTTTCGACGGTTTTTAAAGCATAAATCAGCCGATACTGCTGCAATTTCACGTTCGATATTCGTACGAAGTTCATCAATCGTCGCTGGCTTGTTGGCATACACCATAGACTTGACGTATCCCCTGTGTGGCTTGTGGCGCAGTCCTGTTGGAACTACATGTCCTCCAAGTCCATATCATCCAATTGGGGTCAAAAACATTCGGTTATCTTTGAACGGTAGCGATCCCCATTCACAGTAACGTGCCGGTCTTGATCATCACGGAAGAAGTATGGCCCAATGACGCCGCCGCGCCGGCCCATAAACCACACCCAACTGTAATTTTTTCGGGATGCACGTGTGGATTGCTGCCTGACCAATACCAAATATTTTGTTTATTGACGAAGCCATTCAGCCAGAAATGAGCCTCATCGCTGAAGATGATTTTTAGATGAATATCTCAATAATTTTCAAGCTGTTGCTCAGCCCAATGCGACGCTTCTGTTGGTCAAGTGGCTTCAGTTCTTGCGTCAATTTAATCTTGTAAGGATTTAGGCCAAGATCTTTTCGCAAAATAGGCCACAACGAAGTCACAGAGATGCCTAAAGCTTGAAAACGAAGATTGAGAGAAACATTTGGGCTTTCTGCAACTGAAGCCTCAGCAGCAGCAATATTCTCAGCACTAAGGGCACTTCTTTGTCTCACTGACACGGGAACATTTTGTACTGTGCCTGTGGATTCAAATTTTTCCACCAGACGCTCAATTGTTGATGTGCTAGGACGATTATAAGACGACCATAAATTGGACGTAGCGCTCTTAACGGTGAGGCCACTGACTCCGAATTTCGGTAGTAAATTTTAATAATTCGACTCGTTGTTGGCTCGTATATCTCTCCATCATGAAATGGCAAACCTTACTGAAGAGAAACGTCAAAAGAGCGACAACAAATATGGCGTCGTTTGCTGTCCCTGTCGCTCTACTTTTGTAGCTTCCCTGTTGAAAAACCCGATGTTTTTCACTAACATCGGAAGAATATCCTGTTTCCAGACGTTGCAAACGAAAGAGTTTAAATCTTTTGCACTATCTGCAGAACTTTCGGAAGACCCAGAAACATTGAACTTTTTTTGCAAACTTTTGGTCTACTTTTCTTACCTTGAAACTCTAAAATCGAAGTCGAAGCAATTCTTCAATGAAATTTGACGAAAGTCTCCAAAATTTGACATAAAAGCATTAAGACCTTGCAAAAGTTGCTAACATTATTAAAATATGTCTTGGGATCTGACAAATCGAAATTCTAGGCTATAGAACTTCTTAAAGTCCAAAATGTAGGTAACTTCTTATCAAATGGAGTTGTTTCTAAATAAAAGTTTTTGAAAAGATATTCTCTGTGCAGCCTTAAATTAATACCATCGCAATACCTAGAGGACCTTTCCAATATCCCCCAGACCAACTGAGATTCAGTTCTTCTTATAAATTTTGAAAAAGGAATATTTATCATCACAGCAAAGCCAACACTTTTGAAACACTGATATTATAATCAAACAGAAGTCAGTTCGCACTACTTGTCCATATCTTTTTTGGAATCCCTTTTTATATCCTTTTATAAAAGACATTGCATTCAATCATTGCACCGCAGCAAAAGCCATTACATTTATTCAGCAGAACAGTTGGTAAGCGACGGAATCAATCCTCTGGCGAAAAAGAAAAAGATTGGCTTATCCTAAAACACAAAACGTTTTTTGTTTTTTTCTTCATTTAATCGTTAACAAAAGTGCAAAGTGCGCTCCAGCCCATCATCGATTCATTCATCATTGCTTGATGTTGCCACCAATCGAATCGTAATTGAATTTGACGCAAAACAATTTATTATCCAATCGAAGAAGATACACGCGTCTCCACAAAAAAAAATAAAAAACAGCGACTGCAAGAATCAAAAAATCCTATGAAACCATGCACAGCCATCAGAGACGAGGGACGACGACGACGGATGGGCGGGTGGGCCGAACGTGTCATCACATCGTCATCACTCTTCAGTAATGATGCGACGATGTGCTGCTCCTTCTGCTGCGGGCATCTCGGCGTCATCGCCGCTCCGCTCCGCGCCGCCGGCTCAGCATTGAACATTTCCAATTTCAAAATCTAATCGGAAATGTTTGTCCGCCTCCACAGGAGTGACTGTATACGAGCGAGCGACGATTTGCAGCCATCATCATAGGTGCGTTTCATAGGCGACTGAAAAAGGTCACAATCACGAAGCTATAGGGTCTCGAGTCTCGACTTTGCATTAAAGACTTCTTTCTCTTTTTTCATTATAGATATATCGGTCGTCTATAAGACCTGATAAACTTATCAAAATGCGTCTTCCACTGTCCAGTCCACTATATGCGAGTACAGATAGACTATGGCCAAGCTCAAGCAACCGTGACGTTGTCGTCCGTCGCCCATAGAAACCCATAAATCGTGGCTTCAAATGGCACAACCAAATGCAGAACGATATATCTGTCGTCTTTCGTCTATGTCTGCCCCAAGACCTAGAATCTCATCAGTGTGCCCGCCCCCGCTTTATTGCGTCTCTCCAACTCAGTTAAGTACGTTTTGAATTTTGTTATGAAAGCTGCGCTCAGCGAGCAATAAAATTGTTGCACAACACACTTCCTCGGATGTCTCGCTTTAACGCATGCGCAAATCTATACCATCTCTCACTTGGAACAGAATGGGCGACAGCAATGTGATCACTGTTCACTGATCAGTGGTGTGAGCACTGTACACTGTACAGTGCGCAGTGTCACAGCCAAATCCAAACGGGTTCCTGTCAAGACCATGATGGCTTCAAATGCAACATCGAGAGGTGATGCGAGCTTGAAGAGACCCAGATCACCTCCTTTCCTTATAGTCTAAAGAACTGGCCCAGAAACAACATTTAAACAAAAATCCGACTTTTACAGAAAATTTCCATACAGCGCAGTTGACAGCTGAAACTCAGCTGGAAACGCTGTCAGTTGGCAGCAAGCACAGTGACAAAGATTAGTTTCTGCCACCTGGTTGAATCCACTGCTCCAAAAGTGGAGCACCACCGCGATCGGAGCGAAGCGATGGTGGCGGCCGACAATGTGCAGTATGAAGAGTAGCGTTGTTTTGTATTTGTTTTTTTTTGTTGTTGTTTTTTTCGGTCCCCAGGCGGTATGTTCTCGGTTTATGAATGGCGGTGAATTCGGTGCTCGTCAAGACCAAGAGCGTGTGGGCAGACTCATTCACTGCGCGAGCTTTTCGTAGGTGAAAAACGATCGATGGGATGTGAAATTCTGTGTGTCTCCCGGTGCAGCTGATACAAATGGCTTCTGCTGTCCAAGCGAGCGAGCCAGCAAGCTCCGAGCCTTGTGCCGTCTTGAGAAGTAGCTATAGCGGTAGACAAATCAACTACATGTAGGTACCCACTATATGGTGTGGGGGTGTGTGTAAGCATGCAGTTTTTTTTTTTAGGCTTAATTTGCACGCACAGCGGTAATGGCGGCATTTGTTCAGAAATCGAAAATCACTTTGACGTGTGACTGAACAGCAGCAACAGTTCAGTGTCGGCGGAGGTGGATCTGGTTTGGTTTTTTGTAGTAGTTTGATTTTTTTTTTAGTGACTTCTGGTGGGCAGTAGGAGTACTTATAATGCGAAGTGTGACCAGAAGGCAGACAAAATGCTAAGGTGGGTGCAAGATTAACATTTTGATTTTGTATGCAGTGAGAATGGATCCGGGAGAACACGTTGTCGAACGGAACCTATGTAGAACGGGACTTTATGTCAATGTTTTTTTGTTTTTTTTTTTTTTTTTGTTTGCTGTTTTTGGCATAGAGATGGAGTGAACTGGTAATCGATTATAACTGCTAATTGATTGCTAGGGAATGGGCGAACCTTGTCAGGAGTAGCTATGGTATTTTCCTTGTGTGTTGGTGGATTTTGCAGGAATTTTTGAGTGGTGCCAATAACAGGCGGTCTATAAGTGTACCTTTAAATTGACAATCAGTGGTGGAGCGAAAGAACACGCAGAATTCTAACGGTCCAATAGTTACCATATGTCATTGATATTATTAAAAATAAGTTTTAAACAAAATTATTTTCAGACCGAATTTTGTATGTTCAAAATATTTCAATTTTTGTATTTGTTCAACAGTAGGTAAGGTAGATGTGTTTTTTTGGGAAAAATATTCGCAGAGGATGGATTCCCAAAGTAACGTATCCACACTTATCGTACTCTACCAACTTGCCTTCGAGATACACAAGAGTTATAAATTTAACCAATATTTATTATCGAGACTCGAGCAAACGTCAAAATTCTATCCGCATTTGGATACTACTTCTACTTTTATCGGCAGTGAGGAGTTTGTATTTGTAATACGTGTTAAATCACTGAGGATATTATTCCATAAAAACAAACACTCCTGACTCCATTTATAGATTTAAACGTCAATACCAAAACTAATAGTACCTACTTTGGAAAAAATGACAGATAATAGTTGCGTTTTATTCACTGCTGCATACCTAGTGCAGCATTCAAGTGAGTAAAACGATCAAACACTTTCCTTATATGTAGGTATCACCATCACAGCTGTCACTTTTTTTGGTGGCTTCTTTTTGGCCAAAAATTGTTTTTATTTCCCGTGGGAAATTTGGATGCGCTAGCTATATACAGTAGTGAATAAAACACAACCAAAAATATCAAAAGGTAGCCATAATTTTTTCCAATTTTGTACTTTATATTTATAATCATAATCGGAGATTGTCTGTCGTCCTTCAAAAACTTAAGATTTCTTTCTAATTTTTTTTCTCCGGAAAACTTCAGTTTTAACTTCAGTTTGACAGTTGTCAAATAAAGGCATCTGTGTCAATGAAAACTGCCAACCACCATTGCAAAATGATGACGATCTCATCATGATTGATAAAGAAGTTTCTGAAAAATTACAAAAAATCGGAATTTTTGAGATTTATTAATGAGATTTAATACATTTAACACAGCTCTGGAAAGTATCAAATTTGAAATTAGTCAAATCAAACGGACTTATTTGAAATTCATAAATCACAAATAGAGTTATTAAATCCTTAATTGACAAATCACGACCTTACTCATCTGTCCTAGTTACAATAATTCGGAAATAATATTTTCTTAAAAAAGTAGTAAAGTTCATAAGAAAGACTGAGCTGTCTATTGAGAAAGAAGGAAATCTACTCAAGCTCTGTAACATAAATCATTGCGTCCATTTTAAATCTTTCTAGTGCTTTATTCTGTCACATAAATGCACAAAAATATTAGAATTACGCATTTATTCGATATTTTCGCTCTCTATCTCTCTCTCCTGTTGTGGAGGCCATTTTGAGTGCCCAACCCTCAAGCAATATAAATTACAAATCTCACATAAACTCCCATAACAAACTAGCTTCATTCATAAACACAAAGACAATTATTAGCAACTTGAAGTCCCCACTCTTCGTCTTCATTTATTTGTTACCTTCAAAACGACAGGAAGTTGCTGTTCTGCACAATATATCGCTTTTAATCTTAATCGTGTGGGTTGGGTTGGATGCACAAATATGGCAAAAAGGTGAGAAAAGTCACGGCACCTCATAGCCAAAGTTGGTACGAGTATATATGGGGATTGGTAGTAGGTAGGTTAGGTTTATGTATGTACATATGTCGGTTCCATAGGGAGTAGGTGGTCTAATATACATACACACAAAACCAGTTGCAAAACATCAATTAAAAAAATACTATAAACTTTTGAATACACCAGTACAAAAAATCTATGAATGGGAATCGAGTTATAAAAAGCGCCAAAAAAATATCAAACAAAAAATTGACAGCTGGTCATTCATAGAGCTTAAGTCGTAAGTCACAAGTCTCAAGTCGACGACACGGCACACATTCTCTAAAGGTCACATCACAATGAAATGAATGACAATCGGTGGCGGCGCTGCGCACTTGATTCGGATTTGGATTCGAAATCAGATTCGAATCGAATTCGATGCAGAAACTTCACATTGACATTACGTGCTTGGATTTGGTGAATCTGATTTGAATCGGCATTAATGTTTAGTGTTGGCGTTTGGGATTTCTAAATCGCTTTGACAATGAACATTCAAACGCATCCGACTCCGATACATCGCCATCGTGTGCGTAGGTTGCGTAAAATAGCAATAAAAATCCGATACACTGTGCCAACTGTGATGCAATATATACATAGGTCTCGTTAAATGGTCTTGAGGTTAGCGCAGCTTGAAGACACAAGTTGGATTCTTTTTTTTTTTTTGACAATCATTGTTGAATCTATGAATGAAACTGTCATCGGATACAATCGACAAAAACGCATTATATACGAGTGTGGTGATTCTTGAATTGAAGTCTTCACTTTCATTCATTCATGAGTTAAGTGATTTATCTATCTATCATGAATGAATGAATGAATGGATGAATGAATGGATTAAGAAAGATAGAAATAGTGAGACGAGTGTTTTAGCTTTGACTTGACAATATGCAGATTGTGATCGAATATGGAAATCTGTTTGGTTCAAGGTACTCAAGTCTTGACTTGACTGTTTGGAGTGTTTCCATGCCTCTTTGTTGCATTGTAGAGTTTGTGTTTTAGAAATCGCAGGTCCGGATCCAGAGTATTGGGTAGCTCTTATGATTTACTTATTTTACTTTTTGAACTTTGAATTTTATAAAAGCTGAACTGTTTTGAAATTTTTGAAACCATTAATCTAAACCACTTATTAGGCTCGTTTCCGTTTCGTCTCGTCTGCGTCTGACAGTACTACAAATAAATTAAGTGACGTTGCGTTGACGCTATGCCATGCATTGCACGTCATTCTTGTGGGAAAAAATACTCGCAAGTTTCTGGGAGATCGCTGCATTCTGTGAGGAAAAGCCGCTTGTGAGCACTGAACTATTGCTGTACTGTAGCTTCATCCCTGTGTCACCACAGCGTCAGGAAAACGCATGTGTACACCGGGCCTTAGACCCAAACATCAACGTCAAAATGCGGTTTGGCGTATGTATGTATCTATATGTTAAACGCCATAAACTGTCAAATGTCAAATGAAAGCTACAACTTCGATTTTATAGAAAAACATAGATTAAGAAGTTCGAATAATCCAGACCAGACGAAATGACACAAAATTGACATTTTTCGATTTGAAAAAATTTTAACGAGACTAGTATCTATAGAAGTTTCGTCGGATCTCTTCACGGAATATTCCTATTTCAGTTCTTAAGTGTTGAAATTGACTCGTTTTTAAATAATTGTCAAGTGAGACCTTGATTAATTAATTTTAGTGCAAAATGTTAATGTGCCGTACTTAAAGTCAGTAACTATAGACTTTTAGTGCCGACTTTCTCAGAGTTGTTATTGCATTTCGCCACCATTTAATGAAAGTTTCTGTTAAAGCCTCAATGACTCAACCCTTTAAGTAATAACTTCACTACGAGTCAGTGAATTGTGTAAAAGTGAAAGTCAAGTGCTAGCTCCAAGAAATAACACCACTACTAGTCAGTGAATCCCTTCCTCTATACTGTCAAAGAGTTTTTTTTAGGAATACTGCCTCCTGCGGAGAAATTAACAAACCTTTCAAGGGTTATAAAGAAGTGTTTCTCAGATTCGTAAAAAATTGTAGGTCTCGTCAGGAGTCACATTGGTTCTGGTTACATGTGATCTGTTGCGCCACTAAATTTATAAATTTATAATGACGAAGGACAGTTCCAAAGATGCATATTCTCCATCCTAAAGAACTACATCCTTAATATAACTTCAAAAACCAATAAAAGCATCTTAAAAAGACTGAAATTTGTTAGCAATCTGTACATGTTTTTCATCAAGAAACAATTCGAACTGGAGATTCTGTAATATGTTGTGGAAACTGTCTAAGTAACATCACAAATACATATGCATCTTACAAAATTTAGAGAAAAAAAAAATTAAAAATGTATGTTATGTAATAGTCCTCTTTCGAAAGGATATCATTCATTACATGCCAGGTGAAATCAGTCTCTTTTGGATGCATGCATCTTTAACCAATACTTACTGCCTTGAGTATTTTAATCTTCCCACGCACAATTTACATGCTGAGACTCTTCCAAGACCCAAACGAAGGTATATCTATAAATGTCAGATAACATTAGGTTTTGCATTAGAAAAACAATAATTAGTTCCAAGCCCATATATTTTTCCTTTTAAGGATATACATATACAGTTCATCTTTTTGGCGGTAAATTTTACTTCTATTTAAACATTTTTTTTTTGTAAAATCATTAATAAGAATTAACATCAAAAATATTCCATAAAAGTATATGTGCGTAGTTCATATAAGATATAAATCTTTGAATCTAAGAAAAAGGACATGGGTGCACTAGATGTATTCTTCAGGGGTTATCCTAGCACCATGGTTCAAAAGGAGAAAAAAATATGATTAATGATTTGTAAGGACTTTAACAGTAAACTACACAAATACTCATAACAACATTAGAAGTCAAAAAGGCGGTTTCTTGTGAGAATTGTTTTTTTTTCAATCATAAAGCGATAGCATGCAAAATCCTTGCAACAATAGGATATTAAATTAATATAAAGGATTCCGATTGAAATTTTAGTGCTACCTCCTTTGGGCAGGTAGGTTAGTTTCAACATTAATCAAATTTGTAGTGCTGTATACATAACTACTGTGTACATTGTATACATTTTTTTCAAAAATTTGGACAAGAATCATGTGACGAAATATCGAAATTATTTTCGAAGAAAAGAAAGTGACGTCAAAAGGTACTCGGTATTAGAATTGAATTTAAACTAATGTCATAATTAGAAAGTTCTGTACAAAAAAGAAAAGGATCATATTTTCTAAAACAGAATTAAGTTTCTTGGAAATCGGGTAACAAATTCTTTTATAGATTATTTTGAATTTGCTAATACTTTTACCACTATCAAAAGTGCGACCATTGGTTTCTGAGATATCGAAAATCAAAGACAAAAGGATCCTTTTCCATTTGTAGACCGAATTTTGAATTATTTTTTGATCCCTTAATTTTTTTTTCAGTACTGTATTTTGAGTTTGAAATTGGTAGCAGATTTTGTATTAGGTAACTAATTAATAGAGCTTTTCTAGTCTTGTCCCGGTCTCATCAAAAACGAAAAATATAATGTAAGACTTGTCTCACAGTCTGATATCCGTTTCCGTATTTTTTCTTGTCAATAGTTTATTTTAAGTCTAATCTCGTCACCTATAGAGGTTTTGAAAAGATTGAATTAGTAGTTATTTTTTAAATTTCAAGCCTTAAAATCTGAAGTAATAAATTATTTAAATTTGTAAGAATTGAGAATTCATAATTCAGAATCAGAATAATAAATTTCGATCAAAAATTTTAACAGTCAAATTAATTGCGTTTCGTTACTCTAAGAAAAAGTATTCAAAAACATGTCCAGTTCAATTGTAGTCAATGGATCATCTTATAAAAATGTTGTAAGAACGTGTTCTTTCCAAAACTTTACTGACTTTGACCAATTTCAAGTCAAACTTTTGATTAAATTTATTAACATTTTTATTGATAAATTCATTTAAAAACAAATTGATATGTAGTTTTCTCTAAAATTAATTTTACTATTAGTAGTTGTGTTTTATTCACTGCTGTATATACATAGCTAGTAGTAGCGATCTAAATTACTTTACATAAAATGTATATCGCCAGCACAGCTGGCATTATTTTTATTGGCTTATTTTCCGCCAGCAATCTAATATACTCCATCCAAATCGAATGTGCAGTACAGGCCTTATTGGAGAGCGCCTGAAATTCGTATCGTACTGAATTCAAAAGTATCCTACATAAAAAGTTCTCACCCGCCTATGGATTCATGACTGCATCCGCCACAAGCCAACATATCCTGCCAGGCGCAAAGTCATTGATTTTATATTTATGACATACAGGGTTACCTTACCGTATTAAGTAACTTTTAACTTCTCTTTTCTTTAGGTTTTTGGAGAGGAGCTTTTGTTTTTAGAGCTTTTTAAAACTTTGAAATGGTTTGGGGTTAACATAGTGTTTGTTTTAAGTATTTGTATTGGAAATTACGGGAAATATTTTAAAATGCAGTTACAAAAATATAAGTTGTTTACTCCGTGTGGTTGGTGCTACTGGGGATAAGCTCAAAAAAACACGCCTATAATCTTACCACTTGGTGGTGTGGAAAAAGATTAGAACAATTCATTTCAATTAACATATGTATAAAAACTCTGAATATTGAAATCTTGACATTTTCGAAATATTTATGCTTAAGTTTTCGAGTTTCGTAATATATTTACTATATAACAGAGTTGTAATTATATGAGAGTCTATATTGAGGGATTTACATTTTACGAATTCAATACATTTTACGAAAACAATACTAATTAAGCATAGACGGCAATTCTTTTCATTTTCTTGAGAGCTTTCGCAATTTTATTATATGCACTACGGTAACGCTGACCAATTTTTTCTTTCACACAACTAAAGGGAATTTTTCTGAAGATAGAGTGAGATAAAGACGTCCTATCTTCACTGTACTGCACATTCGATTTGGATGAAGTATTGTTGTTATTTGCTGAGGGATATTTTGCTACTCTAGATACCCAGCAGTCAATAAAACACAGCTTATATTAGATGATTAGATATTGGTGATAATGTTAAAATTGTATCATCCTTAAATAGTAACAAATTTAAGTTCAAGTTCAATTTTTAACACTTTTTGCAATTTAAATAATTATTATAATTAATTAATTTAATGTTGATAAAATTTAAAGAAATTTTGAAATGAAGTCAATAATTTTTTTTTTTAATTTACCATATTATAATGGCATTCAAAAACCACTCCGTTTTGACTTAAAATAATTTTTAATTTGATGGTTTTCCATGATTTGTGTTACATATTTTGGCTTTGATTTTTACCAACTGATAACATGAACTGAACCCACCAAAAATAATTTATAAACGAACTGTTTTCAACTTTTAAAAGTGTCAAATTATAAATATAACACGTTGCTTAAGCTTTTTTCTCCTGTTTTTCTTTTGTTTTTTAAAAACATTCTTTTGAGTCATATGGAGTCAATTGTAAAATATTTAGTTTAATGATTTTCTACACTTTTTCTAATAAATATAATTTCAAGTGCCAAATTCAAAAAAAACAAAACAAACAATATTATGACAAAATTTCAAATATTAATTGACGTACAATATGATGACAAATTCTTAAATACCTATTTCCTCACGCCATCACTTTCGAAATGTAGCACCAATATTTATTTTTATAATTATTTGAATGGAAATTATTTCAAAATTGTTAAAAATACTTTCGACTTTAAGACGCCTAGCTGATGATGATGACTTCCATTCCCCTTGCTTGTCTTTTCTTCCAGCAAAAAAAAAAATAAAAAAAAAGAAAAACATTTTTCCGGCAAGATTTCAAAACTATGTCAACCAAGACAATTTTTATTTTTATTTTTATTTTTATTTATTTTTAATTACTTTCGTAAAAGAATATTTCAAATACGTATTCAGTTATCATTTTAAAAAATGCATTATATTATTTAAGTTCGAATTAGAGTGGAATGTTTATTTTTGTCCAAATTAATGGTATATACAATATACATATATATATGTATGTATAAATGTATAAGATTTATTATAAATTAACGGTCATGTTATTTAAAATGGCACTCAGCACCATAAAGCAAGACGCCGTAAAAAATTGAAAATCGTGCACTTTGTCTTTCGAGAGAATAGTAGTTTGAACCCATTTGTTTTGCCAAACCGAAGTAGCAGCAGTTTCCTACGGTAATTCTTTGCCGAATCTTTACTAAGGTGTCATTCATGGAGTTAATACATATTGACTTCGAGGAAGATGAACTCCTTAACTGCTTCTAACTTACTCCTATTAAGAGTGACGTTGTGTCCAAGACGGTGGATACATGTTTTTTTGTTTGTTGATACCTATATTTATGTAGGTATTTTGTCTTGTCCTCGTTTTTATTTCCTATTGCGGTAATATCTGACTTATTCCGCTCGAAGACAGACTCTAGTTTTTATGTAGCACCTGTGCTGGTGGTGTAGAGTGAGTGTTCTTACGTTCCATTAGGTACCTACATACTCTCAAATCATTGGGCGTTGAAGTTCCAGGTCTTGTTGTTCCTTGAGGTCTATCATTATCTGAGGCTCCTGGTGTCTCCCTCATAACCGGTTTGTTTTTCGTGTTAGGGAAGTTAATCCGACTCCGACGCAACTCCCTGACCCAAATTACCAGAATTTGGCTTAGGAAAACAGGCCAGATAATCCGTTTCCAGTAATCCACTAGAGAGATGTGAGAACTTCCGTTGGCCCATTTTTTCCATCACTCTGATAAATTGGTACTGGAAATCCTTACTGACCTTAGCTCTTAGTTTTTCAGAGTGGTTCGCGTTAGGTTTCTGTCTTCCATGCTGTTGACTGCACCCCGTTGATTCTTTAAGTTGAATCCGCTGGCGTATGATATTCTTTTGATGGTTTGCCAATGTATTATTTCATTCATTCAGCCATACATTTCTGACAGAGTATTATAGTGTTACTATTTTGGCTATTGGTCAACACTCGCGCTTAACAAGTCTTATCCGGATGGACTAGACCAGTACCCGGTGGTTACCACTTGGAGATAAAATAAGCATAGTTGGTGTGTAGTCACGTGTTACGGCATTGGTCAGCGCCAATGTTGATATCAATCAATGCTTACCAGGATGAAGATTGTACAACACCCTACCGTCAATGGAGGCATGTGCAGTATGCAATTACCATTCAAGTATCGAAGGCTTACTTTTTTGTTTGAAGTTTAAATTTGACGTTAAAAGATATTAAAACAGTTTAGTTACACTAAAAAACGTAGCTTCCTTATATCCCTTGATGCTGTCAAAGTTCAACGATCAAGCGTATTAACAACATATAATTGTCAATTTTGTAAGTCTACAAGAATAGAATGTTTTCAGTGTGAGTTTCAATTCAGTTTTTTTTTCGCGAAGAAGCTTCTTATTTTCAAAAGAACCATATTACAATTTAATTGTTATTTAAACGAATTGATTCATTCAAGGATTTTTTTTCGTCCTTTATGTAGCTTAAACAACTTTAAAAAAAATACTTTTGTCAAACGTGGGTTGTAGAAAAAATGAGGTAGTAAAATTGATTTCTTCAATTTAATACCATTTGTGGGAGTTTAAATAAAAGTGATGAATAAATTTGTCTTTCATACGAAAAAATAATTTCAAAAGTCTTAAATTTCTCATGAAGTCCGGAAGGAGATATTAAACAGAGAAAAAAAGAACAATAAAATAAAATATATATATAATATGTAGATGGAAATTCAATCTGTAAGAAACGCACATATATATACACATCAGAACATGCTCTTCCATAAAATAGAAATAATCATAACCTCCATAGAATTTTGTCATTATAGAAGGAAAGCAAAAAAAGCTTAACTCTTTATAAAATATCTGCAAAAATCCCGAAAAACCCTCTTCTTGGTTTTGTGTGCTGTGACAATGTGTTAATCCCTGATTTTTGTTTGAGGTGGTTACATTTTTTAGCTTCCTCGAATCCCAAACGTGACATCTCTAAGAATCAGGAAAACGGTGATAGTTCCACGACTTTTCACTTAAAAGCGAATTCAATCCCAATGGACAATAAATATGAAATGCGCTTTTCAAAATATACAAAATATCTGAGAATTTTGTCCAAATTCGATCTCAAGATTTCCCTAGTGGCACAGATTTGAGTTTTATGACTATAATCTTACTTAAAGGGTAACATAAAGATACAACTATAATTTCAAAAGACTATTTTGGTAAAAAAATCAAAAATATTAGTAACATATAGGTTTAAATACAAATGTTTTGCTACTAAAATTTTTAATATAACAAAGAAGTAAAACTTCAGTTTCACTGTTACTGATTTTAACATTTACTTTACAAGTTACTCATTTGCAACTACTTTGTTACTTCCATTTTTTCCCATTTCACAAACCAGAACTTAACTAACAAGGAAGTAGCACACTAGTTTTGTAACCAATTTGACATTTACCTTTTGTTACAAATTGAAACCACTTTGTTAATTTCATCCATTGAAAATTTTAATCTTATGTTTGAACCCTGATTTAAAGTAACAAAAAAGTAACTATCATGTAACATATAAACTAATTCATAGCAAAGCAAAATGAAACATATTAATAATAAATTAAAATTAAATATTTCTAAGTTATTTTGAAAGCGCTTGAATTTTACGGGGGGTAAAAAGTTATGTTTTGTGATATAACTGCAAGCGTTTTGAAAATAAAGTTGACCCAAAATTCTATATATGAAAATTATCATCCCAACCCAAATAATCACTCACAGTAGTGATTACTTTATTAATTTGAACATATGTAAAGAGAAAACTGAAAAAGTTGCCAATAATAATAAAACCTTTGAATTTTTGTTTCAATAAAGTAACAAAAAATTACTTGTGTTTTTCAATATTTTTAGAAATATTTTTATAGCTTTGTTACTACTTTGCAACAAAAATTTAGTAACAAAACTGGAGAATTTTCTCGCTTTTTTGGTAACAAAGCAGTCATTATGACTGATTTGCCATCACTATGTTATATTCCATCAGTCACAAGAGAGTTGTTTTAATTCAATTGCTACTAGCTGTGCCACTTGGAATACAAAATTTAAAATAAATCAGAATGGTTTTTTTTTTTAACTTCTCAGAAGGAGTTATTGTAATCGGTCCGATTTGCAAAAATTTCAAGGTTCCTAGAATCTAAATCCGTCATTTCTAAAAAGATGTCTGTATATTTATAGGTGTGTACGTATACGTACGTTCGTTAGGTCGGGATACCTTTTTGCTTCCACGGTATATCAAGAACGAGAAGAAATATCGAATCCAACTAAATTTTGATCGACACGTTATAACTTCAAAAGATGCAGAGAGGACTTTTATAAAAATTTGTCAAGCGGTTTTTTCACTATAGCAGTAAAAAAAAATTACATTTTGGTTGGTCGCAAATATTTCAGGAACGGATAAAGCTATTGATTTCAAATAAAATTATTGTGTACATTGGGTTTGGGTCATAAAACTTTGGTATGAATTTGGAAAAATTTGAACATATGTTACAATTATTTTTATAAAATTGAAAAACTAAAAAAAAATCGGCACTCAAATATACAATGAAGGAAAAATGATATTATTTTTCAAAACAATTTTTAACTATGTGAAATGACGGTTTTGACATCTGTTATAATTTTGAAAAAAAAAAACAACTGACAGTTTTTTTGCAAAAAATAAAAAAGTACAAACAGTTGTACCAAAAATTTGTAAAAAATGTTTTTTGACTCGAATATCTCGAGATCTGGCAACGATATTGACTTAAAATTTATTTCATATTATACGTAATACAATTTTTAGTAAATATGTAGTACATTTTTGACAAATATCGAATTGACAATTTAAAAAAATAAATAAAGAACTCCAAAAAGTTTTACAAAAAATTAGGAAAAAGAAATTTCTTAAGCCTGAACCTAATTTTGTTGTTATATAAATATCGAGATACAAATTCAAATGAATTTGAATTGACAAAATTTGTTAAACAGTAAGGGGACATTTGATGCCTTTCCTGACTCAAAAATTTCAATAAAAGCCAAAGACTTACAGTTAATTGACTGCAGTTAAAAGACTTATTTTCAATATTATCCAAACCGTTAAAGTACTGAGGACTTTGCAATGACTAAAATACTATGGAACCAGTCAACTGGACAATCAGAGTATTGAAAATGACTGCTGACTGTAGTAATATAGTTAAAGTCTTTTAGTACGTTAAAAGACTGTTGCAAAGCGGTATTTTTATTCAATTGACTAAAGTAGGTATCCAAAAGACTGCAGTCTTAACAGCTGTGGTCGCACCCAGCCACTTTTTTTTACTACAAATAAAAGAATAATTGGCATCATTAAAAATGCCATAAATGTAGATTGAGCTTAAAGAAGAAGAAAAGGATGGATTGGGGTACCTTCAACCCCTTGGTAAAAAAAACATTTTTAAATGTTCTTTTTTAAGAAAGTGTCATTTTTCGACTGTGTTGATGAAATTCGAAAAGTCAAGCCAAAAATCTATCACACTATCTATATCTATCCAATTTGGGATTACAAATTACCAAAGTCATTGACCCCAACTAAAATAGTCAAGATGTCGACGAAATCACGACGAAATTTTGGAACATTTGATTGATTAGCCCACGATCCCAAGTTTTGGACTCTTTAAATCAAAAATAACAAACCACGGATTGATTTTCTTTAATTAAAAATTGAAAATTCTCTGTATATTCAATAAATGGTAAAAACTCGGATTAAAGTTCTTAACTAAGTTCTATACTGATCTTAAATTTAGTGAATGTGCTTAGACTTCAAGTTGAATTGAGATCTTGAATCATCGTTACACCTACCCACTTAATATCAGACTTACATATAAGGTTTTTTACTTATATATATTTTATAATCAAAATTTATGTTAATTCAATGAATTCACATCAAGAAACCATTTTTTTTTTTGCTGTTGTTGTTCAGTCATGATCACCGAACAAGGCCATTCCACTTTTTTTTTCTCAATTTCCTAAACTCATCACAACCACTTAACAAAATGATCATTATAGGTTGGTGCCAAAGAACGAACAAAACGCCTCTTCAAAGTTGCACTTCCAGACGCGACGTAGCCAACACAAAATAATAATACATATACATACATACATTACATACATACTTACATAAATATATGAGTATAATTCAATTAAGGGTAGGCGAGACCCCGGATCTATATAAACCACTGATCATCGCATACAAACAAATTTCCCACACCCTCGTTTATGAAGTTTAAATTTAAATACCGAGTTGGATCCACGACCTCTGCTGCTAGCCGGTGCGACTGCGGTGGTGGCGGCTGCGGAGAGGTGTGATGGTGGTGTTCACCCAATGATCTTGGCTAATTGAACTAGCATCCGTAGCACCGGGGCACCCTGACACCACCGTAAAATTGCGTTTTTTTTTTTGCATAATCGGATGCAGAGCAAATTCGCAATCGAAAATGGTGCTCTAGACACATCCGCTTTAACCCAAAGATCGAGGTGAGAAATTGCATGCGAATGCGATCGGGGGCGTTTCTCTTTTCTGTGCCAATGTTTGGATGCCCCTCTCTGTCTCTCTGTATGATCATCAATTGAAATTGGGACATAAACAGAAGACACCACCTGTCTTACATACATATATATACAAGGTCATGGTCAGTGGCGTGCGCCACCATACCACGCAGTCATCGCCACGGAATAGCCATACCGCGGCCTGTCGGCCGTGTGGGTGCAAAGTGGCAAGACGAAAACACTGGGCGGACAGATTGGCGCTTCGCCCCCTTAAATTCTGCAAAAGCGATCAAGTGTCGCGTGGCATCCATCCCCCAGATGACACACGTCCGTCCGTATTCCGCTTCGTCGTCGTCATCGTCTTCGTCGTTGTCGTCGTCGGGTTGCCTAAGTGAGAAAAACGAATCTGGATGTTTTCCAATGGAAGTCCGTCCAAAGTGTCGTGTGGCAGGCAGTTGTGGTGTTTTTACGTCCTCCGCAAAAACATTTCCGAATGTGCGAAGTGTGCGGATCTAAGAACTTGCAAATAATATCGGTTGCCGTTGCCGTTGCCGCTGATGTTGGGTTAAGAGACTTCAGAGCCAAAGTCGCCTCCTCAAAAATTCATTTTTCGATATTTTTCCTTCCTTCAATGTATTTTTGTATGTATGTAGGCAAAGAAGTGGTTTTCACTTCGAGTTCTGTTCGATTTTTTAATTTTGTTTATTTATTTAATTTTTTTTTTTGTTTTTTTTTTTTTTGTAAATTTTCTGTGTGTGGCAGGGCAGGGAATTTATTTGTTATTCACGTCACTTTTTACGGTTTCATGCCTCCGTGCTGTCAAATCGGTGGTTGAAGTAATTTTCGATTTTTCGGTTTATTTTGATTATTTGACATTTTTTTTTTCTTTCAATTTTTTTGTTTTTTGTTTTTTGATTTTATTTATTTTGTGCTTTGTTTGCTTGCATTTCGAAGTGGAATGAGCGTTTTTGTGTTGGCGGTTAGCGACGCCACGTCCACCCGATTACAGTACACAGACAGGCTCTTTTGGTTTTTTTTTTCTTTTTTTGATTTTATTTTTTATTTACTCGTATTATTTTTAGTTTTGTGGTATAAGCCATTTCGTAGTGCAGCAGGCAATTTAGTTGCGCGGCCTACTTGCGAACATAAATTATGTCGAATAAATTTGTCGTTTGTCGTTGGCCATGTGGCTGTCGCTTGGATAAGTTTTAAATTATTTTTTTTTTTTGGTAAATCAAATATTTAGTTTTTTATTTAAGTTCTATATGTATGTATGTATGTAGGTACTGTATATAAGTTTTAAGATTGAGGTTGGTTAAGAACGTTTTCAAGCGAGAACTCCAGCAGGTTCATGCTGCTTGGCAGGCTTCATTTATAATGGTGGAAAGACTTTTTTCTGAGTCTGATAACTGCAAGTAGGTATACAGGTTAAAATTTAATCGATGGAAAATTTTTCGTACAAATGGGAAAATCCTATACAGTATTTTTAGAAAAAGCTTAAATTTTTGTTTGTTTATTTAAATTTGTTTTTTATAATTTTTTCTTTGATTTTCTTCGTTTTTATTTGGATACAATTAAAGATTTTAATTTTATTTCAGATTTGACAGGTGTATTTCTAGTTTTATATTTTAAATTCAACATTTTTTATTTTTTAAAAATAAAATCGTCAATGAAATTTTGGAGACTTAATTTTTAATCAATTTTGTAAATAGCATTTGACAGCAAAAAAATATATCTCAAATAAAGGATACTTTAACTTAACTACGTTCCAATGGAAGTCATTGCATTTGATCAAATTTGTTGTATTAAAATCTTTGACAAATTTAGCAATATTTATAGTCCTTAAGATCTCAATCTCAATGCTTTGAGTAAAAAAATGTCAATTTAATATTCATCAACATTTTATCATTTAGTTATTGACAAATGTTTTATAATGAAAATAAAATACATTTTATGTCAATATCATTGCTTGTGATGATATTTAAGCCGAAAAATAATTCTTGACACATTTGGGTAAATTTAAGTTTTTGATTTTTATTTTGCGAGAAAAAATAGTCCCTTCAATATTTGTCAAAAATATACCTACCTTATGTTGACAGTCGTATTAAGCAAATTTTAAATTTAAAGTTAAAATGATTGACCACTCTCGACATCTATTTAAGTCAAGAAACAACTTTTGACATTTTTTGGTAAATTTTTGTTTGAAGTTTTTATTTTTTGTAAAAAAAAACTGTCCATTTGATGTCAAAATTGTAGTTCTATTTTGTATGAACTTAAATAAATTCAACATCGTCAAAAACATTTTGTACCAACTTTTGAAAGAATCTTTTGTAGTTTTCTATTATTTTTTGTTAATCTGTCAAATGAATTTTTTCCAAAATTTCACCAGATGTCAAAGATATCATTTCACATTATGGAAAATTATTTTGAACATATGTAATATCGTTCTTCCTTCATTGTATACTTGGGCGCCAAAATTTTTTTTCTGTTTTTCAATTCAAAAAAAAAAAAACGGTATGATGAACAAATTTATACCAATTTTTTTTTCCTAAAAACCACTTGAACAATTTTTATGTAAGTCCTTTTTGCATCTTTTGAAGTTATAACTTGTCGAAAAAATTCAATTGGAGTCGATATCTTTACTTATTCTTGAAATACCGTGGACTAAAAAAGGTTTCTCGAACCTAAGAACGTATACAAACGTGCGTACACACAAACACACAGACATCTCTCTAAAAATAACCAACCTAGATTATAGGGACCTTGAAACGTCTAGATTTGTCAAAAAATTCAATTTGACTAATCGAAACCGATTACAATAGCTCCCTATGGGAAGTTAAAAATCAGGATACGTTTTCTTAAAATGATTAGTGTGTTCGCAAGGTCCAAAAGTTTCTTTAACACGAGCACAAGACCATTAGATCATCATCCTCATCGGTTCGACAATCGGGATCTGGTCCTGCCCTCATTTATCGACTCTATCCAGTTGCACACCCCAAGGTTTCGGGCGTTCTCTTCTACCTCATCTCCCCAGCAGCGTAAGCATGGACTGCCAAGCTGCATTCTACCATAAAATATACTACAAGGAACTTTCCGATCTGGTTCCTATATTAGATCATTAGATACATGCATACAAAAACTATAAATGTTCGTTTTAAACATCAACTTGATTCTAAGATTATGTTCTCCATCAATAGATGAAATTGATGGTGGTGTTCAAAAGTTAATTTGAAGAAAAAAAAAATACGTATACGCCTGAGTGTACGTTAATGATTTATCTTATTTTTTAAGGATTTCCCTGGCGGATAGTGCTATGATTGATCTTTACTTCCTTGATGGCTTATTAACACTTTAAATAAAAAATAAATTCTTTAAGAAAGCTTTTTCTAAGCAAAGTTAAAATTGAAACAAAAAAAATAGTTTCACATTATTCAAAAATTAAATTCAAAATCATTAAATCCATTTCCTTTGTTTGTACTTTTTAAATTAATTTTTTTCTTCTAATCAACCCGTTTTCGAAAAAATTCCATATTATCGAAAATATTGAAATGTAATTTTGTATTTTGTGTAATTTTAAGGGACCATTTTTGACATGATAAACCTTTTTTACAATATTTTATGATAAGAACCCTAAAAAAAAAACAAATATGTATTTCTTACCCATGTCAATAAAATTTAATTATATTTCCAAACACATGAAGTTTTGTCAAGGAAAAATTTAAATTCCCAGATTTTTGACATATTATGTACATACCTACATAAGTAGATGCACGAGCGTAGGCAGGATCAAACACACACATACATATTTATGTTTTCCTCATATAAAATAAAAATTAAATTTTATTATAAAAGTTTCAATAAATCGTAATTTTTTTTTTGTATTTTCCAGGTAAGGATTATTCTCTCAATAAATTATCCAAAATAAGCCATTGACAAAAATTATTCAAGTAAGTTTTTTTTATCTCTCTCTTATTTGTAATCTCATACTTTTAAAATTCACATGAAAAAAAAAACTTCTTTTTTTTCGTGACCATGAAAAACTTTTCATGCATTTTTGTCGATATTTTTTTTTTTAACTATATTATTTGTCATTGAATGACTTGCCAAAAGTGCACAAGAGAGCATTTAAGCTGTAAACCCCCTTCCCTCAATCTCCCATTGCCAACGAGTATGAAGATCAAGTTCATGACTGCACCACTAAAAAAAACATTCAACCCCTTTTAAAAGTTCCCTATCTAGAGCTGCACAACCTCCAACCATGAATATTCAAAGTCAAGTTTACTATATACGATTTTTTATATATCAATAGACTTTCTCTTTGACAAGACCATCGAGCTGTACTCGAAACCCCTTTCCATATAAATACAATCACCCTTACCCCCTTACCCCTCCTCCATCTACCCTCATACTTCACCCCACAAATTCAGCACGAAAAATCGATCGAGCTCCAAGTTGCTATAATAATCATCAAATACACACACACAAAAGCAATCTGCTCCCCTTTTTCTTCCGAAGGTGGATTTTCGAAAAATGAAAACAACAACCCCTACGCCCCAGCCAAGGCAAGGGGTTCTCGGAAAATGGTATTATTATTGAAAAACCAAGAACCCATGTTAGGGAAGGAGAAAAATGTATCTGCCGGCCGGCCGGTGGAAAAGTGGCTGCGGACGGGAGTAAGGGGGTGGGTTACGACAACAAGCGTAAAATTTGCCATTTTATGAATGAAACGGTACTTTTCCACTCTGCTCCAACCACTTCCCCCGACCCGTATAACCTGGTTAACATGGTTATGATGGTATCCCCGAGTGTGCTTGGGTAGTTACTCTTGTCTCTCTTGACAACAGGTGGGTGGCTGATTGGGTGTTCCACCGCACCGTCCTTTTTGTTCGGTGCCTAGCACGTTTCCTGGAAACACTTCTATGTATGTGTGTATGTGTTACTTCGACAAAAAGGAAGAACAAAAATGACCTGTAGAAATACATACTTGTCTGCCTCTCTGTCACACTCGCACTTCGTCATCGTCATTGACGATTGACGAGAAAAAAAAAAAAAAACTCAACTTGAGCTACTATTTTTATGAATGAAAATACGCCACAGTGCTTTTTGCTGGTAACATAGGAGAATGACAGTACGTAACGAATTTTTACCCACGACATTGTTTGCGTATTTGGAAACAGTCTATGGACAAGGGTGGGAATTTTGTCTTCCCTTTTTTTTTTGACACACTATACGCCATCACATTATGAACCTCGGCGAGTCGAGCCGAGCCGGTTGCAAATTGAAGAGTTAATGGAAGAAAATTGATATCGTCAGAAGCGGACGGAAATTGGCAATGAAATGGTTTTTTTTTTACAATTTTTATCACAGTGTTAGTTGCCATGATGAAAATGTTTGAGTGACGTCAGTTAGATTGTATCTTTATGTAAATATATTAGAATTAGATAGTTGTGGCCTTTAAGCTTTGCGATGTCCGTGAATTGGAATGCGTACGTAGTATAATAATGTTGAGTGATAATATACGTTATGAATTTGATTAATAGGTATGATTAATAGTATAGTTTAATTTTTAGGTACAAAAACATCTTTTTGACGGCTGTCACTTGATTTGTGCTCAGTTTGATGGTTTGCCATTTCCTAACAAATATATTTTCTGCCGAAATAATGGTTTGCTCCGTGCAAAATCCATCTCGTGCCAGAATTGAAGCCAAACGACGTAGCACGTTCGGTGAATGGGCCCAAAACGAGATGGCCACCGATCCCGAATGTTTTCAGTTTTGGTTGAATGGATACTTTAATAAGCAATATTAATTTATTGAAGGAAACTTTTGGTAAACGCTTTTGACTATTTATTGTGGGGTTATGTGAAGTCGCTTGTCTACGCAGATAAGCCCAAGCGAGACTATTGATGCCTTGGAAGAGAAAATTCGACGCGTTATTTGCCCCAATCACTGCAAAAAGTGGACGAAAATTGAGCCTCTCGTCTCTTTCGGCAATGAAAAACTCTATCAGTCAAATGGCCAGCCGGAACAACAGTTACAGTACTATACCCTTTTTAAGAAATTTTCAATAACCAATTCGCACGTTTGTATCTGTGTCCTCAGTTACTTAGTGAATTCCACCTTATCGTTTACATGGCCTATCAAGGTTTTAAATTACAAGATCTCTGTAGCCAATTACAATCACCTCCTCGAGAAATAACACGACCAGTAAACTTCTCAAAATAGGGATGGTCATCCAAAATCAAATAGGCGCTATTCTTTTTTAGCTCCGAGTGGGGCACTGAGCGGGGCACCGAGCGGGGCACAGAGCGCTCAGACCTCGCTCCGAACTAAACGTAACCTGAGCGCTCCGAGCTAATTAAGAAACACATTTGAGCACTGAACTGCCAAAAGCAGTCTGTCTCCGTCCTACCAAATGAACAAAAAAGTGACATAACCGCTCTCATCTTTTTACTCCATTCGCTCGGTAATTTTTTATCGAGCGAGCTCGGAGATAAAAAAGAAACACAATCTTTTTGCTCCGAGCACTCAGAGCTAAAAAAATAACACAGTTCTTTTTTTGACAGTTCGGTGCCCTGCTCGGAGTTAAAAAAAATTAAAACGCCTAATATCTTCTAATTTCTGTAAAAATAAACCCACAGCCCTATTTTTGAATAAGTAAGATCCAATCACACTGCCAGTCCAAAAACCGGATGATTTTGTTATGAAAATCCGGATCAATTTTGACGCATTTCAAACAAACGAAGTTCGAAAGACTTGGGACAATATTTTTGAAGTGAATTTTAACAATTTCAATTAATTCTCAAAACGTGTATCGATGACAGCTTCAAAAAGTGACAGCTGCCAAATAGGTGGCTATTCAGTATGAAACCTCCTATTGGAAAACCCTTTACATCCTTCAAAAGTTGTTGGTACATATTGCAGCTCATTGACACTTTATCCTTATATAATTAATCAAAAAATAGTCAATTTGACAGATAGAAACAATAACAATATGAATTCTATCAATTGTCAAAAATGAGAAAACCTATTTTTTTTTTTATTTCACGAATGTCATTCCTGTTCCTGTATTTGGATCTAAAACATAATTTTGAACTGTTGTGAAATAAGCAAATAAAATTAATTATGTGAGTAAGTCATACGTTTACGTTAACGTTAATACAAACAAATTGATAACAACATTGCAACTATGGCCCTTATCATAATCCATCATTCATTGATATACTTATACATACAAACAATTGAATACATCGTTTGATATTATTTACCGAATGTTTACGTGAAAAAAACAATGACTTTGCTTTCACTTTAATTCGAAATTAAAAATGACATAACAACATTTTTATCACACCAATACAGAAAATAAAATAAATATATGTAAAAAAAATTACGTATCCACACATACTTACATGTATTTTATATATCAACAAATTATAAAGGATCAATATTCGAGTTCGAGTAATTTTATTTTTTATTGACGTTATAGACGCGTTAGCTTTTTAGCTGTCATAAAATATATGACTATGCAGACGATTTTAATTTATTATGGGACTATCCGGGTTAGAAAAATAAACAAAAAAAAAAAAACAAAAATGACAACGAGTTATCGTGCAAATGATGAAAACCCGGTTACATTTTTTGCTATGAATTACGTCAAATCTATTTTTTTATTTGATGACTGATTTGAAAGAGTACCTATACATTTGTATAATATGCTTTCACGTTCCCAGACAGTGATTGGAATTTCGAAATCCTGTACGTCGGTCGCCGCCATTTAAGGGTATTAACTATTGCTTGTAATAAATTTTGTCTATATTTAAGTAAATAAATGGCATGTTTTGAGTTCGTGAGAATTGAACTCGAGTTTTAAAATAAATTCGATATCTAGGAAGCAATGGACATTATTGGAAACTTAAGTTCAGAAATACCAATTAGCTCGGAATTTCGCAGTGCTTCATGCAGCTACATTACATCAAACTGAATGTTAATATAACTGTCAGACATAAAAGACCGAGATCCTTGATTTTTTCAACTGTTTGTAAAGGACTATTATGTAGAAGTTAGAGACGGGGGATTTTTTTGATGCGTTTACGGAAAAAGATCATCGTCTTGCCAATGTTGAGCTCTAAGCAATTGTTAGTACACCAGGTTGAAAAATTGTAGAGATCTGTGTGGAGGAGAGACATATCTTCCACGTGCCGCACTGATTATAAACAGTTTAGTATCAACATGGCAATGTCGTTTATTGTAACGATAAAGAGAAGAGGGCCTAAATGGCAACCCTGGGGGACACCGGAGGTCGCTAAAATAGGGTTGGAGAGTGCGGATCTGAAACGGACACAATATTTACGACTCTCTAAGTACGACGTAATCCATTTTAGGAAAAGAGGTTCAAAAACTAAGGAGAAATTTTATCAAAAGCTTTGCTGAACTCTGGTAGAGACCATATGAACTTCATTCCCGCTTTTTAAGGCTCTTAGAATGAATAAAACGAATTCAAGAAGGTTGGTGGTGGTGGATCTATTTTTTTAAGAAACCATGTTGAGCAGGGGTAATAAGAGACTTAGGAATTCATACAAAATGCTTTCAAAGATTTTTAGGAGGATCTGTGAAAGTTTAGCAATTGATCGGTTGTTTTTCACCTCACCTTTGGGCCTTTTTTAGTGTAATGAAAGAGAAAGTTTTTCAAATCTTGGGAAAACTTCCTTGAGATAATGATAAGTTGAAAATTATTGATAGAGGAATTGAAAGCGCAGAAGAACATTCTTTGAGAAAAATACCGGGGAGGTCATCAGGGCCTGGAGTGAACTCTGCATTAAGTTGAGAAAATTTATATTCAATGGCTGATGGAGCAATGCGGTCGGGTAAGAATAGACCCAGCGAGTACTTCGGTAAATACTCAAAATATGTCCAGTTTGGATTAAAAGAGTCTTTGGAAAATGAGTTTCTGAAATATGATGCAAAGTAGTTTGCTTTAGTAAGGTTATCATTGGAGGTATCATTGTTGAAGAAATGGTACCCGTCGAATTTTCTTTTGCAATTAACGAACTGAAAGAAAGATTTGGCATCATTCAGGTTAAATTGGGGTTTGTGTAAATATTGTTGGTAGAGAAAACTGTAGAGTTCGTTGAATGGATGGTATGCCTTATAAAGCCTTCTTACTGGACATGAAATGAAAATACACTTTAACATCCTAGGATTGAAAAAATAGCATTCTTTTAGTTCTGCAATGCGCTTGAGGGTATACACTTGACCTGAACTATCCTCTATTTAAAACCCTCAGCAACTTAAGTTCCCGAAAGTATACTTTTATGGAAAAAATTTCATCAAAGATTTCATTGTCACAGTGAATTGCTAATCTATTAATTTATAAAACGCTATACAAGAGTGATCTCAAGTCCTATAGCTTAAAACCACATCCGGTATGATAATATTGACACATTTAGACAGTCTGTTTATAACCCGTTCAAAGGTCTAAGCGATGCTTGCAAGAAGTCTTATCGACTGGAAATTAGTCAAATCAATTGAAATTGCCTGTCAAGTATTAATGTCGTGCGATGTATCATCTGTCATAAAGGTACTTATTTCATCAACTAAACTGAACCCTCAACTCCCTAGGATGATTTGGCAAGACAAGCTTCAATGACAGCCTATTTGACGTCAAATTTCGGAGACCTCTATTTAGATTGGAGATTCTAAGAAGAACTTGGTATACCGTATGTCAGCTCGAGAAAATATATTTTTGCTTTATACCTGTTATCCTACTAATATGTTTGTCTCTCAAAAACACAGAACCACTGAATGGATTTTGATGAAATGGCATAAAGATAAATTAAAGTCTGGAATAGCAAAAAGGCTGCTTTTTATCCCTGTAAAATGTAGGTATAGTTACCGTAGGATTGATATCCTTTGATTTTCCAATCACGCCAGAATTGCTGAACGGATTTGGATGAAATTTGATACATAGATATTATAAGCAGAATTTTGATTAAACTCAAAAACTACTACTAATGTGATATGCTTTTCTATTATTATCTATCATTCCCGTGCGATGCCAGAACGAGCCGCTTGTTGTTCATAAACCAAAACCAAAATGTTTTACGGAATTTTAAGCGCTCATAAAATCACTTATTTTAACATTTCAAATATTCAAAATTCCGACATCAGACTCCATATGAATAATATGTTTTTAAAAATTCCAAAGTTTATTTTTTTTTCAATTTTTTGTACGATCGTTCTCATAACTGTCTGCTTGAAATGTCATTTCACTTCATCTGACATACTGATCTCCCACTAAGGAAATATTATAGAACGACAACTTATACATATGAGGGAGTTACACTCTAATTTAATGTTCTTTCCGTGTACCGAGTACATCACGCTGCCACGCAATTTGCAATCACATCTTAATTAAACCAAGATTCGCGCTCGACACACATACAGAGAAAAAAAAAAGAAATAAATACTTAGTCGTACTCTATCAACCTGCTGCATGCGTTACAAGATGATTTCGCTGTGGAAACCCCCATAAATATACCCGAAGACGGTACTTGATGTAGGTACCCGTTCCACGTTCCAACAGCAGCAGCTGCTGCCACTGCCAAAGTGACACTCTTTTAAAATTCCATGTTAGGGGTTTCCTTGATCTGCTCTATATAGTCGATATGTATTTACTTTTTAATAGCCATGCATAGCTGATGTTAAGTTGAATATTGTGCAATTAAATGCCTGCGGGACAGCTCCAGCTCCAGCGCTAGTGTAGTGTCCCAACGTGAGCTTCTTGTCCGGACAGCAATGTTGTTGTCCATGTTCCCAGAAATCGCTTTTAATAACGCACAAGTCGAAACTTTGAGCGAAACCAATCTAGGCGCAACCTAATAGCCTGGAACAAGCTTAGGTGATCACCTACTCCATACTCGGGGCATATAAGCGAAGATGAGCCGGTGTAATCTTCGTGCAAAAACAAGTGCTCTTAACACGATGGACATAAGTCAACACGGTCGAACATCGTTTTGGGCGGGGGGTAATGCCGCTGCTGCTTCTCACAGCTCCTAACACCACCCGGCTGTATGGTGGTGGTGGTGGTGGCGGTCGGTATGGGACCCATAAAACTTGACTGGGAATAGTGTGATTCGCATGTGTACACTGCCGGCAGTTGATGACCCCACTGCGTGTGTGCTGGGACGGACAAGGGAGTTCGGTTTTTGGTTTTTGGTGCTTGGCGCTGGTGCTAGTGCCGGTGCGCTTTTTCGAATATGAATCTATCTCGTGAACGTCTGACGTCTAATGCTGCACATAGACCAGTCCAAATGGCACACGGTGACTTTTTTGTCCTTTTTTCCAGAGAGATGTGGTGTCGCATGAGGAGTCACAGCACAATCATCGCGCCTTTATGGGACTCGTTGTGGAGTACAGCAATTCTATTATACCAATGAGTTCCATCATGTTTGTGGCTCTGGCTAGCACCATCCAGCTTGGCTAAGCTGCAGTGTCCTATCCCATCAGAGAGGCAGAGACCTCATGCGGCGAACGAAATGTTTTCATGACATCATAATTCGCCAGTTTATCATTTTCATTTGTGAGGATGCGTATAAGCATGTGACGCCTACGTCGCTGTAGCCGTGTCGCCGTCGCCGTCACTGCAATCAAATGATGGACTACCTAAACGGCATCACAAAAATGCTCCACTAAATCACTGCCAAACGAGACAACGGGCGACACCGACGGACGACGCAACGAATTTTCATGTTTCCAAGAGTGGAAAATTGTTCAGGAAAAGTTTCAATTTTTTTATTAATTTTGTTGTTGCATTTTGTTTTAATTCATTTTGGCCATCAACCGATCATCTGCGATCATGCAGAAGGACAGAGTAAGAGGATTTCACCAAGATTAATGTTAGTTTTTTTTTATTTTTCATTTGTCACTTGACAGAGGGGGTTTGGGGGATGGCTAAGAGACCAATGGAAGACACTTTTGCTAGCTGTGTAAGTTGTACCCGGTCTAAGAACACTCACGATTAAGTGAGATTATGCGCGTGCAATTAGAAGTATCTGTTAGACGGGTATTTGATGGGGGGATGATATATGTATTTTTTTGTTGCAGCGTAATCCGCACTTTTATGAGGCATTGACATTAACATCGGAGGCGCCAGGGTTATTAATCAAGCTTAGGTATTTAAGATGGTATATTGTGTTGTGGTATAGAGAAGTGAGAGGAAAATCCGTAGGTAATAGTAATTTTTTTTTTTTGTTTTTATTGTTTGTCTTTTATTGGATTTTATGCGCGATGAAGATACGATGAAGGGTATATCAAACTTAAGACTTTGTTAAGGTTTTTTTTATAGTTCTTATTTTTTTAATGTTGAAACAAAGAGATAGTTTTTTTCCTTGTAAATTCAAAATTATCAATTATCGAAGAATGTAAATGTGATATAATACTGAATTTGATGATATAAAGTTTAAATAAGGGTTAAATAAACAAAAGTGACAGTATTGCAAAAGATTTGACAGATATTAGAATATTTGTTCGCAGTTGCAGATTCTTCTGTCATACATTTTTTAGTCAAAGACAAGTTACTGTTTATGATAAAAACTTACAGTGAGAATGCTCCGAGTCAGTATTGAGTTCACATCATTTTAATAGTTGTGTTTTATTCACTGCTGTATATAAGTAGTGCAGTATTCAAGTGAATAAAACGATCAAACTCACTTTACATTATATCACCACCACAGCTGTCATTGTTTTTGCTGGCTTCTTCACCAACAATCAAATTGTCGTTGTTTACCGAGAGAAATTTGTCTTCGTTAGCTACCCAGCAGTGAATAAAACACAGGAGACATCGTAGTGGAACCGCAATCCATGCTGAGAATATATGGAGGGAACACTTCTCCAAACACTGTATAAATGCCGACGACGTATTGAATTATGTTATTAGGGAAGAAGCACCATTCGATTTAGATTCCGCCCACCCGACATAGACGAAGTGAAGAAACAGTTCGTGAACATCCTAATAGGTCCATTTCAGTGTGGCTTTTCATCGATGTCAAGACCGCGTAGATGACAACATTTATGTGGAAGAACTTTACAGTGCAATGTCTAGTTTTAAAAAACTTTTCCATTTGTGTAGACATCTCTATTAAAGTCCAAACCAGATTTCATCTATACATTTGATCCTACAAAAGGATTTAGTTGCTTTTGTCCTGTCGTATTGTCATGCGACTTCTTCACCTCAGTTCCGGTAGGAAAAAGTCAAAAAATCCGTCCACTATATCTCCGATACAGGGAGGAGACATTGAGTCAACTTTTCTATGGCTAAAGCTGACTAAGGACGCATTTTGGTTGAGCCCCAGTTCTGTCCCGGACTGTAGTCTGTAGCACCACCTTAAATAAGTAAAGTAAGTCAATTTTCAACTTGAACTGTCCACATTTAGGCAGATCATATTGAAAGCATCTCTTCTTATTTCGATCTTACTTTATCTCAAAAATAAGTAGTTCTTAACTAATTGAATTCAGGAACTTTGAATCCAATATCAGGGGTTCCTTAAGGAAGTCATTTGAGGCCACTTCTTTTTATCTTACAATTAGTTATTTATGATGTGATTTTTTTTAGCAACATTCAAATACGGTCAGAAATTCAGTATTTCAATAAAAATTCCAGAAGTTTCTTAAAAACAATTCTGATAAAATTGTCTGCAGTTTAAAAGATCATGAATAAAATTACTTATAATCAACATCTTGCAGTGTCTTATCAATTAGCTATATTATTAATTTGAACAGATTATATTAAAAATAAAACTTAACTTTTGTTTATTTATCCAACTGGAATATAGAACGAAGAATAAAAATAAATATTATGTATGTTAAATGCCGATTAATGAACGCCCAATTTTTACCCACTTGTTTTTTCTCCATTCATTATTTTTATGTATAGATGCATTAGATCATCCAGAAAATAATTATTAATTTACAATTTATGTAAATCAATTCTTTCAAATTTCACTGACAAAAATTAATATCAACAATCAACTTTCATATCATTCTCTAATTTTAGTGACGAATCATTAAAATGATATTAATTTCTAATTTACCTAATTTGGACTTCGGTATTTGGTATTCACATTGAAAATTGGAATTTTGTGGTCACATGCTAATGATATCTTTATTTTCAACACATAATAACGCACCTTATTAGATTCGTTGAAAATTAAGACTTTTGTGATAAATAAATGAATAAAATAATAATTCTAACTTTAAATTCTCCTCAATTAAGAACAATCATCGAGTTAGATTTTAACTTATTGTTCTAAATAAGTTATTTTTGTATAATTTTACAATTTAATTGAAAATTTTCAAATGAAGAAACGAAAAGAGTATAATTAATAAATATACAGAGGTGTTGAAATACCAAATTAAAAAATTATTTAAGATCTGTGAACTGGGATTATGTGAACTAAAAGACAGCTAAAGAAATGGAGTCTATACCCACTCAGTAGTTAAGCAATTGTTTCGATTTTCTTGACTAATAAATCGGAAGATGGTATTGGCAAAGTGTGATTTTGACGTGTTGTTGTTACTCAATCGTGTTGAGTCAACTATATGCAGACATTCCATCGTTTGGATTCTTTACTTCATAAGACTGGAACCATAACTCTTGGTTTTGGAGTTAACCACGGTCAGCAAATTGACCCTTCTCAATAATGGAAGACTTCTTTCTTTGGAGAGCAGTGACGAACGACTTGAAATTGTGGGCTTTTACCACAACAATTATTAGACAGTTGGATCCCTTGAGGGGAATATTTGACAGGAATTTAAAAACCAGAGAAAGTCATGTAAAGTTCAATAAAACGGAAGCGAATGTGAATTAACACTGGCAGGAGCCATCACTTGACAGATTATCTGTCAATGTCAATTTCATAACTAAACCATTTTTGACTTTTTTGTAACACTATAGAATATACTATAAGCTATGAAATTTTAAAGTTCTAATAAGATATCGGAAAGTGTTTCATAATTTTGATGATCTTTCAATACTTTAGTCATTTAGTGACGGATTTTTGAAGTGTTTTAATTTTAGATACTAAACGGTTTTCCAATTTTTTGAATTATTGGTTATTTTGAATAGACCGCTATTTCGCCTTTTCGGCAGATGTCAGAAACTACGTCATTAATAAAAATGGAACGATACACGCTTCAACAACGCATTGAAATTATTCGAATTCACTGTGTATATGAAAATTTGTCAGAGACCGTTCGTAAAACTTAAACTAAAACTTTGGGTCGTGTCGTGATGCACCTTGTCGGACCACAATAAAGAAATTGGTGGAAGAATTTAATTTTTTGGGACAAGTTAATGATGTGAAAAATAAAGCCCGTGCAAGTCACTCAAGAACAACTGAGAATATAGCTTCTGTAGCCCAAAGTGCTGATGGAAACCTGAGTTTAACCACTCCTCGTCGTTCTTTGGAACTGGCCATTCCACAATCGTCTAATACATATAAATTACGTGTCACGTTGTTTGTCCGCGATATACTCCTAAACTACTTAACCGATTTTAATCAAATTTTTACACAGTGTGCAGTTTGATCCAACTTGAAAGATAGGATAGCTTACATCTTAATTTATGATCGCAAAATTATTTTATTGCAAATTATTTGTCTATTATTTGACAGTCACAATTATCTGTTAACTCCAAACGATTTTAGCAGATGGCGACATCTGTTGACTGGATTGAGTAAGCTTTCTATTGATGGTGCTATGTCAAACTTCCAAACGTTTCATATAAGCTAAAATTTAATAACATAACCACCACAAGTTTCTGAGGCTAAATCATAGATTAGATCAATGAGTTAATTTGTCAATTCTGGTGCTCGGAAAACCCAAGATCTATTGATCTATCTATCCTCAACTTGCAACTGTTTGGTAAGGTTTATGGTCCGATGGGGTCATTGGACCTTACTTTTTCGAAAATGAGGCTGGAGCAACAGTAACGGTGAATGAATTGCGCTATCGATCCTGTCGGACCGTGTTATCTCTCGAAGGTTTGATCACTATTGGTCACCGAGATCTTGTGATATAACACTTCTTCCTTTGGAGCTACATGAAAGATAAGGTCTATACGTCGACAGGCTACATCAGTCAATTCAAGACCTCAAAGATGGAATTCGTGAAGCTATTGAGGGCATACAGCAGCCACTTTGCGATTTGGTGATGGAAAATTTCATGAAAAGGACACAGTTCTGTAAGCGAAAAGGCGGCGGCGTACCATATCATTATTCAGACCTATAGCTAGGAGAGAAAAACTCTCCGATTAAAATTCGGAGGATTTTTGGGTATTCAAACATTCACACAGTTGTTCGAAATTGCGTTGAAGTGCGATAACGTACATTTTTGTGTGAAATTTTTGACAGTTTATTGAAATTTTTCTCCAATTTCCTCCGACTCAAATTTATCACGGAACAAAATGCTTCGTAATTCTTTCTGATATGATACCTCGAAAGAAATATGAAGCTCACATTTTTCCGATTTGATCTGAACGTCTGAACTTAGTAATTTCTGGAAAATATAATAATTCAGTTATCAAAACTTTCATCATTTTCTTTCTGATAGCTATCATTGTCGTATAACACCAGTTTTGAAAGAATTCAACATATTTACAATGATGACAGAAGATGTATCCAAATTTAATAGGTTTCAGTCTTGTTACATATTTTAAGTCATCTAATGTCCTTCTTAGGAGTTTGGAATATTTAAGCTAAATTGCAGGTTTTGGTTTCTGCATTACTGTGATGTAGCCAATATTGTGGAGAACTGTACTAAGAATCCGCCGACTAAAGGGGTTATTAATTGCTAACAGAAGCTTCTTTTGTTGTCCCTTGTCATCTGCTTTGTCATACGACGTGTATCCGTTTCCGGTATGGCCTCCAAGATAAGCTTTAACCGGTGTTTATTGCCTTTTTTGCACTTTAGCGGTTTGGCTATTATAAGTCAGCTATAAGCTATTGTCTGAGCCATTGGAGCCGTTTGCTGGTTACATCTACAAAGTTTCCTTGTATTTTTTGTGAAACTGTGGAAAAAATGTATTTCTTCAATTTATTGTCTAACTTTAAAAAAATACGTGCTGTTCAATCTAGATCACATTTAATACAAAAACCTTTTAAAAAATATCAAGTTTTTCCAATTATAACTCTAAATTTTGAAATTTTTACAGAAAAGTTATCCAACAAAGCTTGAGTGAAAAATTAAGTATACCTCCCATGTTTTTGTTTTTTGTTGATTTTTCTTAGAATGTTGTGTTTACCGGATTAATTTATTCACAGTTCTGTTAAGAATTTATTATTAAGGAAAATATGTAAAGCCTTAAAATTTGTATTTGTTATTAACAATATTATGCCATAACGAATGAACCAAGTATATACAAACATGTACTCATTTTTACACGGTACTGTATGTCTAGCTGAAAATATTAATTCCCCAAGTGAATATGAATAATAATACAAAATTACTTTACCTATATAAAAATTCAACCTCATTAAAATATAATATATTATTCTAATTTAATAATCACTAAATCATATAATTAATTAATATATTACAGAGCAACAGGTACAAAATAATAATATACATACTTGATATTTATTTAAGTTCACTTAATTAACATATGTGCAAGATATTCTAATTTTTTGTTAATTATTTCGACGTTTACTCTACACACGGATAAAAATCGCAATTTTATAGATAAACAAAAACATTTTACTCAAGTTTTATTTTCAATCTTCTGACTAACTCTACATGATGCCTTATTATTGATAGACTAAACCGATGCGACGGACGGACGTTTTGGCAGATAATAGTATAAGAGTGTGTACATAAATTGGCAACAAAATATTTTGCCCCCTTTAACAAGCATCATCACTTCATATTCAATCTTTTTTATATAGTTTTGCATTCATTGTTGGATCGAGATCCGGATTCTATAAATAATATTTCTTCATTTGAATTTTCCAAGCTGAGAATTTTTTGTAAACAAACAGATCGGTGGCGGCGGCGCGGCGGGGAGATGAATTACCCAATCGCACCATCCATCAGCGCGCCCTTGTTCGCCAATAGTATATAATACGAGTATAGCAGAATACCGAAACCAAAACGGCCCTGACATTGGCATTTCATTTGCGCGTATAAAAATATGAATTACCGTGTACCTACCTACATAACACATAATTCTATTTCCGTTCATACACGCGTCCTGACAATTTCTCAAATTTAAAATTTATTTACGTGCAAAATTCTGTTGGTCAAAAACAGAACCCAACATCATTGTGTTGTGTGTCAGTTTTTTCGAATCCCACAAAAATTCACAAATAAATCTAATTTTATCCGAGTGCGAGTTTTAAAATAGATCACACGGCCATGTGATCTTGGTCGCGATCAGTCTACCCCAAAAAAGGGTGGGTGGCTTGGCTGTGTGTTGTCTTGTTTATAGAAATAAAATCTCTCCGATGTTTTCGGATCTGGGCGCTTCGCTTCGCAGTTGCCTCTTTTTTATTTTTTTCAATTGCGTCAATGTTGCTATTTTGGCTGGCTTCCGAATTATAGTTTGGTATGGATTTTTGAATGCTTAATCAGCTGGACCATTTTGGGACTATACGAACTCGTACTCTAGTAGTTGAGGTAGTCGTGTATATTTTGTTTGTTTAATAGCTGGAACTGCACTCTCCTCTATTACGTCTTATTGTAGTTGTAGTTTGTTTTGTTTTTTTTTTTAATTTTTGATTATACAATTACACTAATCAGTTGTATGACGTATGACGTCAAAATAAAAAGAGGATATTGACCGCATTGATCGTCATCCTCATCATCGTCATCATATGCAAAATAAAGTGAGATGCTGACGAGTGCTAGAATTTATTTTTGTTTTATAAGAAAATTTTCGGAAAACAGAAAATAAAGTTAACTATTTTGTTTTTGTTTTTGATTTGTATAAACAAAATATTTTTGGTGAATTTTAATTTTAGGCGAGCAAATCATGCTCCCAGATTCAGATTGAGATTCTGATTCGTATTATGCGATAGAGATGGGATCTTTAGATTGTGTGTCGTCTTACGGTTGTAGTGGGCGTTCTTTTTTTTTTTTTTAGTTGAGTTGAGTGTAGAATTAGATTGTTCTTTTGGCCAAAAAAGCTAAAAATGGTCATGCAACTTGGAATGGATTCTGTGTACGAGTATATTACGTATTTAAAATGTGTTTGCTACGTTTTTCTAGTTTTGTTTATTGTTTTTGAGCTGCTTTCAAAATGTTTAAGTTTTCGAAAAAAATATGCCTAGAGGAAATGAGACGATCTGTCTAGTGGAACACTGTTTTTATACGATGATATATATTTTGGTTTAGTTTTTGATTAACTCTGGGGCTATCGAAGACTCTCATTAATTTGATTAAATCGTTTAAAAAACAAATTTACGAAATAACTCAAATTTATTGGGGAAATGTACGAAAACGTTGAAAACACTTTTCGTCATTTAATTATATTTTAGTTTTGTAATGGAATAGAATACAGATCTTTGTTCTTCCCTATCTTTTTAAAGTCTCTGGCACTTCTGGAGATACAAGTGTTGGATGAGTATACCTATCTATAATTCAACTTTATTTTTTTAACTTGGTTTTTCTAAGGTTTTTAACTCTGTCAATCATATTTTATACTGTGTAAGAAGCTTATGGAATAGTTCACTTTTTGTTAGTTACAGCAAATCTAATCATTTATTCAGGTTAGTGACAGCTTGTCCAATTTTTAACCTTCTATATGTGGTGTGCCTCAGAGTTCCATACTTGGTCCTCAACTGTTTTGTATTTATGTCAATGAATTTTAGCCCGCTCAAAATAGACATTAATTCTCAAAAATCAGACGTAATTTACTCTCAAAACAAGACCGTGGAGTATGACTAGTGCTTAGTACAACACCCCATAGGTGGCGTGAAACGTGTTCATTTTATGGAGAATACAGCTCAAGCTACTTTTCAAATGGCTTTTTCTCAGATTTGGATAATCTTAGAGAAAAAAATGTTATTACAAATTTTGTAGATAATTTGCTGATCAAAAATTTGTATCTACACTATTTTATTCTAAAATATACCGCTAGGCCAAAAAATCAAAAAAACAACAACAATTTTGGTGACCTTTGAGCTTAAATAAATTTTGTTTGCACACATCCGATCGATGATGGGGACTTTTGACAAATTGTTTGTAATAGTATTCCCAACATTCATGCCAATTTTAGCTTTTTGCGAATTAATGTAACCTTACACTTATTTGACCGGGCTAATTGTTAATTGTCATTTGAATACCGATGACATTAAACTTTATCTCAGTAGTTGTCCTCTTGGACTCATACAGTATGCAGCCTCTAAAGTCAATGAAGACCTTGACAAATATTCCATTTGGGACCATTTAAATTCTTAAGTCGAATATGTCGAAACTACTATAAATCTCGGTGTGACTTTGCATCACAAAAAGTCATTTAACCTGCAGACAAACAGAGCTACAGAATATCATATCTGATTGAAATCTCAACTTCGGAACATATTTTTTCAGAATCTAAATTTGCTGTTAGGTGTCGAAATATTTTCCGTCTAAATTCGTACACCATCTCATAGTACCATTTTCTTAGCTACTTTTAGAATTCTGATTATAGTTGAAGTTGAATTGGTTCTCAGTCAAATGACAAGTGTCATTTGATGTTGAGCTTCGAATTTTACAAAAACTTGACATTTAGATTTATTACCACCAATGCTATACAATATTCACGACCTTATAAAATTGTAGAATCTTATAGTGACAAATTACTGAACGTTCTCAAGAAAATGCATGACAAAGTTCTATAGTGAATTATTATCTTTTCCCATCTAACTAGCTGTCATTTAGATGATATGTTGATATTTTATAAAAAAAAAAGTACAACATTTTAGCTTGTTATGCAGATTGTAGATTTTAAGATTTTTATTGATGCACTTACATCATCAATTTATTCACCATCTTCAAATGACTCATATTCGGTTAAATATTTAACAACTATCAAAACGAAATGTTATTTAAAAGAATAAGAAACAATTGATTGATTGAACACCCCTTTCTAAATCTTTTACCATGGATTGACTTCAACGTGACGAAAAGAAATTGTAAATTTCAGATTATCATTTTTCCGCTCCGCTCAATGCACATTTCGGAGTTCCACAAGGCTGACACTTAGATCCAATGTTATTCATTTTATCAATCAATGATGTTTTCAATATTGCCAGACAAGTGGGTCTCGTATTAATCTATCATTTGTCTTGTTTCTAGTTAAAGGCTTTAAGTCGTGCCTTTCTTTCAATGACATTTAACAGTTTATAAAGTTTTATATCAGTCCCATACTATATTTTGACATCCATATAATTAAAGAACAACAAATTGAAAAACTCATTCATGTCAATAAATTTTAAAAATTCCTATAACCTTATGAGACAAGGTCAATGTTTATTTTTATTTCACTTGATAATTTCAATTAAAAATAATTTTATTATTAATAAATCAAAACCTATTAAAGTACGTATCTATAAAAAAATATTCTATTCTTCCTCTTCCCGGCACTGGGTCAGCCCAAAAATAATATATGCAACGCCAGCCACACCACCGACCAAGAGCAAATAATTTCAATTTAAATATAGTAATCGGTTTTTTTTTATTTTTTGTACAACTAAACCACCCACAATCTATGTACCTCCAATGTTCAGTACCTGCAATTAGACATTTGGCTAAAAATAACGGCACACGAGATAAATGAAGAATTTTTCTTCAATCTAACCCGTGCTGGGTCGAGATTTTAATTACACCTTGTGTACCTGCGGTGATCACGTAGTGCAATTTCTCATCTAAATAATTTTGCTATAGTCTATCTTTATAAATAACAACAAAATTATAATATCCCTGCAGAGCAGAGTAAGTCGATTACTGAACTATAAATTTACTGTTGGGAAAGGAGCTAGTGGGAGATTGCTGTGTTTTATTCATAGATGCATAGCTAGTGCAGTTTTTAAGTGAATAAAACGATCAAGCACATTTCTCGAATATCAGCAGCACAGCTGCCATTTTTTTTGCTGGCTTCATTTTCACCAGCAATCAAATTGTTGTTGTTTGCTAAGGGACATTTTGCTGCGCTAGCTATGCAGCAGTCAATAAAACACAGCTCATATTTAAAGTAGAAGCAAAATATCGTAAGTAGCTATTTTTCTTTTTTACAATCGTTTGTAGATTTAAAATGTAAATACTTTCGCTTGAACAACGACGCCTTCAATTACATATATCTTACATAACTAGGCAATTCCGACGGACGATTTTGAAACTTTAGATTTTTTTGGAAACGATTTCTTATAATTTTTGTTAGAGTATTTTTTAAGTAAAATTCTTAGGGAGAAATTGAGTATTCTCGAGGAAAAGCTTAGATGAGAATGGATTTAT
The DNA here is from genome assembly GCA_905146935.1 of Scaeva pyrastri. NCBI lineage: Eukaryota > Metazoa > Arthropoda > Insecta > Diptera > Syrphidae > Scaeva > Scaeva pyrastri. Next base: position 76,275,386 of record LR989927.1, read on the forward strand.
CAGAAGAAGACAAACATCAAGCCAAAATGCACCACTTCCTTGTTGCTTAAAAAATCGAACTACTATTTTGAGCCATAGCAGACCAATCCTAGTTCATGTTTTTCTCCAAAATAATCTCTAAATATGTTAAAATCATTATTAAAAATGCACAATTTTAACTTTCTGGTACAATTTCATTTTTGTCGCTTACGATAATTTGGCGGTAAGGGCTCCATAAAAAAATTACAATAAAAAAACTAAAAACTATGTTTTCAATAAAATTCAAATCCTGCGTTAATTTTGGGACACCATTTACCTATCGTAATCGACGAATATGCCTTCGAGATATACAAGAGTTATCAATTGCACCAACATTTATATTCGAGTCTCGACCAAACGTCAAAATTCTATCTCCGCAATTGGATCCTACTTCTGTATTTTTATCGGCAGTGAGGGTGTTGTATTTGTAATGCGTGTGAAATCTTACTTCATTGTGGATATTTTTTCCAAAAAAAAACACACAATATGTCAAATTTTTGGTTGATGGGATGAATACCCTAAAAGTTCTAAAAGAAAAAATGTAACAATTAAAGAAAATTAGTCTAAGCATAATTTGGTAGACCATTTCTTAATTAAAACATTTAACTTATGTATACCCATTTTGCTTTTCATTTTTTCATTTAAAAACTATTCAATTTCTAACTTTTTCAAATGTTTCTGGTTAATCTTTGATCTAAAAAAAACAATTTCCCAAGTTTTTCATTAAAAAAAAAATGTATCAAGACAACAAATTCTAGTCAAGTTTTGAACTGTGTTTCGATTTTTGTTAAAATTTGTATGGTAAAAAAAGGCTAAAATTTAGAATGTTCAAGACTACGACACTACGTGCCATTTAGCCAATAACAAAAAAATTGTTAATTATTTTGTACCATTTAAAAACTGCCATCAGCTTCCTATATAACTTATGCATAAATGTTAACACACCACACAGGTGATGTGTGACGCAAAAACACGAAACTCGACCATCACAATGAAGTTTTTCAACTAAGGCCGGCCGTCTCGTCGTCGTCGTCGTGTCAGTCCTACATATACTTACAAACATATGAAACAAATACCAGTAAAGCAATATATGCCTCACTATTGTGTGTAATTCTTATACAACTTGGCCAAGTTGTATTGTGATCACTGATCACATTGTTGGAGAGATTATATTATGTTCATTTTTAAAGTGCCATACTTGTTGGCCTAAATATAGTTCTAGTCTAAAATGACTCTGACAATCACAATCACAATCTGACGATAGCAAAAGAGTGTAAAGAAGGAGGAAAGATATAGTGTGTGTCGAGTTAACCGAAATTTGTTTAAAAATTTTATTTTTCGATGAAATTGAAAATAATTAATTGAGTATAATTTGCAATTTGAATAGAAAACAAATTGGGAATGTTAGTCAAGATGAAAGAACGTTTATAACATTAAGGAAATTTTTTAAATACATAAATAAAACAGAAAATAATTATGTTGTTGGAGGGCGAGGGGAATATATATTAATTAAACGCGTTCATCATTCTGCTTGCAACATAAAAATTAATAAATAGGAAAATGCCTTAAAAGATTAAGAAATCAAAACAGTGAGCAATTCGAAGAATGATCAGTAAAATTTAGGAACTAGGTCAGTTATGGACACTAAGCATCCCTTGTTTTTGTATCGATGTAACTGCTGATCTTTGAAATCTTTGCATTTGTAAAATATCTAATAAGAATTCGGGAATATCAGTTCAATATCATTCACATCACGATCTATCACGCAGCAAGTTTCAGTTCAATAGACCATATCTAAAGCGCCTAAATCAAAAATGCCATCCGTGTTAACAAAGCACAATTTTGTCAAAAATCTCCTTAAGACTTTCCTGTCGATCCATTTATTTTTGTTTCAATATAAATCATGTACCCACTCTTTGGGGTCATTCTTTCAAAGTCCGAAATCTCGTTGGGTATAAGATCAGGACTCCAGAATTGCATTTCGAAAAGTCCCACTCATTTAACTGACTTCGGGAATACAATAGAATTTATCATCTCATTCTTTTAACTTCAGAAATCCATTCCCATTCTATTTTGAAGTCTTAAATAATATTATCATCAGAAGCAGTCAAAAGACTTTAAATCAAAAGAATGCATTCATTTTGGACTTTTTGCAGTCTTTGAAGTCCTCGAAAAGTCTTTTACATTTTTTGCAGTCTAAAAGTTTTTTAAAGGCATTGAATGTATTGAAGTCTTATTACTGCTTTAAAGTCTTATTAAAATAAGTAAAAACAGTTTAGTTCATTAAATGCATTGAAGACTCTAAGAATGCAAAGAATGTAAAAGACTTTTCAAGGACTTCAAAAACTGCAAGCAGTCCAAAAAGATGATTTCTAAATACAAGACTGCAAAATTGACGGGGACTTTGAAAATCACATTACTAAGGTTAAATCAAAAGACTTAAAAAAAAGTCTTTCCTTGCAATTGACTGCAATACTTAAATAGACTGCATTCTTTTACAGCTCTGTCTGAGACTAAGATGTGAGGTGATGGTTTGAAGATCAGAGAAAACACTTCCTTTGATCGTTTAGGGTGATCGTAATTTATTGTTAACTTTAGAATAATAGAGCTTTGCACTTTTTAAATTTTTCTTCAATTTGCAAAACATTCTGTTCCACAGAACTATAAAATCTGATAAATGAAAAGTTGAAAATGATAAGTGTAATTTGCAAAATGTTTGCAAAAATTATGTTGTTGCGTTCCACAAAAATTCAATATACTATTTTCGGAAAACAAGTTTTGATAAGTTTATCAAAAGTTTATTATAAGATTGCAAAATTATAATTTTTAATGAGTGCGTTTTCGTTCAAATCGAATTCAAGTTAATTTCCTTTTAAGCAAAACTGGAGAAAAATTAGTGCACAATACTTACATATACATAATGTTCTTAACACAAACAATTTAATTTTATAAAACAACAGGTAGGTACTTTCGAAATAAGATTTGTTTTTAATTTTAATTTTGCAAAGTAAGGCAAAGTGAAAAGTGATAAAACAAAAGTGCAAAGATGATTAAATGCTTCGTGGAACTGAAACATTTATCACTTTGCCAAAAACATCAATTTGATAAGTACAAAGTGAAAAGTTAATAAGTTTTTTTGCGGAATAGGGCCCCAGTTTTACAAAACAAGTAGTTATGTATATTAAATTTACTGAATGAAAATAAAACACTTTGTGTTTTTTGTTAATAATTGACAATTTTTTTTAATGATACAAAAGCATCAATAAATGCTTTGTATAAAATATTTAAAACTTAGAACTTTAGAAACTAAAAAAGTGACAATACAAAATTCTAAACTTTTTGCACAAATAATTTCGATTCACTTTTATGAAATTGCTTCCATAAATGAAATAAACTGATGTTTAAAATTGCGTCCACATTGAAATTCAGTCCAGAATCCAGATCAAATAGGGTTTAGTTTGTTCTTAGTTTTGTTACGCATCATTTAAATCCTTGTATCACAAAATCTGGCGAAATTTACTCTTGACAATACGCACTTTAATGATTTTATTTTATAAACATTTTTTCGTATTTCTTATAAAATAATAAATGTTTAAGAAAATTTTCTGTATTCCGATAAACATATTTTTTAAATTACAACAGATATGTTTTTTTGGAAAAAATCTCAGCAGTGAATTAAGATTTTACACGTATTACAAATACAACATTCTCAATGTCGATAAAAGTAAAAGTAGGATTAATCTGCGAAGATAGAGTTTTGACATTTGATCGAGTCTCGAATATAAATATTGATCCAATTGATGACTCTTATGTATCTCGAAGGCATGTTCGTCTAGTACGATAAGTAAAGGGTGTCCCAAAATTAACGCAAGATTTTAATTTTATAGGAAACAGTTTTTAGTCTTTTAATTGTAATTTTCTTATATTGAATCATAAAGTTCATAGGATGGGGTTATTAATGGAATAACACATCCGAAAAAAACGACCTCCTCGGTTTGCATACACATATACACACTCGTCAATTTACTGCATAAAAAATGGCGGCAAATACCCTTTCGTTTGTTGTTCAGTGTATTTTTCATTTGTCAGCGAGAGTTTACTTCTGTTACCATTTTTCACACTTTTTGAGATTTCATGTTTTATTTGCAACCAAACTAACGCAAAACAAAAACACAGCAGAATTGAAAACTCTGTCGATAGAAAAACGTTGCATTTTGTATATAGTGTTGGTCTCATAGAAAGCTGTGTATTTCTTTCTTAACCCAACAATTTTTTATAGCAGCAACAAAAGAGGTTTTGGTGTCTAATTATTTCATACTTTAGTTAAACAGCGACACATAAAAGGTATACTAACATGAAAAACGCTGTCAAAAAATCCAGAACTAACTAAAATCTGGAAACAGACCCTTTGAGCTTTGACTTGTGTTTTGATATCTGTCAACAAAAACACAAGAAATACACAAAACAACAAAAGGGAAATCCTATTTTCATTATGGATATTTTTCGCACGAAAAACACACCTAAGAAAAAAAAATAATTTTTTTAACTTCATATCAAAAATTTCAAAAAATATATTAATATGTGTATTTTCTTCTTAGTTTATATCTTGTTAGTTACACTACACTTTTTAGAAACTATACTTTTTCTAATATACATTCCCCGTCGGAGATAACGGATTAAGGTAGATATGTATAGGGTGGGGCAGTTTGTACATTCAAAGGTTCACTATGGCGTATACGCACTTTTTTTAAATATAAGTATCTCATGCACTTTTTGCACTTTTTTTGGTTTCTTACTTTCATAAATATATAAAATTTGTTAAATCCACTATTTCTATAAAAACAAAACTGCCATCTTCAACATTAATACATATTCGTGTACATATGTATGTATGTACTTACATTACATGTTGTAAGATTTTATGTAATTGAAAGTTGCTATAAGTAGGAAGTGGCATATATTTTCCTTTTGACGCTAAATAATAAATTGCTAGTCTTTTGTAAAACTTAAGGTAATAAGATTTGAAAGATTAATTCTTCAATCAAAAGAGAATAAAATTATATAATTGATACATTTAATCCATAATTATAATAGGCACTTAAGCAGTTTAGAAATCTTTCTACTTAATGTTTATTTATTTAAAATATTGTGAACAAATCTTTAATTTCAATATTCATTAAAAAATCAACGCTCATACTTACAACATACCTCTAAAAGAGCGAATAAGACAGATATCTTTAACGAGAAAGTTTGTTTCAAAAAACAACACCTGAAGTTAACCTACACATCAAGTTGACAAAAAAAAAACACAGATTTATTTCCAATCCCGTTTGTGATTGGAGCAATTTTAGTCTCATTACAGAAATAATTTATATAAGTAGGTATATTTTTTTTAATTCAACTATTTCTAAATTGGAATAAATAGATATCAACCTACTAAGTACCAACCTATCTGCCTATCAAGCTTTTAATTTATTTTAAAAATAGGCTTAAATCTGGGGGTAGAAGAGGAAAGGAAATAAAAAATGGGAGGTAACTTAAGTCTTAAAAATAATGGGGTTCATATTTGTCTGAGTCTATAGTTAAATAGGTAAGTGTAGTTATAAAATAAACCCCTCTCATAGGTATATCATTTTTTGGTTACAAGTGTTACTTTATTCAGACAGATATATAGGTATACGAATAGAGGTGTAGGTAACTTTCTTATAAGATCGAATATCAGAAATCGAACACACAAAACAAATACCTACCTACTACAAGAATACGACAACACCAATATATGTACATACATACATACATACATAAATGTATCTACAAAGGTACAGGTAAGGTATGTATCTATATGTGAAAAATAAAAAGTATCTAAAGTAGAAAAAAAGTGTAGGAAGAGGTAGATATCGCTGCGCTGGCTATAAGCAAAACCACATAAAACCAAGGCGCGTGCCGTCTGTCACACTATATAGTAATCTCACCACGTCCTACGTAGAAAACGTCTAAGAAAAACACGACTACGACACCGAAAAAAAAGGTCAAAACTCCCCACACTTGGAACTTGGGACTTATAGTTGCGGGTAAAGAGATGAATATCGAAAGAAGGCCGAGTAGGGCGACGATCGACGACCGTGTTTTCATCATCATCATCATCATCATCGCCGTCGTCGTCGTCGGTCGTAGTCGTCAACTTGAATGAATCCACGTTAGAGTTAGAGAGACTTAGGCTTAAGGAACTAAACTGGCTTTAAAAACAGAAAAGAAAAAAAAAAAATTAATATCTTTTTAACACGCACACAAGCCAAAGCCGGCAACATAAACAAACAAAAAATTCATCACCACTACAAATAACTCTCTACTAAAAAATACAAAAGTATCTATGTTTGTGTATGAATTTTCGAAGTTCCCTACGTCACAATATTTTCACAATTTTCGAAAATAATTCCCCCTCTTCATTCACAGAGGGGAAAACAACATTTTGATTGGTTCAAATGCGCTTGCGCCAGCCCCTACATCCATCAGATACTCGAAAATGGCTGCAAGCCGAGGAGGTTTCGGGCAGTCTAATTGGTGAAGCCATCATTACCTCTATACCCATATGGATTCCCCGCTGCTGTGTGGCTTAGTGTTGCTCCTACCTGGTGCTCATTCTCTCTTCTCTAGGTACCTCTCTACCTCTGTAACCGTATGACCGTATATGAGTGTGTTTTTTTTTTTTAACTCACTGTCACTATTATCTTCTTATGGTTTTGGTGGCACAAGTGGTTTTCATTCATTTTTAATTCCCGAAAACCCAGCACCAGCACTAGCACACATCAGCAGCTTGCTCCATTCTATATGACACACTACCTCTCCATGTATCTATGTATTTGTATTTAGATACTTTTACATTATATTCCCGTGTGTATCTTTTTTCTGACGCACCTATTGATCGTTGTGTTAGTGTTTGCTTTCAATGTATTTCAAATATGTATAAGAATGTATCTGAGTAAAAATAACACCCAGCTTTTCATTCATAAAAACCAATTGTATGCTCATCTCGTGCTTCAGTTGTATTCGAATAATCGCGCCGGTTGGTTCTCTTCTAAATAGAAAAATAAAAAAAAATTATATATTATATATAGATACAAATTTTCCCAAGAACATCTACCTATACCTAGAGATATAACCGAGCTTTAATGTCATTTAACGAAAAACAACAACATCATCAAAAATAATTAAAAAATAAAATAAATTAAATAAATTGTGTCAAACAGAAACAGAGTGAGAATATACAAATTCGACAACAAATTAAAAAAATATATATATCTGTATTTAGTGACATCGAGGATAAAAATAGTATCTTACAGATACTTGTGTGTTGTGACAAAAAAATAATATTATTAAAAATCCCTATACCAATACAATATTCTGATGTTGGAAACTCATTAGCACAATAAAAAATAAATAAAGGTTCAAATATCCAACCGGAAAAAGGATTAAAAAAGTGCATTGCCAAATAATAAATAGAATCTAAAAAAAAAATAGTAATTTCTATGCGAGATTAAATTTAAAGACATACAAAATAAGCTCTCAATTCTTATACCTACACGAGCCTTTCAATTTAAATGGTTCATTCATCAAAATTTTGTAGTTACACCCTCCTTGCACACGCGTCCATCCAGGGATCCATTCAAGGATTTCTTAAATGAATAATTTTGTGCGAAAGCAGATATAAAAAGATACAATCGATATCTATGTAATACACCCGTAAAATATCTCAAATCAAAAAGATTGAAAAAAAAATAAATTGTGAACAAAACCAAATGTAAAACATCTCAAAAATTTTAGAAAACTTAATTCTTCCACAGTGCCATATTGAGTGTTGAAAAATTAAAAATTAAAATTAAAAAAAAAAAAAAACGAAGTTTAAAGGAAAAGATATTTTATCTGAAAGTGATTTTTTCGAGTTTTTCTCTCAAAGTATATTGTGAAAAACCGCCGCCGCAAGGTGGTTTTCTATGTTAATTTGTTGAATTCTTCCGTATCTCAACGTGCCATTTATATCCAGGTAGGTTTTGTTTTTGTTCTTTTGTATTTTTTTTTCTTTCTATAAACAAATTTCATTTTTATTATTCCAATAAAAGATACATAATGTAGATAATGTTTTGATGCGGGTGGAAATAAAAACTTTACCTAAATTATTTATGTTACATATGTATTTGTGCGATGGTGGTTAATGGAGTTATTTTTAGATAAGATTTTCTTTTCTCATATAGGTAATGTAGATATTGTATCTAAATGTTTTTTTTTTTGTGTTTGTGGATACTATACCTACCTTGATGTTTTTTTTTTTTAATTTTTTTGTTCGAGTTGATGACGTTTGGGGGAAAACTTTACGAGCTTTTGTATATCTTAAAAGAAAAAAAATTCTTAATGTGTTTTTGTTTTTCTTATGCATTTTCTATCATTAATATGAGAGGATTATTTTATAGATACCTACATCAAATGCTTGTGAATTGTAAAAATGTTGAATTTGTAAAATATTTTCCTTAAATAGCAACAAGTAGATTAGTAGATACACAACAAGTGCAGATACTTCTGTTGTTTAAGTGCGATGAAAAGTGTCACATAATTTTATTACGAATTATTGTCAGTTAAAATTTAAATCTTTTTTTGACACCTGTTAAGACTTTAATTAAATACAATATTAGAGTGATTATAAATTGAAATAATAGGGATCCATGTCATGTTTTCTAGCTGAGTTCCGAGTTCATAACTTTTCTGAATTTTATCACCAAAAAAGGGTTTTAATTATCATAGTTTTGTAGGGAAGAAAGTTATAGCTGACTTGGATTTTTTAGACGGAATTATAAACGTAATTTAAAAATTATTTTCAAAACAGTAGATATCATATGTTAGAAGTTATTAAAGTTGGTGCCAAAAAGTAGTTGATTTAGATGCAGTGGTCAAAACCAGGTATACTAATCGTCGCCTTAGTGACTTAGTCGTAAGTCAATATTTTGAGTTGATTTTGAGATTTTTAATTCGACTAGTGACAACGTCTAAGCTACATAATGTATATCACTTAGACAGAGGTACAATTTTTCAGTTTTTGAAATGTGTCTTAAATTGTATCCGTAGGTAAATTTTTTCATCATACATTTTTTGAGACTTCTCAAGAGCTAACGCAAAAGAATGAAAGATTTTTTTATTTTTCAAAATATTTATTTTGTGAATGTATAGGTATTTTAAAATCTGTAAAATTAAGTGTATAATTACTTGGAATTTTATTTAATTCAAGTGTTTGTAAATCTGTATAGGCAGTTGATTTCGATGTTCCGCAGCTAATTTCTAGACTTCATAAAAGTTCCGCAGTATTTTTGGACTAAGAGCTTCTTTAAAGACCTTTCTAGTATAGTATAATTTTCAACTAGTACTCGGTTCCAAAATTTCAATATTTTAATATTATGTAGATACAGTTTTTTAAGAATAGCTCTTATCTAAACTAATCTATGAATGATTTCCGATTTGAAAATATTACTGTTTTTAAATTAAAAGAAACATCGTTTCATCTCATATAGGTTGTATTAGGACTTACAAGATTAGATGTCAAGCTACAACTGTCACTAAAATAAAATCAAAAAATTAATAAGATATCTAAAAATTCTTAACAGTGATTCTATTGAAAAAATATCTCTACCTAAATGTCACTTAACAATAAATTTTTTTCTTAACCATCTTATCTTAATCGTTGACTTAAGTTTGTTTAAATTTATTTGTCACGTTTCACAAAACACAACATTAGTTAGATATATTTTTGTTATTTTTGTCAAATATTTATAAAAGAGATAAATTAAATGATAATTATTTGCATCGTCTCCATTTATTATAATCGTACAAGAAACTCACATGTATTTAATTTTTTTTTATTTTTTTATTTTATGCCCCAAAGTGTAGATTTGAAGTTTAACTTTCTGTGTCCTGATATATTATTTTTTTTTTCATTTATGCATCCATATGTATGTATGTATGTATATAATAAAAATTGATTGTGGGTGGTTTAAATAGCTTAAAGCAATTTATGAATTGATTTTAATATATGTATCAAGAAGATAAATAAAATTGTATATAGGTATCTATAATCAAAATAATAATTTGAATAATAGGTAAGTAGATAAAGGCATATAAGTATAAAATTCCGCAAAAAAATAACAAAAATTAAGGTGTGGTTAAAAAAAAATTTGCAAATAATGTCAAATTCTTTTCTTAAATCTTTAAAACAAGCAAAGGCATTAATAAATTTACATTTTTGAAATATTAAATAAATATTGATTTAAATTTAATTTCAAATATTTTTTTAAATTTTTTTTGCACAAAATATTTAAGTAAAATATATTTGTGGTGAGCATAAAAATGATTAATTTATTGAGCTTCCTATAATAAATATTCAATAATAATAAATTAATCCACATGAAAATGTGGCTTACGATAAAATGGCGGCAAAGATTTTAGAAATCCAATCGAGAACTATTAGAAAGAAATTTAATCTCAAAAATCGAAAATCCTTAGTTTAAGACTCAAATAAGTGATCTTGTCAATGGAAATTAATACTTCAAAGAATAACTTATTTTAATTCAAAATAGTTTTTAAAAAATTGTGGCAATTAACTTTGTAGATCGTTGTTATTGGTCTGATCTTCAAGACGGAGTTTTGATCTTTTTTGTTATCTTAATGTCAGACTTTGATCTGTCTATATGTTGTTCATTTAACCGAAGATCGAGTCAATTAATTTCACGTCTTTCAACAACTTCTAAATCATTTTGCAGATCTTTGAGTCTTCGGTTATATCTTGTCTTTGCCTTACGCGTTTATTTCTGCAGCTTGCTGTATACCTACCAGAGTTTTTTTAGGGTAATTCATTGCCAAAATTCCACTTTGTTGTACGGGCCCTTAAAGACTTTGAATCCTCTGTCATCAATAGTCTATCTTGGTTTAATTCAAGACCAACTAATTCCTGCTACTTTTCAATCGCCGCCGTCGCCACACCACAAGGGTCTCTATAACAGAAAGTAAGAAGTGGGAAATAATAATTATTATCCTAGATAGAATCTTCCACATCGATATTGAACAGAAAAATTAGATCAATTCATCCAGGATTCCTAGTTTAACCATTGTCATATTCGACTTGAAAGCCAAGATTTGGTTCAGTATGAATATTAAGTCTTAAATCAATTTTCTGTCCCGATGACAAGAACTTAATTTAAGGTTACTTGTAAGTTTAATCAGAATCTTAGGAGTTGTTTTCGAAATAGTTTTAAAAATCGGTCTTATGGATAAAATTTCCGATCTTCTGAGAGAGTAAAAGTTTATTTTGATTAATTTTTTATTTTTTTTTTTTGACGTCATATGTTTGCAATCCATTGTTGTCATGTAAGTTTTTTTTTTCTGTCGATAGCTTCTCTATGTGTACTTACATTTTTCTACTAATTTCTTAAACAGATATTCAAATACATGTTCATCACAAAATGAGTGTCACTAATACCTTCAATATTTATATAGGTAAATAACATACCTACATATCTATTGACTTCTGCTGAAAGTTTCTCAAAAGTATCTTTTTTTTATTCTCATGTTTGAGATTTGTGAGTAGGTATCTAAAAGTCAACAAAAACATGAAATAATAATAGATACAAACACCACCGCAGTACCTATTTTAAAATTTAAATCTTTTATTTCTAACCGCTTATTGTTTACAAGAGTTAATTGAAAAAGTGTACAAGAAGATTTATTGTTGTGTATTTCCATCAGCAAAGCCACCCGCACGCATCGCATCACTCTATAAGATACTGCATTTTTGTATCTTTTTTGTATCTTCTTTTTTCAAATTGTATCTTTAGGTACTTTTTGGATTAATTTCGTATTCATGTTAATGAGACAATTTATAAAATGAATTCAAATTATGATCTGTAACAGACAGTGACAAAGCGCACTGCAATTTTTGAGCAATCTACATCGCAAGTAGACAAAACGTATAAAGATATTTTTATTATTATTATTTTTTTTTTATTCATGTTGAAGAAATTTTTATTATGCGCTAAATTAATTTATGAATTTCATGCACCGCACCGGTGCAAATATTTTTATCTTTTTTTTTTCTTATACATAATCATCATTTATATGCTTGCATTATATTTTATGCTTTGAATTTTTACTGCAACAGGTGTGTCCATTTTATGATCATGATCACTTTATAGATGGTTTTTTTTCTCGGTCTCTGATGATTATAGATAATCTTTGATATTGAACAGGGAAACACACCTTTGAAAATATTATTAATAATAAAAAAAGAACTACAAAATAAAAAAAGGGTTAAACTTTGTATCTTTACATGATCAGTATTTGACGATGAAACCTATGAACAGTAGCTGGAAATTTTAGGACATCACAAAGTATAATTTTCAGATTAAAGATAATCTTGGGTTTGGTATTTTTATTTTGAGTTTTTTTCTTTTTTTATTATAGTAACTAATCTGTCACTTTCTTTTTTTTTTACTGATGATAATAATAAACTAATTGATCATAAAGTCTCCGTTTGCAATGATCTTTAGGGATCTTGATGATCATCTGGTATTTAATTGTGGACATTATAGCTATTCAGATCGCGTTATAGGTTAGGTAGGGATTATTTTTATTTGGAAACCTTAATTTTTTCAAAAGATGTTCTTAAGCTTCATAACCACAAATTATGTAAGAATGCTACCGTTGAGTGTGGATCTTATGGTGTTGGCGTGAGGTGAAAGATCTTTTGGTAACAATAACTCCCATCATAGTCACCTATATGATACCGTATATACGATAATTCCTAGCGCCCGTGGCGTGATGGTTAGTAAGTCAGAAGACTTGTACTTCTCTAAGTTGATAAATTTCCAGAATATCTTTTGTCAGGAGAAGGTGTTTTTCAAATGAGTCTTCTGAATTTTGACAAAAAATTGTAGGTCCCAAGTAGATGATCACCAGGAATGGGGGAAAGTCGTCGGACTTGAATTTTCACTGTATTTCGTATTTTTTTCTTTTTTTTTTTTGAGTTTATCGTGATCATATTCAAAACCTCAGTTCCTAAATTTTTTATTTGAATATCCAGTCTTTAGTCCAGTGACAAGCAAAAAATAGGTCTCTTACCAATGACTCATGACTTAAATATTCGTATACTTATACTTGATTTTCTAAATATAAAAATAATTTAGATCTTATAAAGCATTACCATAAAATTATAATCAAAAACCCATTTATTTAGATAAATTCACCACATATTGTTATAAATTTTGATTTTTCATTAAATCTACTTCCCATTGTTTTTTTTTTTTTTTTTTGAGATAAGATCAATTTTGTTTTTATTTTAGCTGACAATGAAATTGACTTAAATTATCTATTGTATTTATTTATATTTACTTTTGTTTTGCATTTAAGATTTCTTAGCAAAATTTTATAATTTTTTATTCTTAATGAATTTCAAATTAAATTAAATAAAAAACAACAACAATATTGGCAGTATAGGTATATATCGGGGTAATAAAAAAGAGTTTCCAGATAAACCAGTCGCATTCCACAAAAAAAGATAAATAAAAAAAATAATAATAATAAAAGAACGATGATTCTTTTATTATTATATGTTGAGTGCATTTTATTTTTAATTTCTTTTTCTCTTTTTTTTTATTTTTTTTTTTTTTTTTTGTGGGAGTGTCACATGTTTCAGTCACTATTTAACTGCATTTCAAATGCATATGCACACTGGCAATTCTATCTGTATATGTCACTGTCACTGTCAGGTAAAAACTAACAGCATCCTTTTGTAAAGAAAGATTGATGCAATACAGTCCAAGTCAATTGGTTGATGACGATATTTGACAGGTATAATTTTAACCTTTTTTTTAGAGGGGACAATTAGCCAAGAATCTATTTAAAATAGGGCAAATGTCAATTAAATGTCAGCTGTCATTTTGAAAAGTGTTTTTTAAACACTTTTAGAAATTCATTTCTATTTGGCATATCAGTTGTCAAATTTATTATCATTCGAATAACTTTTAAGCATTCTAAAACTTTGACAGTAAACTTGTCAAATCAATTGTCGTATTAAATTGATGAATTTTACAAACTGCAACATCATTTTACATTTGTCGATTTAATTGTCACTTAAACTAAAGTCTTTATCAATATGAAAAAGGAAATAACAAAAGCAACATGACATCAATCTTGTGTCACTCAGTGTCAAAGTTGTTAATGTATGTTTGATTTTATTTTAATTTGGAATATTAAAAAAAAAAACATCGCGAATGTTTACATGACACATTAATATAAAAAAAAATTGCATTCGATTAGATTAAACTGATGGAACACCACAAGTCATTGCGGTGTCATCTTTTTAATTCAATTGTGTTTTGTATTTTACTCGATCAGCTGTGCGGCGCTGCTCCTGACTGTTTACAGCAAGACTTACGTCACATGTCACAATTTACTTTGTCAACTAAAAATATCAACTTATAAACAAACAAAATGACATGTGTTTGATCTGCAGTATGATCATTGTACGATCGCACTCGTATACTGTGTTATGTTAAGCCATCTGTCAAACTATACATAAATGATGGTGGTCAATTTTAATTCATTATTTATCAATCAACTACTTTATACAAAATGACACAATCGCTTTTTAATTAATTTTTTTTATTTTCTATTTTTCCAGAGGGGGCAGTAGGTTAAAATAGATATGAAGAATTTTTTTCTTTCCCGCAAATAAAATCGATTAAAAATTAAAGAAAACATTTACAAACAACTAAGTGACAGTTCAATTTTTTTATTCGAATTGACATAACCACAATCGTTAAGAGTTTAGGTTAGGTTACATTTTTTTTTCTTTTAATTTTTAATTGAATAAGAGAATTAAATAAGAATAATCAATAAAATTGTATATATGAAGAATACACACATAAATGAATGATAAAATAAATTTAATTCCACTAACCCATATTTCACACATCAGACATTTAAAGGCTTCGTCTGAGAGTATCGCGACGTAATGCTGTCGATTTTTTTATTATATTTTTTTTTTATGTCGTTCTTAAACAAATACAAGCAAGATCACTTTTATCAAATTAAATGTCATAAAAATGACAATTAACCAATGTCAAGTTGGGTTAGTGGAGTGGATGATGGCATGAGGCTATAAGTGTATTATTATATTAAGTGGATAGCGGGCGGGAGAAGGACAAACTTATAATGTTTTTGAGGGAATTTATGAGTTTTTTTTTGTTCTGTTTTAATTTGTTTTAATGGAAGGAGGTTTATACAAAAAATTGGCAATCGTGTTTAAGAACTTAAATTTTTTTTGTCTTTGAATTGAATTGTGTGATTTTTATCGTTTGTGGCACACGCTGCATGTTTTTTTTTAAGAATCAATTCAAGGTATAGGTAGATCTTGGTGCAGATGATTATTATAATGTTTATGTGGTTGTTTCTTTTTTAATGAACCTATCAGCATCACAAATGTCATCTGTCATTTTGTGGAAATTGACAAATAACTCTGGTTTTTGATGGAAGAATCAAACAATGTTACTCAATTCGAAATATATTATTCATTTTAAGATTTTTAAGGTTTATTTAATAGCATCATTTTCTGATGACATGAAACTTGATATTCTTACTTGTCACTTTAAATTTTAAGCAGAAATGAACAAAATTTGACATCATTCCAAACAAAATTTGATAAAAATCATTTTCCAATTTACCATCAAAATACAGAAAATCAGTTAACTAAATTTGAAACCATTAAATTTGAGCTCTCTTTAAGGTTGCATATGTTTCATTGTTGAACTATATGTATCTGATAGTTTGTAGTTTTTTTTTTTCTAGACAAACATTATAATTTGAAAATGTTTCTCCAACAGTTTGATTAATGATTTTCAGATTTTAAGTCAGTCAGATGGCTTTCAAAAATTATGACATATTGCAGCTGCATATTTTTCCAAAGGTTTATCTACCGAGTAGGTATAAAGATACTCGAACTCGAACTCGAACATTAGGGAGCCACTGCGTAGAAAATTTGGTTATAGTTATAGAAAATACAATTTATAAGTTGGGTGAGTTTACAGCAAGAATTTTGAAATTGGCCGCTGATTCAATTATTCCAAGTTTTCAACAAATGGTAGTAAGTTTAACTAACAAAGTAACATATTTAGTAACTATTCGTAAACTGCATAAAGGAGACAATCCATAAAAGAAAAGAAAACCAACAAGCAGCCAATTGCATTCAATTTTCAATTTTTGTATCTTTTAATATATTTTTTTTTTGTTCAAACAATTTTGATTAATGATTTTCGAGTCATATTCATATCATAAATATTTTTTGAGAAAATTATGATAGGTAGGTATACACATACCTATGTACATTAACCGACCTAACAGCTGCTTGCAAAATTTAAAAAAGAAAACTGATTAATATTAATGATATAGAAACCAATGGATTCTATTCAAGTCCCAGTAGATTTCCACTGAATTGAAATTCATTCGCAGTTAGATACATTTTTGTGTATCTAAATGAAAACTGCAAATATTAGAGATACACCTGGATATAAACTTTAAAGGCATTGTGGTTAATTATTTTGGCACAAACTTTAAGACTTTTTTTAGACACCGGAAATCCAAGCCATTGTTAATTCCTTCCGCACTTTTTGTCTGATTAAATTCTACAAACAAGAAGAATGTTAAATCTAATTAAAAGATATTGTTTTATTTTCCTTAATATTCATAATCTTTATTAATAAAATCAAAGCCACATATACATACATATAACCCCCAAATGCCATTCTCTCAACCTCATCTACTCGTTGCTCTCATAAATATTATTTCAATGATAGTTGAGTTAGATTGTTCCAGAGGAGAGCTTGAAGCTGACATCAATTTTATTGTTCCCAATACACCATACAACTCCCGCGCTACCCGTTTGTTAAGTATCTTAATTGAATTTCACTTATAAACACATACTCGTACTTGCTGTCATTGAGTTACTTAGATACGAATTTGATAGTATGTATGTAGGTAGCGGGGGGGAAGTGACAATTTGGTTTTTGTTTTAAGTTCGATGATGCCAAGAAGTCTCACCTCTCTGATGACAGATCTTGTATTTTAAAATACAGAGATCGATCGCAAGTCGAAATGACACATCATCATACTTTTAGATACTTCATTAATATCTACTTTATCTCAATTGCTTTGAGTGTTAAGAGTGTGAGTATCTATGTGAATTTGTCATTGTGTTTTAGCATCATTCAATGAACACCATAACATATGTACATTAAAATATGACGAAGACGAATTGAACATAGGTAAAATGGGGAATTTTCGTGTTAAACTTTGCAATTTTAGACCGATGATGATGGTAAGGCTAAAGATATAATCGATCATGTCAATTGTTCAAGAGAAAGCTTGGCTTAGTAAATAGTAATATAACGACGAGAAATAAATTTAACTTTATCAATGTCAATCACAATATTTTGGGCATATTTGGAAATACTTAAAAATGCCAACATAAATTGATATTGCAAGGTGAAAGTCTTGTAAATATAATCTAGGTCACATCAAATAATTAATTATTTCTATTTTCAATTTTCTTACAATTTAACATACTTAATTTTCATTAATTTTTTGTATTTATTTTTAGGCGGCGTAGCCCCTGGAACCCCATCAGCGGCCATGATCATGGAAGGGCTTGAAACCCTTGTGGCGCCATCGCATCACGCATTCCTGCTAACTGAGTCAGCAGCGGCAGCTCATTTTAATGTTTTAAGCTTTGATACATGCTTATTTAAGACTACCGCCCAGACCAGTCCATCAACAGCACCCGTTTCAGTGTCATCAGCTGCATCGTATCTCTCGAATCCGTCGAGTTTTGGCAGCGGTTTGGGTGCCCAAACATTGCTGCATTATAGTTTATCATCATCATCGTCGTCACAACAACAACAACAACAACAGGAAAACCAAACCAATAGCAGTAGTAATTCCCATCATCATAGCCATCATAGCCATCACCATCATCAACAACAACAACATCACCAATCATCGTCACAAAGTACCGTACAAACGGGTAGTGTGCAAAACGTCAGCAGCCAGAATACATCACGCATCAGTGACAGTTCAACACCGTCGGGCATTATTAGCAGTACTGGTGCATCAGCACAGACAACAACCACCAGTACTTCGTCCAGTGGCCCAAACAGTAGCGGTTCGGGCAGAAGTTCGGCCTCGCATTTAAGTTTATTGAACACCAGTTCTTGTGAGGCTAATAAACATCATCATCATCATCATCAGCAGCAGCATACGCACAGTCAACAGCAAACGCACTCACATCAGCAGCTGCATCCCAGTCAGGATTGTGACGATACACAGGCTGGAGACTTGAATACGCCCGTAACGACATCTAGTGATATCCCGTCGTTCTTTGGGCCATCGACTATTGTTGAACCGCCTCCAATTACAGGTGAGTTCAATTTTTTTTTTTTTTTTTTTGTTTTTTTATAGTTGTCAGTTGTTGTCACCATTATTTTCAATTCTGTTTTGTTTCTTAAAATAACCTGGCCACCAAAACAAAGTTCTTAGGTGTTAAACTTTGCCATCAGAAATCACTACCAGTCAGTCAATAATTTTTACTCATTAGGACTTTTCCTTTCAAAATGCATTTGTGTTTATTTAAAACTCATTAAAAGTTTTCAAGAATATTTTTAAAATATATATATAAATATATATATATAAAATTATAGTAAATATGTTTTAAAAGAAATATTAAAAAAGAATAAACTTTAAAAACAAAACTTTTTGGTTTTGTACATAATTGACATGTTATTTATTTTATTTAATGAAAAAAATTTAGTTTTTATTTGTATTATTATTATTTTACAATTTTTTTTTTTTTTGTTATTTCTATTTAATTTCTTATTTTTTTTTTTAAATTTGTAATTTCAGTCTTTTTTAAATTCGAATTTAAATGTATTTTATTTTTATTATTAATTTTATAAATTCACATTTTTTATTTAATTTGCCATTATTATTTTTTCATACAGTTCTTGTTTTTTTTATTATTATGTATCATTTTATTTTATTTGTTGAGTTTTTGTTATTTTTAATTTTTTAATTTAATTTCCTTTTATTTTATTTCGTATTTAATTCAGTTTAATTTAATTTCATCTATTTATTTGTAAGTTACAACTATATCTCTTTTTCAATTAAAATGGTTCAGTTGTAGTCACTAAAGCACAGATTAAAGTGAAATTATTTTTTTTTTAAATTCAATAGAAATAAAAAGTAATTGCTTAAAAAATTGCTTGGTCTTTATCGATCCGTCTTCCCGTCCGTCGTTGTCGTCTTAACGTCATCATCATTCATGCTTAAACTCGTAGATTTCTTAATTGCAATTTTGTTTTAAATTTTCCAATTGAGAAATAACATATCATCAAAAAATATTCCGGAAAAAAAAAGTTAATTTAATTAAAGCTCTTGCACTAAGAATTTTGTCTTATAAACATGATTTGATCTTTATCGCATCTACAACGGAAAAAGGAAAATGAATAAAAACAAAAGACAAAAACATCCAACAGATTCGTTGATACAATACGATCTGATCTAAGTTGATGATGATGACAATACAGCACTTTTATACGCATTGTTATATGTACATATGTATGAATGTATTTTGTTGCGCTGTTGCTTCTGATACCCCAGAAGAAGGAGCTAGGATCATCACATCAATTGGATGATAAATGTCATGTGTATCTTCATTATAACGAGTATAACTACAAATATGAAGAAAAAGTATCTAAACCAACATTGTTTGTGTGGTATATATATCCTCAATATATCACTATAATTAAATGCAATTAAAAGATCAAATTCTCAACATATTTATTTCATTTAATTACTCATTAATCACATTAGAATCCAAAGCAAACACACACATGTCATGTGTGCTTTGCATATACATACGTATACACTCACGATCCCGCGTAAATTTTTGTTATCGTTTTAAAGAAATCTCTTCCAACAT
Organism: Scaeva pyrastri; assembly: GCA_905146935.1. Taxonomy (NCBI): domain Eukaryota; kingdom Metazoa; phylum Arthropoda; class Insecta; order Diptera; family Syrphidae; genus Scaeva; species Scaeva pyrastri. The sequence goes on from LR989927.1 coordinate 76,295,466, forward strand.
TCTCAGATTAAATCTGAATGATAAGGAATAGTTTAAATTGATCTTATTGATATAGAAGATACAAATAATATTAAATCTTTCTTTCAACCCGAATTTCGAATGTATCTATTGGGATAAAGAACAGAGATGGTTAATTAAGATTTCATATACAAGATACTTCTTCAAAATCTCCACGTGATGATTAAGATATTAAAATTCTCTCAAACTCAATATACATACATACATCGCTTTGTTTAAGATACAATAATTATATACCGACTGAAATATATGGATCTTCCGATATCCAAAATGCACATCTTTTCCCTTTTGTTTCTTCTCCCTTCATCAGGGAGTTTTGTGTTTATTGAAGGTAATCGGCCATAAAATACTCCAATTATATACACACAATCAAAACATTACAATCAAATCCGGAATAGTGTTGTCATGTTTAGATGTTTTAGTTTGTTTTGTTTTATTTAACAACATTGTCATTACACATTTTAGTGACAAGATATTACAGAACTAATTTCCAATGCAGATCTTTTTTAACTCATTCTCGTATTCATCTTAAAGTTAGAATTTTCTTATATTGTGTGTAAAATTTCTTATTATTAGAAAACAAAATTTTTGAAGTTGTTGTTAATTATTTATATCTCTGACAGTAATTTTCTTTTTGTTTCTATTTTATTTATTTATTTTTTTTTTGGTTAGGTGATACCTTTACTGTATCGTGATCATAAAAATATACAATATGATCTTATTTGGGATTTTTTTATTATACTGAAAAAAAAAACATGACACGGGACAAATTTATAGACCCACCGGGAATATACATTTTCTTATTAAATTTATTTATTGTGGTAGAAAGTTTAATTTGCATTTTACTATAGTTTTGGAAAAATGATCTTGGTAAAAAAACAAAGAAAATGTTGTTTTAGTTTTATATTATTACCTGATGTTTGTTTTTTCATTCATTAAAAAAAAAACGACAAAGAAACTGAACTGAGATAAATAAATCTGCAAAAAAGAAAGAGCTGAATTTTTAAATTATATTTTCAAATTGACGAATTTTAGATTGGAAAAATAATTTTATTAGAAAATGTTTTTAAGTTTATGTTTGGGAATAAAAATAATCGTTTTTTAAAAGTATTTTCAATCAATCTTCAGCAATCTGGTTCTATTTTATGTCTTAGAACTGTGGATAGATGATCAATATCCCTAGGCATTTAGTTAAATTAGGAATTATCTTGTAAATTAAATTAAATACCTTAGATTCAAAAATTAATATTACTAGCAGTTTTTGGCAATATTTTAAGTACTCGTATGTATTATCAAAACTATTAATCAAAACAACCCAACAACTAAATTTGCATTCATTTCTAAACCAAACAATTTAATTCAATTCAAATTAAATTAAAACAGAAAAACCATAAAATTGCTAAAACATGGTTTCCGTTATCTAAAACATGATCTAGATTTTTGCAACTATGTATTTATGTTGTATGTATTTTAAATAATTAAATATCAAAATACATATAAAAGGTCAAAGTCCAAACACTTATTTTTTTTATTGCATTAAAAACCTATAAAATCTTTAAAATATCCAGTTTTTTAGATATAAGAGTATTTATGAATGAATTGAAAATTTAAATAATAAATATATACATCAAGAAGCACAAATCAATGTGAAATCTAATTTTATAAATTAGTATTTTAAAATACAACAACAAATTATTCTTTGTTACAAAATTAAGATTGTTAATGTTCCATATATAACTCACAAGCAAAACAGACTCTTGTTTTTTTGTTTTTGTTGTTGTTGTTGTTACAAAAACCATTTTGCATTTCAAGTAAAAAAAATAAAATCAAGTTTTTCTTTCTTCCGAAAAAACTCTTATTGTGCTGCTGGTGATTGAACAGAAGATGTGTCAAATAAACAAACCTATAACCACTTTCAAAAGTAAAAATAAAATCTTATTCAAATTAATTTCTACCGCATTGAATAAAATATACACCTATTTATATGCTAGTCATTTGCACAACAGGAGTCGGAACTATCACAGGTGTAGTAAATTGTCCAAAAAAACAACAACAACAATAACCACAAAAAACAGCCTCTGACACCTAACAAGAGAACAGCGGGCTCTCTATAAAAGATATACCAAGAGATACAATAAATCTTTTGAACCTCTTAACCGAATGAATATTAAACTTCTAATCGTCTTTCGGAACTTCTAAATGTATGTATGCGTAGCGTATAGATGTATGTTATGTCCAAATATTGTTTGTCCATCAATCGAAAGCAATAAAATCTCGAACTAAAGTATATTCGAACTCGAAGTGCAATAGAATATTATTTTTGATTTCGAAACAAAAGAAATCAAATTCAAGCTAATCAAAACGCAGATTCTACAATCAACCCTCTAAACAAAGCAACACACTATCAGTGGTGAAGACAAAAGTAGTCATAAATTCTATTTCACCTCGATAACTATCTGAAGTTCAAATTCGGTTCTTCGTTTATAAAAAAAAAGGGAGATTCGTGATTTTCTTCTTTAAAAAAATAAACTCTTTTATCTAAAATTAGAAGATTTTTTGTGGACCTTTTTTTATTTCTTAATTTGAAAGGGCGTTGATTTTTATTGGTTATTGGACATAATATACATACAAAGTGTAATCATTAAAAAATTAAACTTTATATCTTCTTATAATATGACAATTCGCAGGCCTATCAACACATAAAAATATCAAAAGACTTAATTTTCTGTTTTCGTTTCTCTATCTCTATCTCGATATTGTCTTGAATTTGGTTATTTATGGCCTTTTGTCTGGTCATTTTCAAGAGTCCTTGCAGAAATGTTACATTACATTATTATATGTTGCAAGGAGAAATATATGTATGTATTTATTTTCTTTACTTTGAATATTCTTATTATGTTTTATTAGTTCTTCTTGGCGACTTGTAATACACACACATGCATACAAACAATTGCACAAAACTTTAGAAATTGAGTTATTGTGGCATTTTGATTGCCAAATATGGTCATTAAATGATAGTTTATCATGTCAATTGTAAAGTATGTACTGACAAATTTATATATCCTTTGTCTTTCTGTGAGTTTTAATAGTACAACTTATACAAATATATCATTTGCATTTGACTTCATTATGCATTGTGATTGTAAAGAAGAAAATTTTATTGGCTGAAATTAGGGATAAAAGCTCATTCATCATGTAGCCGAATGTATTGTAGTTTTTAGCGTCTTGGAGTTTTGTCATTTAAAATTTTGGCTAAGCAAAATAATGTGCGTAGGATTTTTGTTTTTGTTTTTTTAATCTGGAGAATGAATTTCAAGGATTTATTATATCAGTTAGACGATATTTTCAAAGAGGATGTTTTGATCTTATAGGACAAATAATATGGTTTAGTCAAAGAAAAAAGGATTCGATTCAGGAAGTGATAATTTGCTTTTATTAGTTTTTGTTTTGACTTTAAGGATAATTTCTGCAATCTAATTACAATTAACTTTTACAATCGAAATTAAAAAGGCATGTGAGTACTGACAGAAACTTTTCTTCCAACAGTAAAT